>CM068826.1:130140987-130698487 GCA_028554795.2 Sinohyriopsis cumingii | reverse complement strand
TTCTTAGACATCGTGGTATGTCCTACTAGAATACGATGACTTTGTATGCTGTGGTTGTTCGGTCGGAAACTCTGTCAAATTAGAGAAAGTACAAATGTAACTGGGTTTACTTGAAGGGTCTCGTGTCATAAGATTTATTAAAAAAACTGGTTGGTCTACCTTGGCAGATAAAATAATGTTACACAAACTATTTTCCTTTCATAAAATTGTATACAGAGTTTCTCTTTCTTATTTTGCCGGTCTTCTTCCACCATTGGTTGGTGAGAAAATAATGACGTACTTCAATGTTTTCTCTTCATTGCTTTCAACACCTGTCTCTATAAGGAGTTTTCGTATAATGACTACCAGTACCGGTGAGGAACATGAATATGAATACTGATAAATTTCATTTCATTTTCTATGTTCAACGTTTTCAACCTTATCATACCAAAAAGTCAAATTGTAATATTCGGATAAACTTTGTTTATACTGTATGCTCCCAATGAAATCAAATTACACGAATCGGTTACACTTTGTTTATACTGGATATCCCCAATAAAATCAAATTACACCAATCAGTTACAGTCTTTGCTTACAGTGGATGTCTCCAATAAAAGTCTAAAAACCATACTACTGACTGATTGGCGCCATATGGTTAAGGACAAAATAAGGAAACATTTTCAGCCTGAGCTTTTAAAATGTACATGAACTGCATTTCTAGACACAGAGTGTAAACCCAAATAAATTCACTGGTGCCACCTGAATGGCCACGATTCCTTATTTTAGATCAAGAATCTCTTACTTTGATGGCTGTGTAATTGTTTCGAAATAAACAAATCCCACTAAGAAAAACAAAAATACTTTCAGAAGAATTCGCGCAAGTTGAACTGTTATTTTTTAAATTTATTTTCTATTGTAGATTCCTTTGATGGCTTCGTGGTTATTCATCCTCGGCTTAGTGGCCGCTATGGATACTATTGCACTGTGTCAAGTCTGCACAATGATGGATACTGTTTGTGAATTTTCCCTGGAGGTTGACCACAGATTGACTATGATGAGAAATGGTGACCTTGTATATCCAAAGGACGGGAAGCTTTACAAATACGATGTGACTGATACGTCAAACGCAATTCCAGTTAACGTAGAAGATGTAATTACTGCAGATGGATGGGAGAATCCGAGGCTAACCGGAGCAGTGAATGGGAAAATGCCGGGCCCCCCAATTGTTGTGTATGAAGGACAGATAGTCATCGTCCATGTGACAAACAAATTGATAAATGAAGGACTTACAATACATTGGCATGGTCTCTTTCAAAAGGGAACTCCTTGGATGGATGGTGTTCCGTTCGTAACCCAATGCCCAATCCTTCCCGGACAAACGTTTACTTATAGGTTCAAAGCAGAACCAAAAGGGACCCACTGGTACCATTCCCATTTAGGCACACAGAGGACAATGGGTATATTCGGTGCATTGATCATTCGTGAAAGAAAGTATCCCACGAAGGACGAGCATATCATGTCTATCACTGAATATAATCATGACATGGATTCACTACTGTCCTACATAAAAGATAAATACGGTCTCTATCAGGGAAGAACACCTGTTACTCCTTCAAAGTCTATTGACGGGACGGAGTTTGACAAGGTTCAATTTCATTCTGGTCTGATTAATGGACGAGGAAGATTTCATGATCCCGAAACAGGAAACCATAATGGTGCACCGTTGGAAGTTTTCAATGTGTACCAAGGACGGTCTTATAGATTCAGAGTGATAGGTGCCGGAAGCATGCTGGCTTTTAGAATTTCTGTGGACCGCCATTCAATTCTTCTTGTTGCTTCGGATGGTCATGACCTGAAACCCGTCATGGTTGAGTCTTTCATCATCAATCCTGGAGAATCTTTCGACTTCATTTTAGTGACGAATCAGGCAGTTTCTAATTACTGGATAAGAGCACATACTTTAGAGATAGACAAAAACCATAGAACAGAGGCTATTCTCAGGTATGATGGAGCTCCAATTGCTGAACCAACCACTTCGCGCATGACGTGTTCTGCCTCTAGTCGGTGTTTAGTGGCTAACTGTCCCTATCTACTCTATCCACCTTCTCACTATACGGATTGCCTAACTTTTAATGACTTGAAAGGTGCACCTTGGAACGAACCTCCTCCAAGATTTGACAGATTTCGTTTTCAGGAACATTTTTTGAATTTTGGTATAATTGGCCAAAATCCTGCTTCTGTTAACGGTAAAGTGTTTAAATCACCAACCGTTTCGGCTCTAACTCAACGCACGGAAGGGATTTTCTCTTGTGATGAACCAACTTGTGGAGAGGACAAAGTGTGCACGTGCACCCACTCAATTGATATTACCTATGGCAATGTCGTGCAACTTGTTTTTACGAACATGGGTTTAGGAAAGGGCCAGCCACATCCAATACACCTTCACGGACATTCTTTCTATGTGATGAAAATGGGTTACGGCAAGTACGATAACATCACGGCTGAAAATATTGGAGAAAATCTGGATGTCAATTGTAGGGGAAACATAAATAGGAACAAAAGTTACTGCAATAAGGCAACTTGGTCCGACCTCTCGTGGCTACAAGGAAATCTGCCTGGTCTTGAATCCGAAAACCCCCCAATTAAGGATACGTTAATAGTTCCTTCTGGCGGTTATGCGGTCGTTCGCTTCCGTGCAGACAACCCAGGACTATGGCTTATGCACTGTCACATGGAGGTACACAATATAGAAGGAATGAGCCTATTAGTAAAGGAGTCATTAAAACTGGTGCCCTCAGCACCAAAAGGGTTTCCAGCATGCATGAATTTCCCCAAACAAAAAGAAGACACATCGGATGAAGAATATTAAAAATGACAGGAAAAGTAAACACTTATCGCGGCTGATGAAAAAGGACAGTTTTTAAAATCAATCAAAATCTTTGCAGTGATCTATGTGTTTTCTTTGCCAACATTTTTAAAAGCTCGACTGTCCATAAAAAAGTACCTTTTGTTTTTTGAGAAAAAGATCTGTCCACATCTAAAATTAATGACTTGGAGACCAATGTGTTTTTTTCACCTCAAAACTGTACGATAATATCAGTTGGATGATCAATGTCGCCTGAAACAAATAACTGATCTGCAATAACGAATTAGTCACTCGAAGTATTTGAGTAATAATGATTTTTTAAAAGTCAGATCCTAATTTATATGACCTATTTTAAAGAGGTAAAAATTATATGGAATCACTTTTGGGGTTTTGTATGATGTTTTAAAAAGGTACGTTTATGAAGATAAGCACTATTATATGAAACAATTCACATTGTCATATTCAGTTGTAATATTGTCTAAATTTGTATTATGTACTCCTTATTACCAATGATATATTTTTGTCATTGCAAAACGAGCACATAACTGTACTCAAATATACTCAATTAAAACACATCACATGTTCCAAGTACTCTATTGAAATACAATATAATCAATTGAAACAGACATGATCAATTGTAATAAACCATAACAATTGTATCAAACATATGACTCATGGCTCACATAGTCATTTGTACAGCAAGTACAATTCATAACAACGTAAATACGTTTAAACCTTGTAAATGATGATTTTTTACCCGGTTCACATGTCCATTTTCAAAACACACAGTTCTCCTGAATTCTTGGGTTAGCCCACACTTGTATTGGCCACACACACCCTTCATGGATCCACCATGCGCACAAGTGTACAGATCAGCACTTCCGTCTTTGTATGCCCTTGATGGTCGCACATGTTTCCATCCCCATACAGACATACAGATAGCCAGACCGACAGCCTGATACACCGGCACTTACACCGCTAAAATACAACCAAACTGGTCGTAATAAGGGGTACGGATTTAAATTTTATAAACACATGCTACTAAATTAAACTCTTAAGAGCAACTTGCAACAATTCAAGGCAACATTTCACGCTACGTCATTAAAACTGTATATATATATATATATATATATATATATATATATATATATATATATATATATATATATATATATATATATATATATATATATATAGTGTATGTATGTTGTTGTTGTTGTTGTTCTAGGGTTTAACGCCATTTTTCAGCACAAGATAGGCTATATACATGGCGGCCAGTATAACTGGTGGAGGAAGAACCCTGGCAAACCCAGGGAAGAACCACCGACCCACGAGAAGATACTGGCAGTCTTTCCCACGTACCCACGCTAGCCGAGCCTTGGACTCGAACCCACGCAGACAGAGGTGAGATGACAGTGATCCGGAACGGTGAGCGCTTTAGACCACTCGGCCACTAGGGGCCCCGTTTATGTATGTATGTATGTATGCATGTATGTATGTATGTATGTATGTATGTATGTATGTATGTATGTATGTATGTATGTATGTATGTAAATTGCATATATGTATGTATGTATGTATGTATGTATGTATGTATGTATGTATGTATGTTGTCAGCATCTCTTTGTAACACATTCAGCCCGTAAAACAATACATACAAATGGCGTTCTCGTTCTCTATGTTCAAAGTGCTAGGATTGCGTTGAATCAAGAGCTATTTCAGTGCAAGTATTCAAATTGGTCAGAGACATGGGGATAATTTCCGAAAATTGGAAATCGTAAAATATATAGTCTTTATGGTGGGAACTCACGGATGATCCCAGAGATACCAGTCTTCTTTTTATGTTGCAATCAGATCAACATCCCCATTATACATAACAAACAAAAGAACAGTGTTAACCTAAATGTTTTGTTAATTTGCACGAGAGTAGTCATTTACAACATTATATATGCATACATACAAACATACATACATACGTGTGTGTGTGTGTGTGTGTGTGTGTGTGTGTGTGTGTGTGTGTGTGTGTGTGTGTGAATAACTGTAATTTTTCTATTGCTTATATAAAGAATCTGTCCATCTTTTTTTACTTACACCAAGTTAACAAATCTCTATAGATATATCAATAAATCTAGAATAAATACCTCTTTTTTCTTTCTGACTGATAATCCAAAAAATAAACAATATTTTTAAACAAATGAATTTTCTACGAGGGTAAGACCACCTAGCAGGGTAATTATGGTAAAACACTCGCACGCTAAATTATCATCGCTGATATAATAATAATAATAGTAATAATAATAATAATAATAATAATAATAATAATAATAATAACAATAATGATAATAATGGGGACTTTGCATAGCGCCTAATCTTTAAAAGCTCTAAGCGCTTTACAACATTAGACAACACCTATAATATAAAAAACATATAATTATATGATTACAAAAACAAACACCATGAAATTAGCAAACATAAAAAACATGCTGAGAAAATTTAAGGTAGGAAACATTATTAGGCCTTTACGTTTGTTTTTGCAGTCGAAGTAGGTGAGTTTTGAGAGAACTCTTGAATGCGATCACTGTGTCTTTGTGTCCAAGTTCAGTGGGCAATTCATTCCACGTTGATGGGCCCTGGTATGCAAAAGAACGCTGTCAGGGATCAATGATGGAATAATATCAGATCAGGAATTCGCAGAAATGATTAAGGTTTACCATGAATCAACTGGAAGTCAACCCCATGACAGTCAAAATCTAGAGATACCGCCGTCGCCGATATTTAAAATCAGGATTTAAATAATAATATCGCAAAATCAATCCCTGATGTTGCTGTTATACAAATCGTCGCTAATATAACACCGCGAACAACCACGATGATATCAGCGAGCTCAACCAATCCTGAGTTTGACGTTAGCTTTCCAACACAATTCCAGCCAAAGAAATAGCGTTAGCACAATTGCGAATATATTTCTGCTGGCCAAATATTAGATCAAAGTCATTCGGTGGGTTGCAAGCAAATAACTCATTAGTGTTTTCTTATAAACAATACACCCAATGGAACCCCAGATTAGCAAACTGTTGGTATTACTACAGGCAATTATCAAATAGAACTGATCAATAGTGAATTCCAACGGAGAATTAAATCCAAAATCGCTATCATGGTTTATGAGCCAACATTATCAGCCGCGATAGAAATATTAACGCCTGACTACGCCGTAGATGTATATCGGTCGTCGATCCGAACTGCGTTAGAATGGCCAGAAGTACAACCACCAGCACCACCTACGCCACCACGCCCTTAACGATCTGAAAACTCTAGATTACGAAATATGGACACAAACCCCAAAATTCAAACTTGGAGTACGAATCGCACTTTATCCGGAGGGAAGAGGAGCCCTTATCTTGATATGGAATCATGAGAGATATTCGTTTCAAAGTCATTTCAAAGGCATTAATGCTGAGTACAAACGAATGAGTGACAAACTACGAAAGTCATTCACCCGTTATATTAACGA
This sequence comes from Sinohyriopsis cumingii, assembly GCA_028554795.2. Lineage (NCBI taxonomy): Eukaryota > Metazoa > Mollusca > Bivalvia > Unionida > Unionidae > Sinohyriopsis > Sinohyriopsis cumingii. The sequence continues at coordinate 130,692,131 of CM068826.1, read as the reverse complement.
GTAAACCCCCCCCCCCGCACGTTAGCGATTATCTGAGGGGCGAAATGCATCAAGCAAATAGAACACCTGAACAAAGTGGCATCGGATTTCGAGAATTATCATCAGAAAATGATACAAACGATGATTGAAAGCAACGACGCTGATAATAAACAATTATTCTTGAATGATATTTCAACCGCAACAGCTCAGTTGTCAGAGACAGACCAAACATTTCCTGTATTTAACGTCGACGAAATGAAGAAAAACATCAACGATACTATCGATGAATACTATCCCAAAATCACTGAAGCATGGAAAAAAATATCAATATTACATCAACGATCGCAGTCAGTATTGCATGTGATGCAATCGATGTCAGCTATCAAGTAGATCTTGAAAAATCCAGACAAGCACAGCAAGGAAATATTTTATATTTATTCACCCCTGAAGTTCCGCCTGGGTTTTAATTGTGTCAGTACCCGTTGATCCGTTTATTTACGATGTCATAATCCTCTATTATCACGAATACATTTTAGACTTAATGACCGAAGTGAACACCTTCTTGATTTAAGAGGAGAATATTTGACAATAAATTTGTAAGCAAGCTACTGACCTGGCTGATTTTTTTAACTCTCCTACCAAAAATAATCAGAATAAAAATATTTCTGAATCAGAAAAATAAAAATAAAATTATTTCTGAATCAGAATAAAACTTTTATAAAAAAAAATATCTGAATATGAATAAAAAATAAAATTATTTCTCAATCAGAATAAAAATAAAAATTTCTGAATCAGAATAAAATAAAAATATTTCTGAATCAAAATAAAAATAAAATCTGTTTCTGTAGAATCTGAAGTTTCTGTATTAATTATAAAATCTGTTTTTGAAAGAATCTGTAAAATTTGTTTCTGTAGAATCTGAAGCATCTGAAAAAAATCTGTTTCTGAAAAACCTGTAAAATTTGAATCAGAAAGAAAATCAAAATAAAAAATATTTCTGAATCAGAACAACAATAAAAATAAAAATATTTCTGAATCAGAATAAAAATAAAACGTTTTTCTAAATTAGAATAAATTTTTTTAAAAAAACGTATTTCTGAATCAGAATAAAAATAAAAATAAAATGTTTTTCTAAATTAGAATAAATTTTTTAAAAAAACGTATTTCTGAATCAGAATAAAAATAAAAATAAAAAATAAATATTTCTGAATCTGACTAAAAATAAAAATGTAAAAAAACATCTAAATCAGAATTAAAAAATATATAAATATATTTGTAAATCAGAATAAAAATTGAACATAATCTGATTCTGAATAAATATAATAAGAATAAAAATATAAACGAATATTATTCGGTATTACAACTGTCACTTTCACCCCCCCCACCCCCCCTTGACAGAGTCAGAGGTTTTACAATCAAACATCAATTGTTTCAACTGTCTTACACGTGACCTCACAATCTTCTTTGTTTCATATTCGCATGATAACTCTGATCTAACTTTCTCAATCACGATTGCGAGTGAAACGAATTTCCGGATATTCTTATCTTCATCGACATAAAGTAGTGACCGTTTCATTGACTGCAGGAGCAATTTAATAAATCTGTATTCGGCTGCTAGTGTGTATCTTCCGTCGCATTTTCGTTCTTGTAATATTTCAGAATCATTTGTGAATTTTTCAGGATCCAATTATCAGAAAGTTCTATGTCATCACCATGTAATTTTTTAATCGCAGAAACAAATAATTGTATTAATATTTTCTGAATTCGTTATGTAATAAATATTTCTTTAAAATAAACAAAAAATAAACAGTAGGAATGATGAGAGATTGCCATCATTTGCCAGTATCTGCCATTCCATGGGGTCCTGTCGTCATTTGCCAGTATTTGCCTTCCATTGGGTCCCTTCATGGGGTACCCTTCAGGGGGCTCTGGCTGACAGTTCTTTATATTGGGCACCTTCATGAGGCCTTTTTCCTTCTGGCTGACATTATTTCTGAATGTCCTTGTATGGGGAAACCTTCACGAGGATGAGAATTCATCACTCTTACTGTATATTTTTTGGGGGGACTCCTGTTTTCAAATTTTGTGCACACCTCCCCCTAATCAAACCCCGGGGAGTACAAATCAGCACCACCACGTTGTTCAACATGGCGAGGTGTGCATGAATTTTATCTGTTAAATTTCTCCTGAGGCTGGAGACCCCCAATTATTATGAAACATGCGATTATTGCCCACCGTAGACAAATTTGTCAGTCACGGGATTGGAACGGCAGACCTCGAGTATGAGAATTCGCCTCCTTAATCGCTTGCACGCTGATCTTTCATAAAGAATATATGTTTCAGAAATTATTATGAAGTTGCCTATATATTTCATTAGCAGATGCTTTTACCTGGATAGCGGACAACTTCTACAAGCGATCACCAGAATTCACTATTATCAACAGGGTATACTGAAGCAAAGTCAACTTATAAATCACAAATATAGATACTAACATTGTATGTAATTTTCGTAAAAGTATCTTAGATTGAATGAATTTATTTCAACTTATTAAATCTACGGTAAAATCTGCCCAGCGGCTGATGACGTCATTCGGGAACTATCTATACCTGGAAATATAACAATAACTTAACTGGATTATATACAAGGGGGCGTGGCATATCTGTTTGAGCCACAACAATCCGTGGCCCTCATATGGTATCACGGTACCAATTGTTTGTCCATAGACCTCAATGCTAATATTTTGTGAAATGAATATACTTTCTATCCTACCTCAGCATGCAAGTCACACCCTGTCAGAGAGAACAATGTTAGACTGTCAATTTGATAAGGACAAAACCAGGTACTATATTGCATTTAAGAGAGATAACTCTTCTGAAACTAGACAGGGTAAGAGTTATCTAGTCACAACAGACACATTTTCAACTATGTGTACTAAATTTTTAAAAAGTATAAAAATACAAAATATGATCCAGATATGAATTAACATATTCTCAATAGTTGCCAAGAGGCTCAACTTTTCTTTAAGTCTAACAGAAAGTACAACTCTTACATAATGCACCAATCACAGCTAGTGTTGTTGTTTATTTCTGAATACAATGTTCCCTACATCTTAAGCTTCGCCTACCAAGGGTTGTACAATTGGTATCGTTATATCATATAATATTACGCAGTTACAAGCGATGCCACTGCTTAATCACTCTACCGGAGGAAGCTTTGCTTGACAGTTATCTCCCTTCATAAAGTATACAATTGAACAAAAGTCAAAATTGAGCCAAAGTAGATTCAGGAGAAGATGCGTCTGCCCCTGACACAGTCAGAAGATACTGAAATGTTATTTTTTGTTTATACTTCTTTGAAAATGCTGATTTGGTTATATTATTGGCGACATGCTGTATTAAAGGTGTGACAATATCAAAATATTTGCCAGCTGCAATCGTCGACTGAAATTATTTTTCTTCGTCCATCTCCACGTTCAGAGATTTAACCGCTCTTGCAATATTTTCTGTTTACCATTTTTTCCAAATTTGCAATTCTGACTCTGTGTAATAACTCGTAAATTTCTCAAAGAATTGCTTTTTGGATCTGAATTAATATGATCAATCACAAGGCCGTCCTTGATCAGTCCGTGAAAATATTCGAACACAAATTTATTACAGATATTTTCCCCTCAGCACAGAATATGAGTTAACCAGCATTATTAGCAACACCGACTGTTTTTTTTTTGTCTACAATTTCTGATGATACCAGCTCTCAATGCCTCCTTATCCATTATATATAATAATAGTATTTGTCTAAATTATTTTATTACATTAAAAATATGTGGGATGCTTTCTAGCGTGAAAATATGACGAGATAGTCTTCAACGTTTTTTATGGGATATTTATCACCAGCAACGCTCTTGCTGGCATTATTTTTTTATAGTCATACCGTTTCAAAGCTCTGTATTTTTTACCACCTCATTCTACACACAAGTGAGTTTCATCCCTGACTCCGACGTTACACTTTAAACAGGGCTTTGGTCCTAGACTTACTCGTTGCACGCTCTGCATGTGATATCCACAGAATTCATTTATACAAGCCCGGTTACAAGGAGTTGCAGAACCAATCATAAACCACTGCCAATTATTATTTGCTTGAATCACTATATATCATAAATTAAAGTTTAATTTAAATGTATATTTGCCTTAATTATAACAATGGAGGAATTTACGAGATTATCTGCGATTAAACCCTTTAAAGCTAGATTTGATCTTGACAGAATAACCCCTGAATTGCAGAGGCAACCTCTGGTTGATGTTGATTTGACGAATAAAACTTTAATCAATCGTATCCGTGAAGCCAAGAGAGAATTTCACAAAGATGGCGTGGCTCGTGTGTGGTCAACCTTCAGAATTAGGCAAGACGTCGATGAAACAATGAATGACAAGCGAGCAAGGACAATTATTATTTATCAAAACAAAGATATATTCATACAATAAAATTTATCGTTGCGGTAGATACCGCCACGGTAGACGACGCTGACGTAACCTGGATCATACGTGACAAACGTGACCCTATTCATGAATCACACCCCGCTGAAAATATTGTCAAATTAAGTAAAAATTCCAAACTAGGAATACTGACTGGAATTGATAGACCTTATTATGAGCGAGCATATCCTGTGACAGCAGTTGTTTATGCGATATATCCGCTGAATGATAAACCTAGCGCTGGCGATCGACGTTGAATTGTGTTGCTAAACAAGTTATATAACAATTTACAAACGCGAAAGGAGGAAACGGTTTAACGGATTTACGACGTAAAACAATAAATCAGTGGGCTGGGTGCGTTAAAGATACCAAAGCGTCTATCAAAGACGTTACTGAGTTGTAAACAAAATTAAGATTTCCAATAAGGGTGAAGACACTAATCGGAGAGATTTAGAGATCGTTGATCGTAAGGCACACGCGGGGACAATATTTCCACGAAATCGAACTGTTAAATTTTATTAAAGTGCTATATTTGATTTTATCAAGAATATCAGTAACAGGGACCCTGTATCCGTGTGGTTGTTTCAAAATTGAGAATCTGTGAAATATGATCAGTTTGTACGGCCTAATGAAGATATTCGTCGTGTAGAATCTCTTTATAACGAAATGAAAAAATTTTTGCGTTGAAATACAAGAATGATACTGACGTTATCGAAAGATTACTCGGTAATTGTTTTACCGTTCCGTCAGTTGCTGCTCAATTTGCTCAGAAGAAAAATTCAAGGAGGCCAACACGATTGGAATTTCTTGAAGATGTCCAACACAGCTGTGTCGAATACGGACACGGCAGATTGCAGAATACTAAATACTAAATAAGGACGTTATCTCAGTTGATATGGTTGCATGCTATCCTGGAAGTTTTATTGGAATGGGAGAGTGTTCTAAGTATTTCAAAAGATTTGAACATCCAACACACAAGATGACCAGAGTTGCAATAAATGGAGCTTTACCAGATTTTGATTGAACTGGATTTTCATGCATTGAGTCATTCGAGTTTGCATCGAAAAACCTTCATACGGTTGTCGCTGTTTGCTTTGGAAAACACTTTAGCGAACGCGGTTGGGTTCCAATAGCGTTATCATGACATATGCTTGATGTAAAATATATTGATATCGTTGATTTAAGTGAAGCAATTATATCATATCGTCCACAGAAACAAGTTGAATAAAGGTGTCACTCCGCATAATTATGACCTACGGAACAGGCTCGCACCGAAACTTTTGCGACCATCACACTTTACGCCGCCCAGCTATGCTGCATGAACTCCGAAACAACTGGACAACTCTTCTGTCATTTTCGTACTTTTTGCCCACAAGAGGGGTCTAGTCTGAAACATCAGCACGACGAACATCACAATTACTGAGACGATTTCCATCATAAAATGTATACATCGCCGGTGACAATTCTTCTTGCAGTAACACCTGAAATTCCCGACATGTCGAATGCATACTATACCTAGTCCAGCCCCGAATTCGAGCTACCTACACCCCAGGCTGAAATACATCTATCCATGCCATAAACAGATTTCTATGGATCCAACAGTGTCATCTCCGCCAGGTTCCAAGTCAACGACAGCCGCATTTGACATTTTTCTCTCCAATGATAGTGACTTTAACTTTTACAAATTGTACTCTTTCTATATTACTGACAATACGTGTATTGTTTTCTATTCATTTAATATATAATTAGTTTCTTAGGAAGAATATTTCTGGACTGTGGTAATTCTCACACAGGTATGTTTTAGCTGTACCATATTTTGTTTCTTGAAATACAAAATTACAAGGTTAGTGCGTTAATTTCAAAATATTTCCAAAAACCTATATAATTTACGCTGTATTCAATTTCTTTTTCAGCATTACTAACTTTTTCTATACCTACTTCAGTAACATTCATTATACTTGCCAAGGTTTCTACCACAGAGTGTAAATAAACCTATTGACTTTAACATGCATTCCCTACACTAAGCTTTTACATCAAACCTGTTCGTACTTAAATTTGAAACTAGTGTATACATGTTTCGCTGCCTACGCACATAACAAGGTCTTACCGTATTAGCCTATCTTAGGGAGAATTGTAATTCCCGCCTAGCCGTCTCAAACATATTGACGAATATGTTTATGCTGTCAGCCCAGTGGGGTTCGATAATGTTATTGAAGTTTCTCTCTCACGTTTTTATACGAATCGTATGAATGTGTACCTTATGGTATTGTGTCTCGGCGATAACGCCATAGAAACGGCTCTAATGCCTTCAAACCAGTCAGAAGAGGTGCTTCCTTCCCTGGTTTCGCAACATCAATTGATTTTGTCGTGTTGTTCATTATATATGTATAAATGTAGGCTAAAATGCTAAAGTAGTCAAAGTGTCGAAGCGATGGCTCGAAACCGAGTTTTCCGCGTTGCATAGCTCTCATAAGACATGAGCAGCAATTGGCCTACATACGGCCAACTTCTGTCAAATTTGTTTGAGACGATAACGGAGATACATTCTCTTTCACACGTCAAAGGTAAAGTCGGTAATACACGCCCATTTCAAAGTTGCACTGGACCTCACCGAACCAGTTTTACGATTATAATGATATTTTCACTTGTTACTCTTCGGTTGGTTTAAATGCGATTTCTATTTCTTACACGCGCAGGTCCAGGTTTGATTGCAAGTGAACAGAGGTCATGTTTATTAGGGTAGGACTAACACAACACTCAAATGTTCACTTTCCTTACTCTTGGTTAATACCAAATTCTTACGCCATTCTCTTCGCAAACATTTTTACTTCAATGTCGCTGGTATCGCATTGTTGATAGTATGTATACATTAGGAAGATAAACTCAATATCGGATCACTAGTAATATCCAGAAGAATGAGAATTCATTTCACCACACGTGGCTGAAGCAAATTAATTACAGCAGTCACCCATAAATATGTTCTGCTGATGTTACACAAGTAAAAAAAGATATTAACAAAAAAAATAAACAAAAAAACTAACATATACAAAAATAATAAAGAAAACAAGAACTGCGTGCTAATAACAGTGTTTTAATTCTTTAAGAAGACTAGTCGTAAATGTAGATAACGTAGAATTTTACTGAAATTTTTAAAAAAAAATAATTTCGGGTCATTGTATCCTTTAAGTTTTTATTCAGTGTCGTGTCATGCTTTTTTCTTTATTTTACTGAATGTTGTTAAGTGTTCTTTTCATTCTATTTTTATTTGAATTTTACTAAATACTTTGCAATGTACTTTTTCATTGTATTTTTTATTTTATTTTTTCTTCTTTTTTTTGGTTGCTTTATACTGAGTATTTTGCAGTTTTCTCATTGTATTTCTGAACATCACTAAATGTCTGGCAATGCTTTTACATTGTTTATTTTGATTTTTATCGATTGTTTCAATTATTATTGTATTTTTGATCTTTCACCTTTATGAATATAATTTTCTTCCCACTATCGAGCCTTGAGACTCGGCTCAAACGGCCCGGAGGGTATTATTAGGACATAACTTTTAAATAAAAATATTAAGATTGAAATTTATTCTAAATTGTATTAAAAGTAATTTTTCATTCTGACTGGACTGAACGAAGGCAAAATCTGTATAACTAGAGAAGCGGGTTTATGAAGGGTTAGTTCGTTCCTCGAGTCAGAACAGCTCTGTCTTTTCCTTACAGGTAAGAATCGTCTGTGTCCGAATTCTTCTTTAAAGAATGGGACCTTTTGAATATTTGAGAACTTTAACGGTACAGTTCATATTGTTCCAGCATTTTTGTGAGTTCTTTATATTGTATATCATAATATAATGGAGTGTTTAATTGTACTTGTGGTATGTATTATTGAAGAAGATGAATTCGCTACCAACTTCATGTTTAGATTTAATTTGGTTGTTGTTTTTGTTGTTGTTCTAGGGTTTAACGCCATTTTTCAGCACAAGATAGGCTATACATGGCGGCCAGTATAACTGGTGGAGGAAGAACCCTGGAAAACCCAGGGAAGAACCACCGACCCACGAGAAGCTAATGGCAGGCTTTCCCACGTACCCACGCTAGCCGAGTCTTGGACTCGAACCCACGCAGACAGTTGTGAGATGGCAGTGATCCTGAACGGTGAGCGCTTTAGACCACTCGGCCACTCGGGGCCCCGATTTAATTTGGAAATAAAAGATTCTTTAGGTAATAATGAGTAATGTTTAGTAACCTATTTTAAATTTAGTAGAACATATTGCTTCAAAATGATTGTTGCATCAATCGCAACTGCTGAATTTTATACTCACTGGATATCATGAAGTTAATCGAGATTTAAATATCTGTATTACATTCTAAGAGGCAGAAATTACACAAATGAAGTTGGTAAGCTTGATGGGAAAGTGTAAGTTTATATGTATTTCGTGTATTCTAAATATAAAGGCTATATAAATTATCTTTAGAATGTAGCATTATATATATATATATATATATATATATATATATATATATATATATATATATATATATATATATATATATACGTTCTTCGAGTCAGAACTGCTGTCTTTTCTTTACAGCGATTCCGTACCTCATTCCCCCAAGATGTAGCCGATCTCCACTGTTATTGGTGACACCGTTGTTAGAGAGCATGCACTTCTTCTCTCTTTCTCTCTAACCATGGGCAAAGACATTTCTTAATTTATGAGTAATCCCTTCTCATAGCAAAAGATGAGAAGAAGGTTATGACACAAACCTCATCATAACACACTGATAGGTTTTATAGAAATTCCATGAGTAGTTTCAATATTTAACGCAGCTACCACACTTGGTAGTCTTGCAACCCATTCAGGAGACCTCTTGTCTTTCTGAACTTTATTCAGGAATATTTTCTGCGCATGATGAATTGCGATGAATTGCGGTGTGCCCTCGTCTGATTTTGACGTTATGTTGTTTCATCATCGACGTTACTACACCAAGAAATTCTTTGCCAGTATCAACCTGTAGCAACTGTGGCCATCGCAAGGGCCTTCGTTGATAAATTCATTCCAACGCAGATGCAACTTCAGTCACTGTTTTTGTTGATAATGGTTCTGCTTCTTTATATCTACATGCAACGTCAACGACAGTCAATGCGTATATGTATGTGCGTGATTGACGTCTACCAGTTTTAATAGTATCATGTGGTAAAAACAAAATATCTGTTTGATGAACTTCATTGAGAGCGCTGTCATCAACATGTGCGCAATTGATTTTTTTTAGGTGGTGGTAGATAAATTTGCTGTAATGCCTGTCGTGCTAACCAATTTGCATCAACAGAACGTAGGCCACCTTCCACAGCAGGAAGTTTACTAATTGCTGCTCTACCCTCCAATATCCTCTTGGGCTATAATAAATCGATTCCATTATAATAGTTATCTGTGATTAATTACAAGCCCCTAGCACTAGTTTACCTTTCATCGCAGATCTTACCAGCCAATTAGCTATTGATTTTCTGAGAGATTTTTTTTTTACAGACTTTAGATTGTGAATCAACTTCAGGTCTGTAATATGTTGTTGTTGTAAATCTTTTAAATGCAACATCATGAACGTGGCAAGCTTGATCAAAAGAATCGCATTTATTGGATACTCTCCAGGTCTTGGTTGCTCTCGTTCGTCAAGTCGGGTTCCAGGACCACAATAATTATATCCAGGAAGATGTTTTTCGCCAGGATAATTAGCCCATGGAGTCCCTGTTCATTTTCCTAGCGAATCAGCGACATCACCAACATTGACATTAGTGAAGTGGGAGATAAGTCTGTATTTGCTTGTACCACATTTCACACACTTGCCTGTAAGTTCACGCGCTTTATTCTTGATCGTTATGGTTTTTTAATCCAGTGGTGGGGGTGGGAGCTCTGCATCGAACACAATATAAATTCATATGATTATTATATTTCTACAACATGGATATCACTGATTTCTCAGCAACACGAAAGCAAGAGCCAGTCAAGCATCATTCAGCGCTACTAAATTATATCAGAGCAATTTTCATAGGTCCATCTGGGTCTGGTAAGACGCAATTTTGCTGAACCAGATAATGAGATGGCTCAAGGAGGACAAGCTGTATTTAGTGGCACCATCTGTAGATGAACAGCGATGCCACAATGTGCTTAAAGACTTTAATGAAAATACAAAGTTGTTTGTTGAAGACGGCAATTATATTATTGATTTTATCACCGGCATTAGTGATGCTCCATCTGTGGATGATCTCGATGGATGTATTAATAATCTCCTAGTATACGATGATGTAACATTTGACAAATAATTAAATCCAGTTCGGATATTTTCTCGAGGCAGACACAAATACACCGATGTTATCTACATTACTCAGCGATATACACAAGTGACCAAATATAACTGGAATCGTCTGGTTGTATTTAGCGGAGCTGATACACATATTCTGCGAAACATCCGTCAGACTTGGTGTTCAGGGGACATGGATATGATTAAATTCAGAAACTTCTTCTCGCACGCGCAAGCTACCCCACACGGATTTATCACGATAAATTTATATGAACCTAGATCGAGGTAGCGCATTGGTCTCGATACAATTTTTGGTTGAGACACCATGCCCTTTGGCAACACATCACACATACTCGTTAAGGCCGCAGGAGTTGTTGCCGCTTGACACACATAGCAACCGCACGTGGCCTGATTTCACACGGTGTCAGCCAACAGATGCACTTGGCGTGGGAAAATATGTATGATTTATACAGGTAAGGGACCGTTTCGTTTCGCTCGCGGTACATATGCACAACAGCAGGGAGGACGACAAACAGTAAGTGTCCGGGTCGGTAAACAAGAACGCAAACCCAAATCAAGAGAAATTTCGGTCATTTAGAGGCCTCGGTGACCTTGTATTTTCGTTTTCGTAGGAAGCTTTATTTTCACAAAAGGACTTCTCTAAAATAGTCCGATTCACCCTCCCTGCTGCTCCTGGATCTAAGTCTGACAATTTTCTAAACAATTGTAAATTGAAATAACATCATTCTGTTCTTTTCATATTTTAATGTAAAGTAACATTATTCAATAGTTTTGGTATTTTATTTAAAATAACATTATTTTAAAGATTTGGGTTTTTTTTTAAAAAAATAACATTTATGTATAGTTTTGAAATTTAATTTTAAATAACGTTATTTTCAAGTTTGGGTATTTTATTTTAAATATATTATTCTATAGTATGTATATTTTAATTTAAAATAACATTATTCTATAGGAAGTTTCACGGTTGCAACGAAGTTACTGATCGTAGCGCCTAAAATTACCTCCCTTAGTTCCAATGCGCATGCCCACAAACAATTTCCAGTTCCGGATAGTTCACCGTTCTACACTTGGAATAGGGTCACAATTAATACTTCCAGTTCAGTACCCACGAATGTAGTTCTAGTCTATTTTTACAACATTTTTCCCTCTCTCATTTTGGTGGTGATAGAAGAGTTTTATTTATGCTCTTTTGGTAGGGATTTAAAGGTAATTGTTTATTCTTGAGAATATGAGCTCAGGGTGTTGTTGTCTGTGTGTATTTCGGCGACAGTGCACAGTGAGTAATAAGGCCTTGGTGATGATCCGGAAGTGAAATCTATGTTTTGTTTACATGCTGCTATGTTGACAGTCCAGCATCTCAAAAAAAGAGCAGGTCAACCTTTGACGAGAACTTCACCGTGAAGTCATCTTTGAAGGTATTTTAGATTAACATATGATTTGTACTGACTGTCACACAGTGGAAAGGTCAGTACTGAGAAACAAATGTAGAGAACATATAGTAAAATTAATTGTGTTTGTGAAACATAAAGTCAACAAAGTAAGGTATCTTAGCTGTACTGCAGATCATTATGGTTAAACCAATGAATCAATTATATATGTCAAACATCTTTTGTTCATACTAGGAGAATAATTATAGACATTAAATCAGATAATTAGATTCAGTGTCCATACTTACATTATATCAGATAATTAAATAATCTTTACTTTCCATACTTAAATGATATCAAATAATTAAATTAAATACACTGTCCATACGTGATAACATAAATTCATTATCCATAATTTCGGATACATTTATAGGAACATTTCACTCTGCTCTCCGATTTTAAAAATTTATTGCACATTTTTGGTTATATAACTTTAACGAAAACAATCTCAACAGTTTGCATTTGTCATATGTTTATATATCCTTCTTTCTCAGTTATTTTCGCAAAGCTATAGTTCGTTTATAACACGAGTTAAGAAAGTTATAACATAAGTTCGATAAGAAAATTATAACACGAATTCGATACGTCAGCTGATTTGTTATGCTGAATATTTTAAACCAGAAAAGTTTTTGTTTTTTTTTAAACTGGAACACAGTATTTTAATGTATTCAGAGGAACTTAACAAAACAATAATTACATTAGCTATCATAACGATAAATGTGTGTAATTAATGCAGACGGAATATATATTCATATTTGGGTGTAAATTGGTACAATATTCAGATTAATTAACATGCCCAATGACATGTTTGTTTTTTTGTTGTTTCATTTTCTTTTTGACTCTTGAAACATCAAATATCGAACGGTACATGCAATAAATTTCAGCGTAATTTTTCTTTGCTTATCCTGACACGTAATAACTATCAAATTTCCTGGGGTCTTTAGACAACATTTCTGATTGCCACCAGCAAATTCATCTAGAACACCCTTCTTAAAATTAGTTTAATTCTGTTTAACTTTACTTGTATCAAGTATGTGCGTTTTAAAGATCCAATTATCCGTCATATTACTTTGGTTCGCATTTTAAATCAATATTGATCCACGTGACCGGATGTAAAATTGCAAACAGGATGATTGTAAAAGAGACTGTTTGTAAGAACATACTCTACAAGTCAATAATAAATGGATATTCACGCATATTCATATTTTGTTGTCTTTATCTATCAGTCACTCTTTCTAACTTAGCATCATTTTATACTAGTTTCTAACCAGAAGGATGTTTATGTAATATACGTATGCAAACACACATTCATTCGAGGATATACATACCCATGCACCAGATGAAAGAAGACAGACATACATACAGACAGATAGATAGGTGAGAGCCACAAATGCCCTATACATGCAAAGTGTGTCTAAAATCGATATTTCTCCAAATTGTATACTTTAGCATTTCCAACCGTTCAAGGAAATATAATTAAAATAATCATGAAGGAGACACGTACGTGCGCCTGTCTGTTTTAGCGTGGCTGACATTTGTGCATTTTGAAAAAACTCATGTTATTATATGAAAAATATAATGAACATTAATAGAAAAGCCAAGGAAATAAATTTAAAATAATCATCAAAGAGACTCGTACGTGGCCTGTCTGTTCAAGCGTGGTTGACATCTGTGCACTTTGAAAAACAAATCAAGTTATTTCATGAAAAATATAACGAACATTAATAGAAAAGCAACAGTCTAAATCAGGGGTGGGCAAACTACGGCCCGCCAAAGGCTTTCATGGGGCCCGCCAAGGGTTTTCATGCGGCCCGCCAAGAGTTTTCAAGCGGCCTAGGAACAAGTCACCATTCGCACTGACTCTGTTTATGTTACTCTGTTTATCAAATAAATGTACTTCTTTTGAAGTTTAAGTTTTCAAATATTAACAACATATTAACAACTGAAAATTAATTATATGTTATTTACAAAAACCTTTTGTTTTTGCTATTTCAAATATTAATTATTTTACTTAATGAACTATGCGGCCCGCGACAAGATGTAAATTTGTGTATGCGGCACTTGCACTGGAAAGTTTGCCCACCTCTGGTCTAAATCAATAAAAAAAAATAACTTAATAATGAAGAATTTTTTCTCGTTTGTCGTTCAACCTCCATTAAATGCCACGATTGAAGCTGTACATAATAAACATATTTTCATTATTCTTCAAGCGCGATAAATTGCAAGAACTTTTTACGCAGCGATAAACTTTCGCACAATCAAATAATACAAACTAGAGCATACGGTAGTAATGGAAAGATAATGACGTTCTGAAATGGGCAGATAATATTTATTTGAAAGCTGGAAGCAGCGTAAATTAGTGAAAAAAAAAAATAAAAGATGTAAAAATAATTGATCAAATATTGATAGAATTTCTTTTTAAGATAGTGAGATATCGATCCTGTTTGCATAATGTGAGCGGGTCTGTCACATTTTCTTGATCTATATCTGCCATCTTAATTGATTGAACTATCCGGAAGTGAGTTGCACCGATATGCCCTCTGGTGTTTTCAAGGGGAGATACTAACCGTGAAACCCCTATAGTTTTAGCATTTTATTTTTCATGGATACAATCACTTTTCACATACACCAATAAGGTCTATGTTCCTGAAATTTTAATCTCAATAACATGCCTTTCAGCGAAAAATTCAAATGCAATTTCTTTTTTCAAATTTTGTTCCTTTCATCGCCGTTTTCGTTTTCTCTCCTAAAGAATCATACATAGTCAATAATCTCATGGAAATTCATTTCTGATATTTTTTTAAAATAGAAAATCTCCAGTCCATTCAGCATTTTCGGAAAGCCGTAACAAACTGTGAAATGTTGGATGTCAATATCTCATTTACACCAATTATTTTAACTGCGAGGTGTCCTTTTTCCTGAAAATTAGGGCGCAGTTAGTATGGTCGTTTGTCCGCTGACGCTGTCAATGTCCAGATATAAGATTTATTTTACAATTTACAATGCTGTCAGGCATTTCTTCGCACCTAAGGTTTTCGTCTCCAATATTGAAGCAAAACGCATACCGAAATCGACCATTTGACGAAAAAAAAAATACTGCAATGCTGACCGCTTGAAAAGAGGCAATTGTCACCCAAATATTATGTTCCAAATAATAATAATTTTTGACACACGGGATACCACCCCCATGTTTTCAAGACTCGCGATATGTCCGACGGCCTATTCTGCGCACATATTTGAAAAGATGTCATGTTTATCCATCGGGCTATATAATATGGAGGGGGATTATCGCCAAATTCTATGCATGTATTTTCTAATCTTCCTTGATGCATTATTGTAAATGGCTGCTTGCAAGTGTTACTTTCATAATTCTATCAATGTATATTGTATTTTCGTTGATGCAAATTATACGTGGCAGTTTGCAAGTGCTACTTTCCTTCTGCATTACTGTAAACGACTGCTTGCAAGTAATACATTCAGTCATGAATTTTCTATTTTTCATTGATCCAAGCTGTAAATGGTTGCTTGCAAGTTTTTCGATCTACTTGACTTCTGCGTTATTGTATCTTGCTATTTGACAACTACTGAACTGTTTTTGTAGTTTGTCGTATGACAAACGCTATGTCAGTTATTACAAGTTTTGTACATGGCCTTGCAACGATGTAAGTACTAAGTTTTATCAGTATCGTCTTTGTTGTCCAACTCGTGTCGCCATCTGTTGTCATAATGGCATACTAGAGATTAGCATGGCATTATGACAACAGACGGCGCTCTAAATTTTTCCTATACCAGAAATAATGAATGCTCCCCAAGAAGCTTTACGGCATTCATTTTGTGTCGATAACTCTTTCAGGCCCTTTTTTAAGGTGTACGTTAGCAACAAAGTTTTAATCGTCCCTAAAACCATATGCTCGAAGATCTAAGTGATTTATAGCACCTTATGAAAACAAACGCATACACTACAGCAGGGTGATCCCTCTTTTTCAACCCCCGTTTTGACGCACTTAAGTATTTACTGTCACTGTTTAAAAAATCTACTTCTTAGTGATATCTCTCATTACTTTGTAAAAATTAGTTATTTTAGCAAAGTAAGGATCAGAAATTACAATGATATTCCCTCGCACTCTTCTTAACGAGCTTTCATCAGACGAACCCCGGTTGTAAGGATTGTACTGTACGTCATCCATTTTGACGCACCTCACAGACGTCTATATTTTCATGTGATACTCCTGTACATAAGCTCCCGCGAAAAAATATTTCAGAGCAACATCAGTAGCACAAAAAAAAGTTTATAGGTAAAATGGCATTACAAAAATTAAGCATTCCTTAAAGATGTTCTTATTTTTATCACGATCTTCGTATTTTGCCGCAAAAACCGAAATAATCAAACTGGAAAACCATGTTCGTATCATGATAAAAATGTTTGCTTGCGATTAGAAGTATTAGATTTAGTGTACAATTGTTTTCCAATACTTAATTTGCATTGTTGATGTACAAAACCTGAACCTTTGAATGTATTTATAATAAAAAAAAGTAATAATAATAAAAACCACTTGATTCCGGGGTAAGATAATGTGTACCCTCACTAATTAACACAAGGTAACTAACTCTCGCCGGTCACAATCTGACCCCTCGATGACTCCGATCTAATTTTCCGATACTATCTGCGCATTCGGTCACTCTTAACATACACGTCTGTGAAGAACACACTCTACACCTTTCATCCTTTACCATTTATGTAACCATACTGATTCTAAAGGGCCAATTTTGAAAAAAGTTTATCCGTTGCTTCGTGTATTCCACACACTGATACAAATTCCGTAACTCCACTTTCGGTCTACTTCGGAGTAAATGCTATTTGATCGTGATTGCTTCAGTGATTGGTTCTTTCATTGTATGAGCCTTTTCAAACATCGCTTTCAATCGCTACATCTCGGCTTAACCCGGCAAATATGCAATCGGACTATCCACTGTATTTTCTCTCAAGTCGTTTCGCTGTTCCGATCGTTAAATGTGCTCAAGACATGTGACATTTTCCGGGAAAATATTTAACATTTCTTGACATGTTTAATTATTTTCTAAGCGCTTTCTGAATAACTATATAGGTGATCTCTGGTTGTGCGCGAAGAAATATTTTTTTTTTTGTAACTGTAAACTTATTTAATTAATAGTTAAGTAATTACCCGAATTTTAACTGACATGTTATCTACATAATGTTATAGATTGCTTTGTAAACATTTCTCAGTATGTTAAATACTATCTCTCTTATACAGGGTTTACTGTGTCAAGAAAACTCAAGGATTAACTTGGTTAGTTCTTGTGTATTTTTTTGTCACAAATTTGCATATCCAAACACAAAATTGAATCTCATATAGGATTTACAATGTCAAGAAAACAAAAGGATTAACTTGGTTAATTCTTGTGTAATTATATGTCACTAGTTTACATATCCATACACGAGATTTTATTCAAAATGTATACATGTTATGACCTATAGAGCTAACAGCACTTAACCAACCATGTGAGGTAGTTGACTGGATTTGGTTATGCATGCATGTATTAAAACATTTCTCGTACCATTCAGTATTGTTTTGTTGTGCATAAAATGATTACTTATTAAATACGAGTTTATGCACAACTTGATGATCTTGAGTTATTGTAGGTACACATTTGACAGTGTTCCAATGGGGTTTGTCTGTTAATGACCACTGAGAGAGGAATTGGTGGTGTGGTAAGATGATATAATGCCAAATTATAAGGTTTAGTGAGTGGCTAACACTTGGATAGGAGCATTGTACATGTACCTTGAAATCTAGAGGCAGACAGGGAATTATGCAAGAGACTGTTATTAGCCTCTTACTTGCTGTCTTCATGGGACTTGTTGGGGGGAGGGGCATGAACAGAACTATCCTACTGGTTGGCATTGGCAGCAGAATTCAAAGAGCCAACCAAATTAGATAATCTTATGTAAAATTGCATGATCATATAGAGTACCATGTGATCAGTTACTTCTGGTTTTTCAAATGTACATGTGACAATGAATGTACGGTTTCACTTCTCTGGCTTTTCAAAGATACAGAAAATGGATTTTGAGTGTCCGCATCAAACTTTTATTATGGATCTGTGCTGTAACAATTTACTCTTTGTAAATGAAAGCTATTTTATTTTGGTAAACTTCATTTGTTTAAGCATTGTATGTGTGTTTTGAATGTAAAATGAATAAAGCACAATTATTTGCTGTTGAAAAGGCTGTTCAGGGCCACAATATCATTTTGTTAGGCCAAAGTGGGACAGGCAAAACTTTTGCGGTTAAGGAAATAGACAAGAAATTGTCAGCAGCAGGTAAAATGTCGGTGTAACTGGCACAACAGACATTGCAGCATTGAATGTGAAAGGATGCACAGAGCATTCCTGGTCTGGGATTGGTGATGGTAGATATGACAGTGATGAACTATGTAGAAAACTTCTCACTGATGAACATTTTGATTCCTATAAACAAAATATTTTGAAAGGAGACTGTTTGATAATTGATGAAATTTCTATGCTTTCACTAAAACTTTTTGAACAAATTGAATATGTATGTAAAATGATTAAACATTCAGATTAATATTTTGGAGGTATACAAGTTATTGCAAGTGGAGACTTTTTTCAGCTTCCGCCTGTACTGGCCCATTGACATCTGATTCGGGTGAATATTGTTTCAAATCCACCATTTTCGCAATGATATTTAGGCATACATTGTCCTTGATGAGGTCATATGATGAATTAGATTTCATAAAGGCTATCAGTGATGTTTCAAAGGGAGAAATCCCTGAAGATACCAAAAACTTGATCTTGAGGCTGCAGAGACCAGCTCTCCCTCCTGGAGATGACCCAATAAGACTTTGTGGACGGAACTCCAATTGTGGAATATACATTGCATGCAAACTTATGGAAATGGATGGTGTATCAACGTGTTATCAGTCAGTAGACGAGGGTGACAATAATCGGTGCAATAAGATGTGTGTTCCAAAGTGTTACACTTGAAAAATGGGCTGTCCAGTTATGCTGGTACAATACTTAAGCTCAGCAATATGAGTAAATGGTTTACTGTGAAAGGTTGTGGCAATGAGGAAAGACTCTGTGACAGTTGATTTTGAAAATAATTTAGTTCAGTTGGGAAGAGAAATTTTTACTGTTTACAGTACCATTGATAAAAAGAGTGTAGCCACAAGGTATCAAATTCCACTCATTATGTCTTTCAGCCTTACCATGCACAAGGCACAAGGATTGACTTAACATAGAGTTGATGCATCAAATATTTTTGCACCAGGTCAATTAGGTGTGGCAACAGGGAGAACCAGAAATAAAAAGGGACTAAGGGTTATCAATTTCAATTCCAACTCTGTGATTCCACATAGATCTTGCATGTATGAATTCTACAATACAAGTTTTGTACAGTTTGATTCAAGTTTAGATTGCTGTAGACATTCTGTTTCTTTATTTGAGAACCTCAGTGTTGACTTTGATTATGAAACAGGTTCTGATTCTGATAACTCGGACTTTTCTGATAGAGAAGATTTAGAAGTTGATGAAATGTTGTCCATTGGGGAAGACATGCCTGCTCCATCCAGTGACCAAGAATGTAGGTTCACCACTGTTGACTCTTACATTTCAAAGCATCATGTTGACCATACAAAAATGAAACAACTTATCCCAGATAATGCAATAATACCAGAGCAAATAATATTAAAAGTAACACTAAAAAAATTCTTCAAAAAGCCACTGGACGAGTTGAATACATCTTTTGAATACAAATTCAAAGTATCTTTAATAAAGTATGTGGTAATATAGAGGTCAGAAAACCAGACTCAAAGGCATGGACTGAATATTATTCTGAAGTTTACCAGTTTTCAGTGTCTCAAGAAGGCATCCAAATTCTTGAAAATTTCTTGAATTCTGCGCCAAATGATATTTTTTTTTGAATTCTGAACGATTTTTGACAGAATTTGTGAAATTGTTTTGGACAGAAATACTACTGACATTTTCAGTACCACACAGGTTGCTTGTGCACCTTCCATACTTGTATCTAAGCCAGGACAAGGAATATTAAGGTATATTGCAGGTAGATGTACTGGAGTAGGTACAATAATATGAAGAAAGGAAAGAACAGCTTGTACAGAAAGGAGAAAATTAACTTGGTCAGTCAATGTTTCTTACAAGTAAAAATGTTAGACCACCTTACAACTTTAGCTGTTGATTTGAAAAACAGCAGCAAATATAAACAGACCTTGCATGAGACACAAAGACAGAATATCAACCATGGTCTTATACTAACATCAAGGACTCTGTATTTGATTTTTTCTTGCAAGTTGATGATAAAAAGAAGCAGTATCAACATGTAGATGCATGACATTGGCATGGTGCAGGGAGTTTACAGTCTTGTAAGACTGTAATACTTAAGGATGAGACACTTTGAAAATTGGATGTTGCTGTACATAAAGTTTGATCCCAGTATAAGTGTCACACAAGAGGACGACACCATGATTACTTCATGTATCAGAGGTCTATATGAAGATTTGATAGGTCGTTACAGTAGAATAAGTGACAGTCAATTCAGAAAAGACACCACTTCCAGTCTTGGAAAATTGAAATCAGACAGTTTGAGAAAGAGGGTGGTCATGAGACCAAAGCATAAACACAGTAGTGATGCATTAGTCTTGGATATGAAATGTATCTTGGAAGATCAGTCAGAAAATAAACCGTATTCTCACTTAAAACTGAAATCACAGATTTATGATCTGAAGGCTGTAGTATTTACTAGCTTCTTGAAATCGGATCTGATTTTGCTATGTAAAGCCTATGGCATAGAAGCAGGAAATGCACAGAAGAGTGGTCTAATTAATAAGCTATATACAGTAATACATACTTTGACTAAAATGCCAATGCCATAGTTTTAGTACAGAATAATCCTGTTGCCAGTTCTTTGAAAGCTCGTAGTAATCAAGACACTTCCAGCTGTAGCAAAAGTCAGCCATGTACTAGAAAAAGAACTATAGTGGAAAAAGGAAAATGGAAAGGAAAGAAGAAAATGGAACAATATGACAAAAGTAACACTGATAATTCAATTTGCTCTATATGTAAACGTCATTATGCAGAGGGTGAGTTGTTGATCCAGTGTGATTTGTGTAATGAATGGTTTGATTGGTTTTGTCAGGGAATAGATGAAGATACGTGGAGTAGCACAGAAAATTAAAAATGGTTATGTACCAAATGGTCTTAGAAAAAGAGTCAATGCTACATCAGACTTCACATATATAAATATGGCAATATTGTCATATTTTGTCATTGTGCTTTTGGACTTCGGTTACATACACTGAACTCACATGCATTTGTTTGTATCAGTAAAAAGGGAAAACTAATGACAATTTGATCCTCCACTCTCAGTTGACATGTTAAGTGTGAGTAATGAATGGTGTTATCATTAGTTTTCCCCTATTTAACTAAAATGTACTGTCTATAGTTTGCATCACCCTAAATCATTTTTATTATTTTACATGTTCAGTATGTGATCATAAATATTCAAGTTACTGTATGTGTTGTTCGTGGGATTATTTTTGGACTGCATTTATTTCACTCTTCAGACATATACTGTCTTGCAGTCATGTGTTACAGCTGGATCTGTTTTTGCAAACTTATATATTGAACACTTATGAATATTGTTTTATGAAATCAAAAGAATAGAAAATATTGTATTGTTAAAAAAGGGTGATGTACAGTTAACAATGATGCCAGTTTGGTTATAGTCTTTGATAGTAAAGGAAGATACCTGAAATCTCAGTTACACATTGTAGGCATATAGAAATGAAGTCATCAAGACTTGTATTTCTGTTTCAGTCAATCATGATATTCTCTGACAGCCTTAAATATAATGGACAAATCCCTTAAAAAGTGTGGTCTGTTACTCAGAAGGAGGAGATAATGTCATAAAATATAAGATATGTGTATTTATGGGAATATACTATGAAAGAATGGAAGGAACTGGTTATCTAAGTACACACACACACACATATATATATATAGATACATATCTTTCTTGCAGTTTTCAGTTTAAAATTATATATTTTACTCAAAACTATCAATTTAGGTTTTTCTTTCTGGAGGACTGTTGATGTAAGGTTCTAATTATTTTACATGATTTCATAAACTCTCTCTCTGTCTCTCCTTATGGGATGAAAATATGTCATGTAGGTTATCTTTGTCTACATAGTGATTTGGTGAAGTAATTAATGATTGAAAAAATATAAATGTTATTATGTCATCAAAATATAATGACACAGTATCCCTAGAAATATGCATACTAATGAACATTTGTCTACTGATGTATATTTGGCCAAATTAAGGAAACAATGTATTTATTCAAAAATAATACAAGTCCAAACATGTACACTTGTGCAGTATTGAAAAATGGGTGATTTAGTTTGAAAATATATTAGTCATTATTCACATGCATAGGAATAACCATATCAAATATCTCAATCATGATAATTATACTTTGTAAAAAAAAAAAGAAAAGGGCCCGGTCGAGAAGTAAGTAAATGAAGATATAATTGTTTATATATCGGGGCAAGAAATATTTATTAAATCTGTTAGAAAAATTGAAATTTTGTTCAAAAATTTTGAGGACCTTTTCCCCACCCCTGTTTTTAAAAACACAATTAATAACATTTGTATACTGACAATATATTCGGGGGGGGGGGGGGTAAAGATAAGCCAATTAAGTGGTTAAGTCTGCTATCATTAGTTTCCTCCTGAATCAAGTACCTGGGCATTGGCAGGGATGGGAGTGGGGCATGAACCTAAATATAAATGTCTAGCCAGAACAAACCAGGTAGTAATTGTAATTTGTGCCATTTTCGACAGTATTACATTGGGGTTTTTCTGATACTTTAGTGATGCTGAATGGATTGTCACATCTGTCTCAACAAAAAATATTTCGAATTTCCCTCCTGTCATAAAATATCTAATTTGGAATGTTTCTTATTTTATGTAAATGTGCAAGGGTCATGACTGCTACGATACGCTTACAGTATACTAAATGAGCAGATTAGTTGAGATAATGTACGTAATTTTATTTTCCAAATGAACGTGAAAGAAAATAATAATTAAATTTTAATATGGATGGTTCTTATTTTCAGTATTCATTGTTTGTATATGTAATGCCCAATAGTAAAATTCACTACGAAGTATACCAGAAGTTGAGCCATGGAATTATTATCAGTGTGTGGAATACACAAAGCAACAGATAAACCTTTTGCAAAATTGGCCCTTCAGAATCAGTAAAGTTAAATAAATGGTAATTGATGAAAGGTGTGATGTTAGTCCTACATGTAAGACCTGACACTGATATTTATGTTGTGGGTGTCAAGGTCTTACAGACTAACTAATGGTACTGTGTAACATGTTTTGATGTCGAGTAACAACATTACGAAAGTCAAACTTTCAGGAATATTTCAAACAACTGACAACTAAAATAATGACGCTTTTCTACAAAGTAAAGTCATAATATTTTAGTCAGACTTTACTTACTCTGATGTCTTTTCTCTAATAAATTCAAATTCTCACAAATGAAATGGACCTATTTTCAAGTTTCGTTGGTCTACATTTCAGTTGGCTGGAAAGGGATGAAAGCCGGGAATGCCAAAATCGGGTTAAGTTGAAATATTATTCTTTAACGAAACGAATAAAAGCATAGTATGCCTATTGGAACTGTAAGTAACGGTTCGTTTCATTCAAGAAACTTATCCCCAAAATGTACTTACCTGAACTTACTTCGGCATACCTCGACTGCTGTCACATTGCAACAAATTCAAATGTATGTGAACAGAATGGGAAAATGCATCCATTTGCTAGTATCATATTTTCATTCCGCCAGGATAAAGACACCACAGTATATTAATTACACATAAATTTTAGTGGAAGAGTGTTGATATAGGCTGCCAGGCATGTGAGATGTTCCTGAAACTTTGATTACTCATTCCAATGTCAACGACATCGGAACACACTACACAAGGCCATTATTTGGATAGTAAGACATAGCACCTAAACAAAATTAACATGTGCTATGTCTTACACGTAGGACTAGTATGGAGTGTGTTCTTTACAGTCGTTTACGTTAAGAGTGACCGAATGCGCAGATAGTATTGGAAAATTAGATCGGAGTCATCGAGGGGTCAGATTGTGACCGGCGAGAGTTAGTTACCTTGTGTTAATTGGTGAGTGTACACATTATCTTACCCCGGAATCAAGTGCCTATGTTGAGGAGTTAGAGAAAAGCTTCTGAAAATGTATATTAAAATAAGGAAATCTACAACCACCACCCGTAAAATTACTATCATGAACACGCTATGAACCATTACTATATTTGAACAAGATTTCACAGGCACTTGATTCTGGAGAAACTAATGTGTACACTCACCATATAACACAAGGTATCTAACTGTCATCAGTCACAATCTGAACCCTCGATGACAATGATCAAATTTTCCAATACTATCTACGCATTCAGTCACTCATAACGTACACCACACACTCTAAACTTTCAATTTTTTTCATCCATTACAGTTTAAGCAACCTTATTGATTCTGAAGGGCCAATTTTTCAAACAGTTTATCCGTTGCTTTGTGTCTTCCACACACAGGCGACCATTCTAAAGATCTACTTCGGTAGTATTATTGTTATGCTTTAATTTTGATTGTATGGCTGAAACATTTAAGTTGCAAGCATCAAAACAGTTCTTTTCAATAATTATTCTGTATTTCCCCCCACAGAACAGTATTTATGAGTGTCACTCTCCAACAAGTCCAGCCCCACTCCCTATGATAAAAAGTGAGCTATCTTAAAAACATTTTGTAAACATAGCAACCAATGTTATTCTGAAACAAAGGATCATGAAACTAGTCAGAATTATTCTGGAGATGTCAACAATAAATTTTAGCTTGAAAAGGGATGGAACAGATGAGGTTCATAAAGGTCAAAGGTCAAAGGGTAAAATGTTTGCCTATTGTTTGATATGGAAGAAATGAATTCGCTTTCTCATCATTTATTTATTTCCTTGCAAATAAATGAAAAGAAACATTTAAGTTGACTCTATTCCTATATTCTAAGACTTCTAATTTCCCCATAATTAAGGTCACTAATCACAAACAGGCCTCATGGCAAATTATGTAAGCAATAGCAAAATGAGCATAATTAGCTTATTTTCATGCTTAACATCAATATGAATGTACCATTTTATTCAGAACACGATACATAATGATATGAAAAAATATATAAATAATTGCATACATTTTTATAGTTGTTTTAAGGTGGCGCTCTAAAGTTTCATATTTTGCATAAGGTTGGAATTTTACAAAAAAAGAATTTCCCCAGCTTTCCTCACTAGTTATACTGGCTATTTAAAAATAACATTGTATATCTTAGGTATAATTCAAAGAACCATCAATTCCCTTTATTTTGGTGTATGATTGATGGGTGTAATATGGGTTATAGAGTATATAGCTTGGCCTTATTCCAGATGTGCACCTTTCAAAAAAGTGCTAGCTCCACTTGGTCATTTTCACTTCCTGAACTTACAGGTAACTTGTATAAAAAAGAGCCGATAATTTTTTGTTACATTTTATATATTTGGTAATTCATTTATTGCACTTTCAGAAGCTGGTATTGTCTAGTCTGGCAAAATTCATTTTCCCTATTTTAATAGCTGCTATGGACAGTGTATTTTAGACTAATTCAGGCTGATTTTTTAGCACAAGGGAACATTCATTTTAGGTAGCAGTGTGCTTAGATCATGTACAATTTCCAAAAACACAATATCCAAAGAAATATCATCCACATTACATTAATGTAGCATAGAGGTATGCAAACGTTCTCTCCACTGTGCATGTTTTAAATGCAAACTACTTTACCTTACATACGTCACTCTCTCAAAAGTACATAATAACTGGTGAGCGCCCCCTAAATATTCAACGCCGGACTCCATAAGGTCTCACTAGACAGTTTATCTGGTGAATTTTCATCCGACGATGACCAATTACAGAAAAATGAGAATAATTTTACACTGAAGATACAAAAAAAAAAAAAAACTAATGATTTTTGTAGAAAGCATACATGTGAGATTTTGACTGCAGTAATCAGGTTAATTCCTGATGCAACTGGTGGTTTTTATATTGAACCAACACTGCCACCAACCCCTAAATTTTACATTCATTTTTGACAAGAAATAGCTATTTTGAATATTTTTCTGTGACAAGGCAGCTAAAAGAATCAGTATGTGCCTTATGCATAAATAAAGTTCACTGGTACTATAACTAAATTAGAATACTTTTCATCACCCCTCAACCATCTAGATTTTTAGATATTTACCTCTGTAGCAGACACATAAATACGTAAGCCAAGTCGACTGCTCATTTGCAGCCCAAGTTACGCATTTGATCTCCAATGCAAATCTAACTGTGACAGGCAGTCACCAACAAGCCAACCTATTTCCAAGCCTAACTCAAGGTAAATCTGAACCACATTATAGACTTAGCCCAGTGAGACCTAAACTCAATTGTTGCCATACACATTGCTATCGCCGCCATTTTTGCCGTATTTGATTTCCATGATTGGATCACCCGGTCAATACATCTTATCACGTGGTAGTATCATCCCGGGTCTCCTGTCGGGCGATAGAATCAAGTTGCGCAAAGCTTCCACGTGGACAACTAGTTTGGTTTGGATTACTTTGGCTTCATTTGGTACACCTCTTGTTCCCAGCGTACAACAATGGCTACCACCTGCTGGAGTATCTTTGTTATTACTCTTTTCGCACCACTTTTAGTGGCTGGTAAGAACACAGTATATTTGCGGAATACTTATGCGCATACATTATGAACCCTGTTCTTATCCTAGAAATTTTTGTAATATCGCAGTATTCACTTTTCCTACTTCCGACAATCATGCCGGATTGAATTTACCAACGTGGCATTTCAATTATATATACTAATGCTGTTGGGAACTATAGAATCAAATTTATATATTGTTAATTTTTTTTGGAGTTATATATATATATATATATATATATATATATATATATATATATATATATATATTGTCGATGACCATGAGATCCCTACTATATAGACCTAGTTAGTCCTACATGTAAGAGACATCGACGCTGATGTTTATGTTTTAGGCGTCAGGGTCTTCTGCCTAACTAACGGCGCTGTGTAGCGTGTTTTGATGTCAACTAACATCGTAACGAAAGTCAAATTTTCAGGACTATCTCACACAACTGGCAACTAAAACAACGACGCTTTTCTACAAAGTAAAGTCAATGTTTTAGTCAGACATTACTTGCTCTGATGTCTTTTCTCTAATAAATTAAAATTCTATCGAAAGAAATGGACCTGTTTAAAAGTTACGTTGGCCTACACTTCATTTGGCTGGAAAGTGATGAAAGCTGGGAATGCTCAAATCAGGTTAAGTTGAAATATTATTCTTTGATGAAATGAATAAAAATATGCCTATTGGAACTGTAAGCAATGTTTCATTTCATTCAAGAAACATATCCCCCCACATGAACCTTCTTGAACATACTTTGGAATACCTTGACTACAGCCACATTTCAACAAATTGAAATGTATGTCGACGGAACATGAAAATGCGTCCATTTGCTAGTGTCAGATTTTGATTCCACCTGGGATAAAAACAGCACAGTAAGTATATTAATTACATATCAGTTTATGGAAGAGTGTTGACATGGACTGCCAAGTGTGTGAGATATTCCTGAAACTTTGACTACTCATTCCGATGTCAGCCGACATCGGAACATACTATACAAGCCCGTTATTTGGGTCATAAGACATAGCACTAAAACAAAAATAGCATGTGCTTTGTCTTACATTGTAGGACTAAGGCCTTGTTTGTTCCACACAGCACCACGAAATTTGATCCTATGTGTAACTCTGTAAACTTTCATGTCACCGTCAATAAATGTAGCTAAAAGTACCTAATTTGTTTTACATGAAGTATTTAAAACAAAGTCGTTATTTTTTTAGCTATGTTTAATGATGCTGACCTGAAAATTTACAGAGTTACAGATGGGATAATTCATGATGCTGTGCAGAACAAACTATGACCTGTTTGATTTCAGACTGAGTGGCTCACCAGGCCAATTTGTGCTTTGAACTGTTATGTGGCAGCTTAACAGGACATGCGGTGGCTTGCTCAGTAGAGGCTGTGCTGCAGTTCCAAGATTTATGCTGCTCATGCTTCTCTAATGTGTCTGCCATTCTCCTCAGTTCAGAGTCTGTAGTCCGAGTTTCCATTGACCATTCCACCCCATTTCGATATTCGGACATTTAAATTGTGGTGTAGGGTCAGAGTTGGTTGCACATCGAAATGTTGGAATTCGCCGCCATCATGTAGGCTGCTTTCCACTGGGCCTAGCAAACTTGAACAATGTTACAGTGAATCATACCTGCATGAAATCGATAGAAAAATGATTTATTTTCTAAGAAATTAAGAGTATTATAATCATCGTCTTTATTTTACTGACAGATCATGGGTCACGCTACCAAGCGAACTGGGCAACTGTTAGGAAAGCGAAAATGACTTGTCCCAATGATTTTTTGGGTGAACATTTGAGTGACTGACGTTTGAGATGCTCTCTTGCCATAACCAGTTATTTCTGGTATTGTGTTTTAACCCAAGATGAAATGTAGGCATCAAGCCTTCCAATAGCTGGTGTAAATTTCAATTGCATTGACAAACAAACTCTTGCACATTCACAGGCTTGCATTTTGATGGTTGACTGACCATTTACCCTTTCCCAAAGATGTGTTAAATATGTCTCATCTTATATCAACTGTCAATGGCTGATTTCCGCAAGTCATTTGATAAAAAAAAACATACAAATTTGTGTTTTGAAACTTAGACAGAAGTATGTAAATAGCAGTTTGTGTTATAAGAATTTAATCAGTGATCGGAAGATTTTAACTGCCAGCCACATGTACGTTATTTTCTTCATAAAATCAGTTTGAAACTGTTAGTGAACCTGTTGGGGGGGGGGGGGGTATATTGGCAGACATCACCTGGAAAGTACCACTCTATTAGATTGTCTGTTTTCGTAACCATCTGGTCAAATACATTAAGGAAAATATTCAATTCATAAATTCATATAAAGCAAAGTCTAAGTAATATTTTATTGAAGATTTGGTCGAAAAATGCAGTTATGTAGGTCCCAAATGTATTTGAGAAGTGCTTTAAGCAGTTTCCCTTTACCTTCATTTACACTTCAGATACCCCCAGATTTTTAATTGGACCCCCAGTTTTGACACCAAGATGATTTTTGACTGTCTTGCATCCCAAGGGATACACTGTGTAAGGTCAAAGTTTTCACTCATTTTTGTGAAAATATGGGGGAAAAGAGCAGTGAAGCAAATACTATTTAACCAATGCCTAATGTTACTACATGTACATGTACATAGACAAATAATAAAACATTAAATTTGCAATCTTATTAGTGGACTGTTGTTATGAAGCTAGAATTACTTGAAGAAAACCCATCTTTCTAAATATAGATGTACTCACATATTAGCTATTGCAATTTGATTGGAAAGAAGGGTTTTAGTTTATTCATTTACCAATTGTAACTCTTCATTTTGTTATATATGAATAGTTCCTGTAATGTTTTATCGGCAACAAAGAAATTGGGACGAACAATATGGTATGAAGATGCGTGCATTTGCTCTCATGTGCATGCTGTTTTAAAGTCATATGGTCAAACTACACTGCATATGAATATGATAACTTTTATACATGTACCAAATGTGTTTATAATTTACATACAATTCAGAAATTTTTCTGCTTGAAAATAAAATGTTGCTTGAAACCAGTGTAAATTGCAGATGTTCAGCTCTCACTTCTATCTGTCCATAAGGAGAAGTCACTTCTCCCTAAATTCATGTCTAGCTTGACCACTGACAGATAAGACAAAACTACAGCATTGATGAAATTTGACCTGGTACTCACCATTTATTTTAGAAGAACAGAGTGTGTGTTATGATTACTTTATGATTTGATGTTTGGTTACAGCATCTGCCTTGGATGCAGGTTTGAACTCCAGCTAAGTCATACCAAAGACTTTATACAGTAAAACTGTTATGAATGACCACCTGTCATTTCCAACCACAATCGTAATGCATGGATCAATTTTATTATATAAAAGCTCAGTTGTGAGCGACCACCTGCTGAACACGACCGGTGACCACAATGTCTTGGGGAAAATAAGCATTTTGACACTGCTGTGAATGACTGTATTGCAAAAACTGGGATAAACTCCACCGACCTTTATTTAATCCAATGACCGTTTGATATGTTATAAAAAAAGAAAAGAGGCTGGCTAACGGTGTCTGAAATTTAGCCTATGGTGATTTTCTACCTGTAGCGTATCCCAGCACTTAGCCTGGTTCCCAGCCTTATTGTAGCTACCAGTGATATGTACGAGTAGGACCCAGCATCCAGTTCTATGAATGACCATATTGTGAGAACAGAGACAGACACCACTAACCTTTATGTAATCATTTGTAACAACAATCTCCTGAATAGTAAAGATAGTTCTGATTGAAAACACACATGAACAGGTCAGACAAAAACAAGGATTCTGGCTACCAGTTTATATATATAGTGACATATGGTACAGTCTGTAAACCAGGCTGATGTACATGTCATGAGCTCCCATTGTGGTGCCATAATTAAGGTAGTGGTCACATATATTGTCTTTAGAGTTAATCCTTATTTCCTGGGGGTGAATACAGTCTTTGTCTAGTAAACCAGCAAGTGAGTATCTTGTGCGGCATTCGATTGAAAGTTTTAAAGGCTTGTGATATTTGTTGTATTGTTTTTCCCCCAATGTTACAGTGATTACATTCCAGTCACCAAGCTGTTGTCAATTCAAGTTGGTGTGACCGGGCTACACACTTTTTTTAAAGATTTAATCCTCTATGTCTTCTTTCAGTTAAGCCATTGACTTTTGTTTTAGAGTAAATGATTCTGTTTCTGGATGAGACAACTGTTTTTTTATTTTGTTCATTGTTAGATATGCAATGTAAATGTAAAGAATTTTCATACTTTCCCAAATCAAAGTCAAAACCGTCTTTACATTTGATATTACAACTGAGTACTAATACTGTTAACACCTAGTACCTTAATAACAATGGAAGATCCTCCAACTAAAAAGAGACAAATTTTAATGCTGGAGAAAATAATTATTGTAACTGACAGAAGTGAAAAGAGCAGACCACTCGCAATACAGGTTTTACTGTAAAAATGGGTACTAACAGCTGCCTTGCTAGGTGCTCAGCATTAATAGGTTAGGATTAGGACTGGTTGACCTGGTGTCAGGATAATGTGAGAGTGGGACACGATGCTACTAAAATTCTTTCAGATCCAGCTTTGAAAACATAAAGTAGCATTTTGATGAAAAAATATGTTGTATTTCTTGTTTTTCTGTGGATTAAAGGGCATACATCTCATGAAATCTAGTGACAAGTGAGAAACTTTTTGTCAGGGACAATTCTGTGTGAACAAAACTTTATCAGCTTTGATTTGACTGAAAGAGCTATCAGTTTGCTTAGTGATACTTGGGAGTTAATTAAACATTTGAAGGTTGTTGATAGTTCAGTATGGTAAATATCCACAATGGGAAGACCTGGCATGTTGTTTGAAAATGACAAATGATTTAGAAATTAAAACATGAATTCTTGATAAGGAAAGTACCATAAAAACTAGTGTTGTTCCAATTATCAATTATAATTGATCATCAATTGGTTGAGCAAACCAATAAGATAATTGTGAAACTTCATAATTGATTGTGTGTAAAGGGAGACTACTTTTTAGTTGCATGTAAAACACAAAGGTTAGTAAAACACTAAATGGTAAGCTAACTAGGGCATCCAATCCACTAAAGTTGATCTAAATTATTTATAAAACCATATCATATTCCTTAGGTGCAGACTTTCATAATTAGGAACATATAGTCACGATTACATGATTAAACTATTGAGCTAATAAATTTAAAGTCATTTTGATGATTTCTTTCAGTTTAAATGTAAAATCCTTTGCAGATAATGACAAACAAAAAAACCTCATCCTTCTGTACTTTAAATTATAGACACATCAGATATAAATGAAAGGATTGGGGGGAATTGCATCATTATTTCAGTTACATAAGGTTACACTGGTCAACAGTGAAATCATTACTGACTTGAAAAGGCCCTAATCTGTAGTATTTTGGTGTGCCGAACACGAATATAACCGTGAAAAATTTGTATTGGCTCTCGTTTTGAAGATATTCATATACCTCATTTTCTATGTTTCACTGTGTAAATTTCTCCAGTAGGACTGCAGCAACATCCGGAATAATGATGTAACATTGCATAGTACCATCATGCTCACATCATCCACAGTTGATTGCATCATTTTCTGATGCAATGCAATACTAATGCCATGCGGCTGCTGAAGTAAGTTGACGTCAGCAGTGTACTATACATGTGTAGGCCTATTATACTAATGCCAGGCGGCTGCTGAAGCTGACGTAAGCAGTGTACTATATAAAGCCCAATCAGATAGGTTCAGCATTTAAAATATTTTAGACGTTGTGCGAGACAGTTCAAGCTACTGTTACATAAAACTTATTATTTTATCCATTTACGTACAATAAAGAACAGTAATGCCTCGAAAGTGTGTTAATACCGCGGACAATTTTTGCTATATTTGTGGGGAAGTGACATTTGCCAACCAGAAGAAAAGTATCAATTCTCAAGTGAAGAAGGCATATCATCTTTGCTTCGGATGCAAGGTTGGTGACCAAGACAAGCCTTGGGCTCCGCATATATGCTGTGCTACATGTACAACACAGCTTTCACAGTGGTTGAATTGCAAAAGGTCATCAATGCCGTTTGCAGTCCCAATGGTGTGGAGAGAGCCAAGCAACCACCTAAATGACTGTTACTTCTGCTTGGTTCCTCCTCTTTCCGGCGGAATAACGAAGCGAAAGAAGTCGAGAATAGTCTACCCAAACATTCCGTCTGCATTGAGACCAGTTCCACATGGTGAGGGATTTCCTATTCCAGAACCTCCAGCAGAATATTCTCTTGATTCATCTGACGAAGACAAAGGTGAGTCGACCTGTTCTTCTCCTGGTCCATCAGCATGCAGTGATCCAGATTTTCACTGTGGTGCATCATCAACCCCACACAGAATAACACAGGAAGAACTAAATGACCTGATTCATGATTTGGACTTATCAAAGAACAAGGCAGAATTGCTAGGATCAAGACTCCAACAATGGAATCTTCTAGAAGAAGATGTCACAATTACTGCATATCGAAAGCGCCACCAGCAATTGGAGCCTTTCTTCAGAAAGGAAAGTAATCTGATATTCTGTTCCGATATTGAGGGCCTCATGAATGCTTTAAAAATCACTCATGACCCACAAGAATGGAGACTATTTGTGGACTCTTCGAAACTGAGTCTCAAGGCTGTGCTTTTGCACAATGGAAACATTCTTCCATCTATTCCAGTAGCGTATGCTGTCCACATGAAAGAGACATACGATAACTTAAGGCAGCTACTGAATTCCATTGAGTATAACAAGTACAGCTGGCACCTCTGTGGTGATTTGAAGGTAGTTGCCCTTTTAATGGGACTGCAGCAAGGATATACAAAATACATGTGTTTCTTATGCGAGTGGGATAGCCGAGCAAGGGAAATGCACTACATGAGGAAGGAATGGACTCACAGGCAGAATGTAGCCACTGGAGAGAAGAATATCCAACACCCAGCTCTGGTTGAGGCTCAGAAAATCTTGCTACCACCCCTTCACATCAAACTAGGTTTGATGAAGAACTTCGTGAAAGCCATTGACCGGACTTTGCCAGCATTCCGATACCTGCATGAAAAATTCCCTCGACTCAGCGAAGCAAAGATTAAAGAGGGAGTTTTTGTGGGTCCTCAGATTCGAGAGCTTTTCAAAGATGACCGGTTCAACAACTTGCTGGAAGGTGACGCGAAACAAGCATGGAATGCTTTTCGCCTAGTTTCTACAAACTTCCTCGGAAATGTTAGGGCAGAAAACTATAAGGAACTAGTAGAAGACATGTTGATGAAGTATAAGAAACTTGGCTGCAATATGTCTCTAAAGATTCACTTCCTTCATTCCCATTTGGATTTCTTTCCTAGCAACTGTGGTATTGTTAGTGATGAACACGGCGAACGTTTTCATCAAGATATCGCAACAATGGAACAAAGATACCAGGGAAAATGGTCCACTACAATGCTGGCTGACTACTGCTGGACACTCCTCAGAGATGCTCCCGAACAGCTGTACAAGAGACAGGCGAAGAAATCTAAGATGTAGTCAATGACTTGATTTTTTATAGGTAGGCTATTACAGTTGACCTTTTACTATTGGAATGCATTTCGTTATGTAAACATTAATTTCTTGCAGATTACAAAAAAACTAGAGCCAATTTTGCAATTTGACTGTCATATTCGTGTTCAGCACATAAAAATTTATAAGAATTGACTAATTTTATTTCAGTAACATGACTTTTGTAAAAATTTGTTGTCCAGTGTTATCAACCATAAAAAGTTGCTTTATACAACAAAGTTTTGAAGAAGAAAAAAAATAACACTAGAAAAATTTTAATATTTTTATCAGGTTAAAGTATATATGTCATTAAAGAGATTACTTCTGTACATTTATTAACATTTTGAACTCTTTAGCAAAGATATCACTGTAGAACTAACAATCAAAAATTTGCTCTTAGTAACTGATTATAATTGATTATCAGTTGCTTAAGTGGAACCAATTATCAAATATGAAATTCTTGAGTGATTCCTGTCACTAATTAAAACTATGAGCTGTTCATACTCCCTTGAGATTCTTGTTTGTGACATGTATCTTGTTTGTTTACATGAACACAAAACACATGCTGCTGGCATTTACCGCATTTTTTGGTTTATTTTGTGGGATTTTACACCAATTTTCAAAATGTGTGACATTTATACTTGGTGGCCAGTATATAATTCAGGAAGAACCCTGGAAAACCCCAGGAAGAACTACCATCCCACAGGAAGCTACTGGCAAACTTTCTTACATATCCATGTTGATTTGAACTGGACTTGTGATGACTCTTGAAAATAGGGGAGTGCTCTGTAAACTCTACCAACTCCATTCCAGGTGTGATCGGGGCCCCAACTGGCCAAGTGGTCTAAAGTGCTCACCATTACGAATCAATGCCATCTCACCTGTCTGCGTGGATTCGAGTCTCTGGTTCGGCCTATGTGGGTATATGAAAAAGCTTGCCAGTAGCTTCTCGTGGGTCGGTGGTTCTTTCCAGGGTTTTCCTGGGTTCTTCCTCCACCATTAATACTGGCTGCCATGTATTGCCTATCGTGTGCTGAAAAATGGCATTAAACCCCACAACAACAACCAGATGTGATCTCTCGTATGAATCAATTAAGCAAGCTAAATGTTATAAAACTGGTTCATTTTAAAGTAGAAATGCATTTTTAATTACATTAATTTCAAAGCTAAATACATATACTGATGTTTTGTTTTCAGGAGACTCCTGTCTAGGCCCAAGTGTGCAGTCCAAGTACTACATCACAACCGAAGCAGCTGTTTCAGTGGATACAGTCTTTATTGTAGAATTCCAACTCACTTGCAAAAATGGTTTGAAGGTGAAATTCCTAAAATGTCTTTTTTCAGTCTGTATACATGTACTAATATAAATTTGAAAGTTTTGTCCAGTGTTTGTATAGTTTTGTAGTAATTTGTACTGTGATAAAGCTCGGAAACAGTGTTTTTATTGTTTTGTATAAATGGTACTGTGATAGAGCTTGGAGGCAGTCTTTGTGTTGTTTTGTAGAAATGGTACTGCGATAAAACTTGATGGCAGTGTTTGTATTGTTTTGTAGAAATGGTACTGTGATATAGTTCTGAGGCAATGTTCAAAATACATAGTTGGAGGTAGCAGATTGTCTACATGTTCTAGTAGCATTTTCTTGCTGCCAAGATTATAAATTGGAACTCTTGATAATGACACTGATAGCTACAGGTACACGTTGGGTGAAGATGTTTAGCGGTATCTGGGTACTCGGGTACACGTTAACCCAGGTAATAAAATGAGTTATAGGGTACCCATTTAGCATATGCAAGTTTTCTGCCAGTGCTTGTAAACATGGCACTCGCGTTGTTTTCAAGTTGACAATCTCTTTAGTTGAGATGCAGATACATGTAATTTTTCAGTGCCAAGCAGAGGTCTTGCCTCCTCCAGTATATAATTGACCTTAATCCCATAGCGACAACTCTTTCATTGAGACGTGAGTGTTGTACAAGAGCAAGTAACAGGGTGGTTATTTGATCATGCTGCACAACTGACATGTGTTCAGTTGCAAACTTCAGTAAATTTCACGGATCATATGATGAATGTCTTGCATACAGGAGGTTGTGAGTTCGAACCCCAACAGTGTCAGACCAAAAACTTAAATGGGACTAGCAGCTGCCTTGCTTTGCATTCAAATTTAAGAGGTTGTTGTTAGGATTGGCTGTCCTGGTGTCAGGATAATGTGGCTGTTTGGGACACGATGCCACATCTCTGCATCCAAAAGCAGCTGCCTCACTTGGTGCTCAGCATTAAAAGGCTAGTGTTAGGACTGGTTGGCCTGGTGTCAGGATAATGTGGCTGGGTGGGACATAATGCTACATGTCTGTGGCTTGATGCCCCAGTGCTAGACATCACTATAAACTGTCACACTGCAGACATCGTCCCAGTATGACTGAAGAATTGTTAAAACTATGTTAAAAATCCAGATCTCTCTCACACACACACACACATTCTTGCATTATTTATTATTCTTTCTTTCATTTTCAGTATTATTAGTGTTTGATTACTTATGCTTTTTCTTGTATCTCGCATTTAAATTTAAGGCAGTGAGTGGAAATTTCAGCTTCCTGATACCTTTACAGTATGTGTGCCTTTGGAATAATATATAATGCCTTTTAATTTATTTTCTCCAAAGGATTAAAACAAATGCATGTAAAAGGTAATATTTGATTACCAAATAATATCTTGGGACATGATATGCTTTTTTTTCCCAAGACTTAAGAAACGAAATAAATTTGTGTTAACTTTACACATATACCCCATCCCCTTCATACTGCATGTTACGATAAAATAGACACACCAAAATGCTTATTGAAAATTAAATGGAAGAAACTAACCTTGTATTGTCCTCATTTAATCTTCTTATTTTCATCATGAGCAATTTATTAAAGAAACAAATAAGCCCACTAGGTTAATTTGAGTATCATATGCATCCACACCGTAGTGTGTATTGACAGAAAGCACATGACACATTGTTCAGTGATGTGAATATAGAGAAACAAGTCATCTGTAATTGTACTCAAAGGTTTGAATATGTTATCAGACTGAAAACTGGATCCAACAAAATCGGAAATGATTGAGAGAGGGAGAGAGAAATATCAATCAATTGCTAAAGACACCTACCATTCATGGAAGACACTATGTGCGGTGCAAAATAACCAAGATTGTGTTATATCCAGGTTAACTATAACTTGCAAATATAAATCATTATTTGAAAATATATTCTTTGAGTGCTAAAGACAATCTTCATGCTTGTATGGGTTCCAAAAAGTATTAGAGCAAGTTAATGCTGTTTTACTATTTACCATGCAGACATCAATGCTCATTTGTATCATTTATGATTACAGATGGCAAATAAACAGAAACACAACTGGTAGCAAGCAATAAACTCATTGTTTGAACTTACCTGCAGCCTATCAAATACAGTATTTGATTACAAAGCAAGCCATCTTTGGTTTCTTATTACATGTACCAATATTCATGGGAATTTTGTAAATGAAAGGTGACCCAGCATCTCTCAGAAGATTTGGTAGGAGAAAATAAAATCATTTGATGGATTCATGAAGGCAAGAAGAGATGATTTCATTGACAATATGATCATTAACGAGGGTGAAACACCATTGTATTTTGATCTCACTCCTTGATGGACTGTCGATAAGAAGGGGGTTAAAAGTCTGAGAATTAACATGACTTGTGCAGATAAAAAATCTGTCTTTAATCCTTGCAGTTTCTGCAGCAGGAAATGTGTTGCCTCTAATGAAAATTTCTAATGTCGCAAGGGAGCTCACAGATATTCATGCACCAAAAGGGTGGATTGTACATGTGCAGAAGGGTTGGGATGATTAGGTGATTCTGTAGTGGATTAAAGAGTTTTTTGTATTCAAATTACACAGTTTAATGTTTGTTTAAAAATAAAATTTAAGATTGAGTACATTTTTGGACATGTAATTTTTAAATGATGCAATAACTTACAACTTGGAAGAACACTTTGTCCCAGAACATACAGTGCACACAAAAAATTGCTTCAATATTTAATTTATGGTGACCAAGAAATGCTGTCTCAAAATATACAGTAAATACATTCATTTTCAAAAACTTTTTAACTTCGGGGAATAGTCACAGAGAATTGCATAAAAATATCTAAACCGTATCTGTAACAATCGTATTTGATGTTGGTGAATTATACTGTATACAGTTGCAGCACAATAAGATGGATTACTGCGTTCAGATAAGCTTGAGGGCTTCCGTCTGCTATTTACCCATAATTTTGCAGTAGATAACCCTTTCAAGAGCTTAGTATGTTTTTTTGTATTGTTAATAAATGAAATAATGCAAATGAGAATATAATTATCACTGAATTATTATAAAGTCAGAATTCCATACAGTAATTAAGATTTTGTTATAGTTGTTGCATTTTGTATTCTTTCAGAACATGAACCTGTATGCAGATGTTAATGGTAAATTTTTGCCAGTGACCAAAACAGATGACAGCAAAAATCAGTATCAGGTATAACAAGCTCTCTTTCTTTCTCATTAGTTCAATGTAAAGTATACACGATTCTTGAAAACTCTTTCCTTCTCTTTGTTAGCCATGTGTCATACTTGTTTTGGTATGTAATATTACCAACTCTTGGTTATCTATGTATCATACTTGTTTTGTTATGTAACATTATGCAGTACTGACAGTCGATCATTAACGTATCTGGTTACAGGTCGGGCTATTTTCTAGAAGTGATAAGTATGTTATAGCTTTCTCCTATTACTATTACTGTTGCTACCACTAATTAGTAGCATTAGTATTTGATATGGGTTGATAATTTCAACTGTTTGAAAGTAATTCAAGTAAAGAGAACTTTTGATACCAAAATATTCCTTAAAAAATATGTAATGAAATTTATTACTTTAATTTAGCATAACAATATATGATAATAATATTGCACAATGAAAATGATAAAATGTTCAAAATAAAATGACAACTAAGTACATTGAAATGACTTTTGAGGTACATCAGGGTGGCTACGTGTTTTGATGCGGCACAAGTGTTGTTATTATCATTGTTGTGATAATTGATTAGTCTCTGAAATCATTCTTTTAATGGTTTTTGTTTATTTGACTAAGATCAAAATTTGGAATGGTTGAAAAAGAACAGTTTTAATCTCTGTTAAAAATCTTGCTCTTTATTTTAAAGGGGTAGGTAGTATAAGGCCAGGCCACTTTGGGCCCAAAACTGTAAAAGTTTTCATAAACATTGTTGATCTGATAATACCATGGTAAACTATGTATCAGCATTTAAATAATGGTAAATTTCAATTGATTTTGAAACTTATTTCATTTGTCATGGGCACTTGCTCATGACATCACACTTGTCAATAAAATGGCCATTTTATGCTAAACTTGGAGCTATTTTTAGAAGATTAAGGTGGTCCACATGCAGCAACCGAATTTGAATTTTTTTACAGAATGTGAAGGTATGTGTTGAATAACCCTGTAATAGAACATTGTTTTGGTTCTTGCATGTGGACTGTGTGAAAAAAGATAAAATTTAAGTTTTTCAGCATTCACTGGTATCTTGCTTCTCTACAATGGCCAAGCATTAACTAAATCTAAACTGACCTTTTTGCTACAGTGAATGCACAAAATAATTTTGACATAGCAAAATGACACTATGTCCGCTGTAACGTGTATACGTATGGTATAGTGAAACATTGAAATAAACATTTAACTTTGTGCTTGTGTTCATCAAAAACCACAGATTTTGCCATATATCTGCATCTTTAAAAGACCTCACAAACTATCATTGCAATTGAGAATGTATTTTATTTTTTGACAGAATATACTTTTTTTAAACCATCCATCACATATACAAATTTTGAATGTTTTCTTACATACGCTTCTCCTAAATGAAAAGACAAATTGGACAATTTGTTTTCACAGAATGCTTTTTTTCTCCCCTTTCAAACAAAATATTGCCGTTCAAATGTTGCTTGCTCCTTGTATTTTTTAAAATATTTTTTCTGATGGTGTTGGGGGATTTTAAAAATATTGAACTGCGGGTAAGTTAAATATAGAAGAGGCGCATGCACCTAGTCAACCCACAATAACAACACAAAGCATCATACGGTATTATTTTACTAAAGGGGTCTAAAAGATGATCTTTCCATGTTTGATGAGTTACATCAGTTCACAACTTCATAGTATCCTCTGCTGAGGACTACAGCATAGATTTTTGGTCTCCAGCTGACAATAAAGTAGAAGAAGATGAAATTCTGAAGTATTTGTTGCAGAAAGGGTTTTATTGCAGTGTGATGAATTTGACTCTACCTGTAATGCAGAGACACATCTAAAATGTGTTTTTGAAAGGGAGAACAGAATCTTAAAGGCCAAATTGATCTTACCCAAATTAACCCCACTGCAAGGAACTTCCTGTATACAGTATAAGAATTTGCTTCTCACAATTTTAAGTTGTATAGAAGTAAAAGTGAATTGCTACTTCCAGCTACCACTAAGTCGGAGGTCAAGGGTTTGAGCCTCATGGGAGCCAATTTATTTATTTTCTCTTTATTTTTATAACTAATGTATAAGTAAGTATCTTTTTTTTTTCTTCAGGTTAAGTTTGTTCCTCTTTCACTATTTCTTTCTGCCTTTCATTCTCATATCATCTATCCAAATATTAGAATTAGCTTAAAAATTGCCCTGAAAGCAATTTATTTTTAAAGACTGCTATTTCAACTGGTTGCTTACATTTGTCATTTTAAAGCTCATTACTGTTTATCGTTCCACTGCTTCCTGATACTGATTGGTACAAAGTTTAATTTGCTTACAGCCATGTTTGTGTCTGTGAGAATTAGAGAATCAGTAAGAATGGCCAAATAAAAAAAGAAACTTGAAGGGACAGTTGATCCTTTTGGTAATAGTAGATGAATTGGCTACATGTATGTTAATTGTTGTATAAGTTGTAATCTAAAAACTGTAACTAAAGTGGGATGATCAAGCTTACACTATAGCTGAGACACTGCATAAGACAATTTTGATGACATTAGAGAGCATGTTGATACAAATAGGAAGTGTTGACATCCTATGATTTATTAGCTACACTGTTGATACAGTATGATAGGTAGGGAAGCTTTGAGTGGGGTGCCAACACCCAGGCAATATATTTATTTGAGAGTGCCAGTAAACATAAAACACAGTTAATCAACAAGAGAGAAAATATTTCATGGACTTTAAAAAATTAAGTGAAATTGAAAAGAACTGCTGTCCTGAAACTCTTGGAATGTTTCACAGTCCTTCAAAGGATTACATCTACTTGTTACATTAACAATATAAACATCTAAAAAAAATCACATGTTTTATGTGTAATTTTTCAAAAAGTTGGAATTGACCTAAACATCTTCACAGCATCCCATTTGGCCACCACATTGGCATAGGTGACACATGGCAAACATGATTCAAGGACCATAAATATAGTTATGTAAAAAATGTAAAT
Source organism: Sinohyriopsis cumingii (assembly GCA_028554795.2). Taxonomy (NCBI): domain Eukaryota; kingdom Metazoa; phylum Mollusca; class Bivalvia; order Unionida; family Unionidae; genus Sinohyriopsis; species Sinohyriopsis cumingii. The sequence goes on along the minus strand of CM068826.1, from coordinate 130,649,980 downwards.
AATGCATTTAAATAGATTTATAGATTAGAAAGAGTTTGCATGCAGATATAGTTAGAAGAGCAAAAGCATACATGTACATTTACTTAACAAATATTGAATCATCTAGTCACCTTGAAATTGGCAACATACATCTGACTTTTAAGAATGATTTGAGTACACTTATTTTTATCCATTTAATTGTATGCCAAGCAAGAAGTATGTATTTGTCTCCTGTAATTATCATGTTAACAATATATCATAAACACTGTTTGTGGTGCTATATTTTCAGAACATCAGTTAAACTTAGAATCTAACCTTCTTGGTAATTAATTGTTAAAGATGAGTGCCTTTTATTTCCAAACACACCTGTCTAAGAAATCTCAAGATTTGTATTATTAGCTGTTAACACTTACCATAACGTTGGTGCCATGCATCAAAACATTTTTTGCAAAGCCGATTGTTTAGTCTGAAATGTGACAAACTGCCTGGGGCTAACATGGAACCTGAAAGTTGGCAAATCCTGGATACATATAAATATTATGATTAAAAATGTAACTGATAAGTTTAAATATAAATATTTATTCCTTATTTATCAAAACTTGATTTAAATTGTAAATATTCACTTTATCACATATGCGTGAGAAAATGTGAATATAAAACTTACAGAACATAAAACATTAGGAACTGAACATGACCCCTTAACAGTAAAATAGCTTGCAGAGCTATCATATTTTACCCAAACCACTGACATGAAATAAAATGTCCTGTGTCAGTCACAATTCTTGGGATATGCACATGGGCAAGCGACTTGCAAATTTGAGTTTGCCAGAACCATATTTGAGCTTGTCCCAGGAGGTGGGCAAATCCGCAGGTTAGTGCTTGATTGTGTTTTTGACCAAAACTGATGTCTGACTTGTTCCCTCAAATTTCGATTCGGTTTCATTTAAGGCCATGACTCATGGAAACCAATGTCAGATTGTCTTCCTTTTCAATTTGGATCCTAAGCATTTGAAGTGTGTGTCCTGATTTAACAGTTTCTCTTCATAATTTTGATAATGTTCATGAGAACAAACCCTCTTAAACATTCTGCTGTAGCAGGGTTCACAATCAACACAAATCCCAACAATTTCACAATTTGTTCTGTGTTCAGGTGTGGAATTCTTTATACTTGTGACATACACCTCAGCTCTTGGGATTTCTGGCTCTGTCTTCCATTTTACCTCTGGGTTGATGTACTGTTATTGGTTTATATCATCATGATCAGTAGAGAAGAGGGACTTTGGAAAAGTTGTGTTTTTGGAATGCTCGATTAAAGCTGAAAACTGAAATGAAGAGTTGGAGAGCCACAGTTTTTTAATTATTTCAGTCATTAACTTAAGATTTTGTAATTTGTTAATGATATCTGAAACGGATGTGTGACAATTACAGAAAATGCATAATCAAATATATCAGTAGAATCAGTGGCTATCACCTGTTTGAATTAAAAAGATTCAAAATAATGTAATTATCTCTGTTCCTTCAAGAAAAATTTTGATTTTGATGCTTTATTTAATTAATGATCTAGTATAACTGACAAACAATCTCATAGTTACCCCTTGATGTATTGAATCAGTGTTGCATTACCCTGTAGGCATATTTTGGGGGCATCTCATTATTATTCGTAATGGACAAGTGAACATTAACAATAGGTACTAGTGAAAAATAGAGAACAGAAATAGTATTGTTCCTACTTAGTTCACATTCTTTTGCTTTGTAATTTTTTTTAGATGGAAGCAAGCATACAATTTTTTTGCACCTCGTATGGTCACATAAAACAAAACATGACCTATGCATGTGTGTTTAATGAATGTTTGTAAATTAAAAAGAGATGGAATTTGCTGGTAATAAAAATGAAATCTATTTAATGATGGCATTCACATTCAAGCTGTTTTACCTGCAGGTCAGCTACAGTGACGAGAACAAAAACTTGCCAGCAGGACACTATGATGTACGGTTCTATGATGAAGAAGGCTATGCCATTCTAAGAAAGGTTAGTGTATCAAGAATATCTTTTGTCTGTATCTCAAAGATTTGAAACAAACTGTTCAGTTATCATTAGATCTACTGGTAGACCAGAAAGGCTTATGTGATGATCTCCTGTCTGTCATTTATCCATCTGCTAGCACAAATTGTTATCGCTACTCGTCTTAAACAACTTGGAGGATTTTCATGAAACTTTACACATACATTCATCCTATGGTCTAGTTGATCCTAGTTGAAAATGGTGCTGTTTGTACATTCAATATGGAAAATCTTATTATATGCTACTCATTTCCCATTTCCCCCCCCCCCCCCAAACGAAATAGTCAGTCCCAGATGTGTTGTATATTAAATTTTCTATAGCATCTGTTCGTAACTTTTGGGGCAGCAACCCAGATTAGGTTTGTGGTATTGTTACTCCTTTGTAAAAATAGGAGTCCCACCAGCAAAAGTTGCAGTCCCCTCTCAGAAAACTATGCAAATTACAAGAACTGTTAGTTGCCATAGAGTTTAATTTCTACATCCTTTATAACACTGACATAGCTTTTGCTTGTCCATCAGAGTGAGTCTGAATTTTTTCGATCCAAGGAAGGTCTTATTCAAAGCACTAAGCAAGGCATCACACACTTTCTTACACTTGGCTACTGTCCCTTCCAAACTATCAGTTCTAGCAACTTTAACCCTCTCCTGAAGCTCACAATATTCGTCAGTTTGCAGTTGAACACCAAAATACTAATTCAGGTCCAAGTCTCGACATGTCTTGATTCCAAGATCACGTGCACTGCTTATTCCGCTTCACTCAGAAATGAACACAATAATGAAAGCTAAAGTTGTTTTTTTATGTACTGTTATCAACGACCACATGTACATCTCTGGGTCTTTCTGCCTCTGAATTCAAATACTGTAAAAAAATCAGTACATTTTCCCTCCCAGCTGCCAGTCAAAGCCTTTGATCTTGCCGCCCAGCAATTGCAGCATGTTCGTTTGATGTACTCGTATAATGGTGACGACTTGGGGGTGGGCTTTCAGCCACTAAATTCTGTCATTGTAAATATCAGCACAGCTAATTGATCAACACTTTTATTACACATCATGACTGGCAAGCCTTTGAATTTTGTCGCCCACCTATTATTTGTGTATGGAGGACTCACCTAATTGATTTTCTGTATCCATAATTTAAAAAATTGGCATCCAAATACGCATGATTAAGTGTTTCTGAGACCTCTATATGCAATTTAATTATGCAGACGAAACTTGTAGAGTGGATGAAATGATTTCTGCATAAAGGAAGTGTTAGATCTGTTGTCACATGATTTTTCGGTGTTTGTCTAGTACCCTGTTTTGTTCAAGGTTAATTTCTCTCTGTGTTAATCCACAAAATCTGTATTTAGCCTATGCTGACCAATGTGTGAAGCCCAAAACTCTAGCACAACCGGTTGAGCCCATTTCCTACAAACATCGGCTTTTATTGATAATGATATAATATTAATTTTAGTGTTCCATGTACTTTAGCCAACATTTCAATAAAGGAAGCCTGATATCGTGAGACAAGTATCAATGGTAGATATAATCTGATTACTTACTGTATGATATGAATTGACTATTGGTTCTGGACACATTTGAAATAAAAAGTGGCTGCTTGTGAGGGGAGCATTTTACAGTTTTGTACTAATATGCTGGTTGTTTTAGAGGGGTAGTCGTTCTTGAGGGGTACTTTTGAACACAAACCCATCGGTGCCAAGAGATTCTGGCCATAAGAAGCGGGTGGACACTGGTCAGTGTGGCCATTCAAGAGGGGGACCACTGTACAGTAAATTCTTCTGTCTGGCCATCCATCTCTTCATGAGTCCATTGAGCTATGTATTGTTAGCACAAATTTGATGGATTGCCATGTTGTCATGATGTGAAGACATGAACATCAAAAATCATGTTACTTCAGTAGGTTTTATTAGAACTGGCATTGTAGCATGACAAGATTACATAAGCTAGACCAGGACTTGCAGTTTTTGATGGATTGCCGTAAAAGTTGCTGAATGTCAGAGTATCACAAAACTACATGCCACATGTTATTGTGTTATTTTGCTGATTTTGGAGAATTCATATGATTGGTATGCATTTAAATATAGATAGATACCTGCTTATTGTAATTATTAAACTTAATGGAAAGCATCAGATGTAGAAAATGAATCCCTGCTTTTTGTTTCAGGCCCAGAGGAGTGGTGAGACCAATGATTCTGTCAAGCCACTGTTTACCATCCCAATTAATCACCCAGTAAGTATGTTCATCCTTTGTTTTACATGCAGTGATATTTTATCTGTGGTTGGAGGAATAGACCACATACATTGTAGAGACATGGGTTTTAATAATGAATCTTACGTCTGTCCATCCCATCATTCCATCAGCATGCAGTGAAAATTAGTACAGCTGTTGCAGCACATTTAAATGGATTGCTATGAAACTTGGTAAATATTATTGTTGTTACCTGAAGATGATCATTTTGACAAATTGCTTTGCTCTGACAGTATTTTATTTGAGTTATTGTCCATTGAATTTTGTCAGTTAATGCAGTGCATAGCAACCTCATTAGGGCAGCTAGTTCCCCTAGTTTTGATGGAATGCCATGATCTTGGTGAAAATTATGTTTCTCACATGACAAGACACATCATATTGCTCCCTCCGTTTTTGTCAAAGTTATTGCCTTTTCTGTTCTTGTTGCTTAATGCGATGTACAATGCAGTCTCACTATCATGACTGGACCTGAAGTTTTTGTTGGGAAGTATTAGGGTCATAACTTGAAGAAGACAAGTCACTGTTTATATTTGTATTGCATGATTTTCAGAAAGCAACTCATCCCTCAAATTTCACTTGATTGCCATGAAACTAGGAATGTTACAGTCCTCATCATCTGAAGATGAACATGTTGACAAATCACCATACTTTTGCTTGTCTGGTTCGAATTACTGCCCTTTTTAACTTGGAGCATGATGTAGTGACTTACAGAATTTTGTGAATTCAACTAATTTCTGCTTTAAATGGATCACTGTGATGAAATTGTCTATACATTATATAGGCATCACTTGAAGATATAAATATCCACAAGGACTCTATTCTCATTTTTTGTTAGAATTATTGCAAGCTATGTCCTGCAGATAAATGCAGTTTGCAACAGAATCTTATTAATACAACTTGTATTTTTGGATCGATAACTGTGAAACTGCATGTTTTGTCATTATCTAATGATGCACATGCTTGATTTTTGTAAGAGTTATTGCCCATTTTATTAGGTATGTCATTTGCATCACTGTGTGTATATTGAGTACACATGCAAGATGGAGATTAGTTTGCATCAGTCTATATACTGAGTATATTTGCCAGATGGGGTGAAATTTGCATTACAATATGTGTACTAAGTATACATGCAAGATGGGATGTCATTCAAATTACAGTATGTATAATGAGTACACATGCTAGATGGGTTGTCATTTGCATTACAATATGTATACTACACATGCAAGTTGGGGTTGTATTTACATTACAGTATGTATACTGAGCACACGTCATTTGCATTGCATGCTGTTAGAACGAGAGAATATTTGCTTGTAATACTTTAATGACATGGTTGCATTTTGATATTAAATGTGCGTGTTATATTTCTTTGTATGCAACTAGCAATGTGCAATATTTGATGCAACTCACACTGGACAGTAATTGACACTGTGAACACTTAATGAGCAGTATTAAAATACAGTAACTCAGGAACAAAGTTTCATTCTTATTTGAGGGTTTTCAGTATTTTGGCCACGTATAGCTTCTTTGAGGAATGGTGTTGTATCAAGTTATTGTCAGTAGAGATTGATGCCCAAAACACCGTCTTCGCTAGATCTTGGCAAGATTTAATTGCATCCAGAGATCTTACAAGTATCATTCTAAGAATGACACCAGTTTTCAGTTATGTTTCATGGGACCATGACGGCCATTCAGGATTGTCAGTATTGTTTCCTTGTTTCCAGGCATAAGACAAGGCAGAATTGTGACAAGGTGCATTGTGAATTGAAACATGAATTGTGAATTGGAAAAATGTTAAAAATGACCATAAATGAAAAGTGTTTTGAAACAACTGACCATAAATGGAAAAATTGTGAGCAGTAATATACTTCTCATTATTTTCCAAAAAATTCTGCCAAAGTACCCACTCTGTGAAATGCAATGAAGCCCCAAAACATGGCACCTACCCATGAATGCTTTTTCTGGTGCATATTGGTTGTAATTATCTGTAATCTGTCTCAGAATCTGTCATCTGTTTTACTTCACCACTCTTGGAACTAGATCATCTTTGTTAGCATCAGATTTCTGTCTTTTCTCAAACTTTCACCTTTCATAAAATTATATGGCCAGCTGTGATTCTCAGCTGATGTTTCATGTCATCTGCCATCAATTGTTACAATGTTACATTCAAGATGTTTCAGTCCCTTTTTTACCAATGCACTGGTTAATGAATATCCAGACACAAAACCTTTCTTTTGGACGAAGATAAACAAAGTAACAATTTCTTATTGAATAATTTGTTGCATCAATTCTGGTACATTATTGTAGTTGTAAAAGAAGCTTTCATGTGCCAACATCGTTTGTTTTCATTGTGATTATAATATTCTTTTATAATAAACCTTTACCAAATTATTAATTGGAGCAGTCACAAATAAATCGTAGATGTATATGGTAGATATATTTCTCCCGAATTCTTGTCCAAAATTATATTAATTGCTGAGATGTGAACTGAAATTAGTTTTTGACTCTTTATTTTATGAATCAGTATTTTAGTTTTCAGCTGCACAATGATGTAACATGAATCAGTACTTTGGATTTCTTATGCACATGTGATCTTGTTGTTTGATGCCTTCAACAAATCCAACCTTATTTTCACTGAAAAGATTTGACATGCTCTGATTACCATATCTTAATTTCATAAAATTAGAGACCTAGATTTCCTCAAATTGGGACCGCTCCGGTGGCCTAGTGGTTAGAGCATCCACCTCGGATGAGGGAGGTCGTGGGTTCGATCCCTGGCCGAGTCATACCAGAGACTTAAAAAATGGTACTAACAGCTGCCTCGCTTGGCGTTCAGCATTAAGAGGTTAGTGTTAGGACTGGTCGGCCTGGTGTCAGGATAATGTGACTGGGTGGGACATCATGCTACATGTCTGCGGCATGATTCCCCAGTGCTAGACATCACTATAAACTGCCACATTGCAGACATCGTAGCGATAGGACTGAAAAATTGTTAAAGCTACGTTAAAAATCAAAATCACATCACATGACATCCTCAAATTGGGTGTTATATATATATACTTACATGTACCTTTTGAATCAGATATATGCAGAAGTGCAGTTTAAAAAAATTCTCATTGTTTTAAACCAGTCCTCCATTAGAAGTTCTCCTTCAGAGTTGTATTGTATGTCTGTCTGAGTTAAAACAAAAATAAGTCTTTTGAATAAATTTTGTTGTACCTTGGTAAATAACTGTCTTTGTATCTGTCTGTCTAATTATCAGTCTATCTGTCTTGAATCCAGAATTGGTATATATATTTAAAAAAATGTAAAAATAACCCTCAAATTTACAAGAAGACAAGGGTAAATGTTGGGACTCCTAGATAATGGCAGGGGACTTCAAAGTTCTGAGAGTTGATAGTCATGTACTTCTAATCCAGAGATACTATTCAGTGCCCTCTATCAAATATGCAGTCAAAGTGGTTTTCATCTTGGTTTAAATAGTTTACATGTTACTCTTCTTATCTACACTATATATGTTAACAATTGTCAGACTCCTTGATTTCTTTTTATGTTGTTTTATTTCGTTGCAATTTTTTTATACTTTCATGACATTAGTTAAACCTAAAGAATATAATAAATGTAACAAACACTTTTATAAAAATTCTCGTTTGATTTTTGTGACGCTTTGAAGTTTAGCCATGATTTACTAAATAGAATGCAGTCAAATCAAAGAAAATTACTACATCTATATCACATTTCATGTTGGGTTAGTAGCCAATGTGGTTCTGTTTCTGTCTTCTTGTACATCTCTGGGTCTGATTCTATTTCTTTCCTCTTGTATACCTTTGGGTTTGATTCTATTTTTAATGAAATGTACATCTTGGTTATGATTAATCAAGTGCAGTACAACAAATTTGCAAAATTTTCTTACAGCACATTCATCATAAAATAGTTATCTCCCCTTGATTATTCAATACGGTCTGGGTATGTTTTGCAACATTCTAGATACATGCACCAGTCAACCTGAGCCAATAAATATATGTGGAGAAACAGTTTCTGTTAACATGTACATTTTTTTCATTGACACTTTATTGTTTGTACTTCACAGGTTTTACTGATTCAGTCGATTTCAGGGTGATTATTTTTTGTATTTCTTGCCACTAAATAAAACAATACTATCCTTCGATTGTAAGATAAAGTAGATTTATTCAGCTACATTACATGAAGTTTTACTTAGAGCATGAAGTAAAAACTAAACACTACATTATTTTTCCATAATCTTTTTCAGGGTGTATGGAAAGGCCCAGTTGTTCAGAGTGAATTCATAGCAGCTGTAGTTGCCATTCTAGTATGGTATGTGGCATACAGTGCCAAGAGTCAACTACAGTCGGACAAATAGTTTTAACAGTATTTGTTTGTTGTTCAACAGTCATTTTTAATAAAATCCATTCCAAATCTGTGCATTCATTGACTTCTTGATATATGTCATACACTATAGTGCCATTTACTGATAACTGTTAAGTTAATATAATCAAGGTCTGACATGTTTTTGTGCCTGGAGCTCAGGGTACCTGATGCTGGGCCTTGGCTTCTGTTTAATTCCAGTAGCCCTTGGGTGATTTGACTAGTTCTACATTTCAATGAAAATAATTATGAATGACTCGTAACAAAGAATAGGATAATCTGAATCTTAAAGTTTTGGTCTTGGGTACTTTTTCTGGGCTACTGAATTAAAACTTGGCAAAGAAATTTTTTATTCTAGTAGCCCAGCAGGTTACCATCTGATGTTTACCTCCCCTGGTCATAAAACCATGTGAGCTTACGCATTACTTTGCATTTGTCTTGTGTCATCCATCCATCAACAATAGCTTGTTACCACTGTGTAGTCCATATTTCTGATCCAGTAGTAATCAGACATGGAATATAGGATTTTATGGTAAAAATCTCACACAGTTTGAATCGTGAGCCGGATCTATGCATATCAGTGAGACATTTTCTCATCTAATTGGCTAGCCTTATTATTATTCAGGATGCCATGTTTCTGATCTGATTTAGATTAAACTTGGATAACATGTTTATATCATCAAGATCTTGGGCAAGTTAAATAATGAACAAGATTCACACCTATATGTGAGAAAGCTTGCCAGTAGCTTCTCGAGGGTCGGTGGGTCTTTCCGGGGTTTTCCCCGAGTTCTTCCTCCACCAATAATACTAGCCGCCATGTATAGCCTATCGTTTGCTGAAAAATGGCGTTAAACCATACTACACACCTATCAATGAGTTAATCCTGTGTATGATTGGTTGAGCTTGTTATCACTCCAGAGGCCAGATTTCTGATTTGATTTGATGAACTTGAAATGTATGCATATATCATTCAGATCTTTTGATGAGTTCGATAATGAGCAAGATATACACCTACTAATAAGATAATCATCCATGCAGCTGACAGCAGGTTAGCACTCAAGAAACCGTATTTCTAATTGATTTTTGTTGAATCTTGAAATATAGGCTTATGTCATTTACTATCATGGAAGGGTTCAATAAAGAACAAGATGAAGTAATCTTCCATCTCTTTGGCTGACTTTATTATCACTTGAGAAAATCAGTCTGTTTACAACTTGGAATATATGCTTATATAATCAAGATATTGGAAGTATTCAATAACAAGTGAGATCAACGCTTATTAATGATGTGATCTTGTATGTGATTGACTGAGCATGTTCCAATTTAGAGACTTTATTTTGTATCCACCTTTGTAAAGAAAAATTTTCAAATGTGCATAAATCATTAAGATCTTAGACTAGTACAATTGTGAACACGATCTTCAATGAGTACAATTGTGAACAAGATCTTAGATGAGTACAATAGTGAACAAGATCTTAGACAAGTACAGTTATGAACAAGATCTTTAAGCAAGTACAATTATGAACAAGATCTTAGGTGAGTACAATTGTGAACAAGATCTTTGATGAGTACAATTGTGTACAAGATTGTTGACAAGTACAATTGTGAACAAGGTCTTTGACAAGTACAGTTGTGAACAAGATCTTAGATGAGTACAATTGTGAACAAGATCTTAGATGAGTGCAATTGTGAACAAGATCTGTGCATATGAATTGGGCAATTTTGCATCTGATTGGTTGAGCTTGTCAACATTTTAGTGACTTGATTTCTGATATATTTTGTCAGACTTGGGGAAATAGGCTTATATCACCATGATTGTTCTGGAAAGAAGCTGCAAACTTTTGTCCATCTTATCATTACAAAACCATAAACCAAATTAAATCCACAGAGACTGCAGTATGTACATCATTTTCTTATCAATATTAGCCTGACAGATTGCAGTATGTACATCATTTTCTTATCAATATTAGCCTGACAGACTGCAGTATGTACATTGTTTTCTTATCAATATTAGCCTGACAGACTGCAGTATGTACATCGTTTTCTTATCAATATTAGCCTGAGATATTCATTTTCCTTGGAAAGCATTGGCAGGTCAAGTAACAAAAAATTCAGTTTTCTCATAAGCACAGGCCTTGATTAAAGTAGCTAGAAAGGTTTAGGGAATAATAGGACATTGAAACCAGCCATGGGGACATTTCTGTACAAAGTACATGTCCCATAAGGATACGTGAGGAAACCCCCCATGATATATAATTCATATTTTTTAATAACAATATATGTAAATGTCCATTTATAATAAGAATCCCTATCTAGTGTGGACATTGTACATGGATCTGATTACACATTTTTTATTACACTGTAAAGACGTTATCACCATGAGGACAATATGCCTCATCAATGTGTACCACTCTTTATTATTATTACAGTATCCGAGATTTTATTTACTGGTGTTTTTCATTTAATACAATTAAAAATTCAAATCATATCAGCATGTGCCAAAACAAACAATAAAATCACAATTGTATCTTTCATGTGCAACATCCAGCAGTCAGATTACTAAAGATAGCTTTTCCTAGCTATTTATGGTATCTCCATGGAAGTGTAGGACTCACAGTACTAATTCAGCTCCTTTATTAAGCCTGCTGTACCACAATATTAAACTCAAAAACATGATGGACCTATATTTCTCAGTATAGATTGGGGCCCAGAGTGGTCTAAAGCACTCACCGTTACTGATCACTGCCATGTCACCTCTGTGTGGGTTCGAGTCTCCGGTTCAGCCGATGTATGTGAGAAAGCTTTCCAGTAGCTTCTCATGGATCGGTGGTTCTTTACTGTGTTTTCCTCGGTTCTTCACCATTTATACTAGCCACCATGTATAGCCTATATTTTGCTGAAAAATGGCATTAAACCTTACAACTCGTTATAGACCCCTACTTGGTGCAAGCTTCTCTGTAGAGTCCACCTTATGTTCAAAATGTTTAATTCCACACCTAAAGTATTGGATGCTAGTTTCAGTAATGTGTGTTCCAAAGTCTGTAAAATGTCTGAAATTCCATCAATGAAACTTTTTTCTATATAATATTTCTTTCTGTTACAGATATCTCAATCCCACAGCTAACATTTTTAAGTAATCCTAGACAAACTATATCACAAGAGCTACTGTACTATTTTGGTTTTTGTTTCTGAATGCTATCATTTGCAGTGCAAATAATATTTCAGACCTGCATGTCTGATGCTCCCTCACATTAATGCTGATGTGGAAAGATTATTTTTATGTTGAGGAAAATGAAACAATTCTTTTGTGGACATCAGGCTTATAACAAAGATGAATACATCTTACACTTGCATTACCTTCAAAATCACCTACTGAACCACTGAAAGCAGCAAAGACTGCATAGAATTAAGACAATATTGTGCCATCCAGTGGATTTGAAAGACAAACTTGGTGTATTTTTACATGTCTGTGTGATTGTGATGATCTGGTGTTGGCAATATTTTATTTTTTCTTCTATTCAAATTTGAATTTTCCAGCCATTTTCCATAGGCTGAACTGGGATGATAACTTGTACAATTTTGCCTGCTTGGAGTCATGAGCTTTGAACTTGAAACACTATTTTTTGGAGTCTTAGAAAAAGAAAATAATGACATTCCAAGGCCACACAATAGTTTTAGCTGGCCTTACTGCCAGATAATGAAATAACCTATGTTATCATATGAAATTCAACTTGCTTTGTTTGGTCAGTGACCATGTCCTCTTTAAGCATAAAATAATAGGGATATTATTTTCCAAAAGGGCAACCAGTATGTATGTGTGTGTGTGTGTGTGTGTGTGTATGTGAGAATTAAGATTTTTAATGTAACTTTAAAAACGTTTGTCATATCGCTACAATGTCTGTAGTGTGGCAATTTATAGTGATGTCTAGCACTAGAACATCATGCTGCAGACATGTAGCATCAGGCCCTACCAAGTAAGCTTATATACATTAGGATTGTTGATGATGAAAGAATCAGTTAAAAGTTAAATTATAATTGGGGTACATTAACTGTAATTAGATGCAAGTTTTATACGTGGAGTCTGTGAACTGTAAAGATGGATAAATATTTTGCATGTAATAAATACCCAAATTTACTAGTGCAGCATTCAAGAGTAAGAAACGGGGTACATTCCAAGTAATCATGGATACCCAGGACGACTTAAGATTCATCATGAGTTATGTGGATTATGTTAAGCCACAATCAATGAATACTTATTAATTCCAATGGATATTATCAATAATTTCTCTTGAATTATATCTGAACACAACTAACATGGATTCCTACAGACAGGAATGAATTATATATATATATATATATATATATATCACACACACATAATGGATGCTTTTGGAAACTAATCATTTTCATGGAAAATTCCACTAGCTCGTAAACTACGCTTTAGACCTTGAGCTCAAATTCTAGTAAACATCTTGTTTACCACTTAATTATTATGTCTCGGTGGTCTTAAACTAATGAAGAAAAGATAAATTAACAAATAATTTGTTCCTCTACAATACGTGAAAATTTGAAAAGATCGTACAGTATTATGAATTAAATCCCAGTAATCCTAAAAGTGCTATCACCGGTCCAAATGTATGAAGTTCCAATTGAATTCTAGTGGTGTTCCAAATAAATTCTGATATTGAATGTGTTGTTGCCTGTAGTCTTGAATGTGCCAATGGCCTGGAATGTTGCAACATAGCAATAGATGTATGCGTTGCAGTTATCTAGATCAGATGTTATCATGTGTCACAATTATCTTGACCAGATGTTATCATGTTCCTTAAATGCTGGAATGTTGACAGAATTTTTCATACCAAACGCCATTACTTTATTACTGTTGAAGTTCATCTAGAGCTGCAAATGGCAAAATTTCTTTTACTCTATCCGTGCGAGGAATTTGCCAGAATCGTTTTAGAAGGCCAAATGATGACATATTTTGCATTTCCAATTTTGTTAATGGAAACGAATTCTTGGCATTGAAAATGATTTCGTTTTATATGAAACTATTGATTTTTCTATAGTTTGTACACAGTCTGGATGTTTTATCTCGTTTATTTCCCTTTTAAATAAATACATAAATACTCAGCCTAACTGTGTTTTAGGCTTTTTACTTCTGGGATCGAACAATAATCCCCACTCTTGTTACATCAGACATTGTCTTATCATAATTTAACAGAACTAAATCTAATTGGGCCCCAAGTGGCCGAGTGGTCTAAAGTGCGCACTCACCTCTGCGTGGGTTCGAGTCTCGGGGTTTGGCCAATGTGGGTATGTGAGAAAGCTTTCTAGTAGCTTCTTGTGGGTCAGTGGTTCTTTCCGGTGTTTTCCCAGGTTAGACATCCTCCATTTATACTGGCCGCCATGTATAGCCTATCTTGTGCTGAAAAATGGCGTTAAACCCTACAACAACAACAACTAAAGCTAATATGGGTTAGTTTGCAACTTGAAACTTACACACAGGACCCTATTATCATGTCTTTCCCTAGCGCTTGCCACATTCCTAAATGGAACCATGACATAACTAGACATCTTAGTAAATAATACTACAACCCTGTGGACAACAAATCACTTACTGGACGATGTTGTTCAGCAAGCGCAGATTTCTCAATTTCAAAAGTTCACAAATTAAATACATAAGTGATTTAATAGACTTCACATCTTGTCATAACTAGATGATTTACTACTTGGCAATTCATTGACATAACTTCTCTAGACAAAGTAAAATCAGTTAGCATACATGATACCTGTAACTTCAGACAAATAAATTAACATATTCACACACTTTGTATCAGAAGTAATGCATGAAATGCGTACAATACATTATTCCTATCGTATCTAAATGAGGAAATTGGAACAAATTCATATCAATGAAATATTGTTTGATATTCTTAGAATACATGAATTATATAACATTCAAGACAAACGAATGCAACTATTAACTTCCGAACTCACTGAAAATTTATGTATTAGTTTAAAACGAATAAATACATAAAATAATTATAAACTTATATCAATGATCAAAAAGTAATTATAAACTTATATTAATGATCACATCGTAGGCAATCAATACAAATCTTGCTCTCTCCCAGACTCACTTTTCTTTGAAGCCGAATATCTTGTTTCATTAAATTCCGTGTCCCTCAACTTCCAGACACACGACCCCTGGACAATTTAATAACGAGAAATACTTGTTCCCGGATTTAGACTTCTTGCCTCCTGCATAAACTTTAAGTAATTTCACGAGGGAGAATACTTACAATATTGAATTTCGCCTGGGAAGCATACCATCTTCTTTAGCTTAGCCGATCAGGCTTAACTTTATGTAACCGCCAATCATTTAACACGTCCAACGATGTTAGAATAATTATCTCTAGTCCGGCTTTATTAATAACTATTCTATTAATAACTATTATGGAAAAATTCAATTTGTGAGACTTATTTCAAATTGCCGGGATCTGTCAGGATTAATTCAAATTCTGACATTTTCCGCCACGTAACCCCAAAGTACCCTCGCCTCTGTAGGACTCTAATCGTTATAACGCTTAAAACTGAATTATGCCCCAGAAAGAGCACCAATTCCTATCTCCGGCTAGCGATTTATTGCGAACCTAGCCCATAGGTAAATGTTATTTGTTACATGTCACGCTGACCGGAACAAGACTGCCTCAGTTATGGCGCAATAATCATCTTGCAAAATTCATAACGTTACATCAATACCATTTTCAATAGCTCTTTTGCCATAGGTTTGTAATTGAACAAGCGTGATGCAAATCATATATCACTCTGAACAGGTTCAACTAATACAAACAAAGCATGTTAGTTGCAAGTGGATTAACGTCGACCTTATCTCCAGCTTGGTCATTGTCTAGTAATAAATTTACATAAATTTAGTAATAAATTTACACCATCAATAGGTAAAGAATCCACTACTCCGGTCGTCGTGGCTACTGACACTAAGTCTGATGCCAGATTGACACAAGAGAGAGGAACATTAACAACAAAAGCCGCACTCTACTTCCTGAATAAGTTGGTGTTGGTGTTGTGTTGTGTGGTTTAACGCCATTTTGTAGCACACTATAATCTATACATGGCGGCCAGTATTAATGGTGGAGGAAGAACCCGGGTTAAACCCCGGAAAGAACCACCGACCCACGAGAAGCTACTGGCAAGCTTTTTCACATACCGACATTTGCCGAATCCGAGACTCGAACCCACGCAGACAGAGGCGCTTTAGACCACTGTTTCCCTGTTTCGTATGCTCCCTTCGTTGCACTCCGCTATACTAAGTCTTAGTATAGCGGAGTGCAACGATGGGAGCATACGATGCAGGGAACCGGACTAACCAAACTACATATCACAGATTTGTGTGAAAGTGTGAGACAGGCTATCCGAGTCTTAGGCTGGAAAAGAAAAGAACTCGTATATGAACGTAACAGCGCTGGCGATAACAATGTGCTGCACCCTTCCCAACTAATTAAGGTGGCACTCTACAATTTCGTATTTTGCATAGGGTTAGAATTTTAAAGAGAAATAATTTCGCCGAGTTTCCTCACTGGTTATACTGGCTATTCAAAAGAAGACATTGTATATCTTAGGTATTGTTCAAAGAACCTTTAATTCCCTTTATTTTGGTGTATGATTGATGGGGGTAATATGGGTTATAGAGTATACAGCTTGGCCTTACTTCAGCTGTGCATCTTTCAAAAACTGCTAGCACAGATTGATCATTTTGACTTCCTGGATTTCAGAGGTAAATTGTATTACAAAAAAGAGCCGATAACCTTTTTTACATTTTATATATGTATTAATTCATCCATTGCTCTTTCAGAAGCTGATATTGTCTAGTTGGGCAAAATACATATTCCCTATTTTAATAGGTGCTTTTGTGTGACTATAACATCAATAAATATTGTTCTATGGAGGGAAATGCAGGAGAATTATTCAAAAGAACTGTTTTTATGCTTGCGACTTAAACTTTTCAGCCATACAGTCAAAAATAAATCATACAATAATAATATGTGCTTGTTACGTGGGCGCTCACCAGTTATTATGAACGTTTGAGAGAGTGATGTATGTAATGTGAAGTTGTTTGCATTTGAAACATGCACATTGGAGAAAATGATGACATACCTCTATGCTACTTTGATGTAATGTGACTTACATTTCTTTGGATATTGTACTTTTGGAAATTATACGTAATCTAAGCACACTGGTAACTTAAATGACTGCTCCCTTATGCTAAAAAAATCAGCCTGAATTAGTCTAAAGTACACTATCTTTAACACCTATTAAAATAGGGAAAATGACTTTTGCCCAACTAGACAATGCCAGCTTCTGGAAGTGCAATGGATGAATGACTACATATATAAACTGTAAAAAAAAGTTATCGGCTTTTTTAAATACTTTTATTTTTACAATTTACCTCTGAAATCCAGGGAGTCAAAATGACCAAGCGGAGCTAGCAGTTTTTGAAAGATGCACATCTGGAGT
The DNA here is from genome assembly GCA_028554795.2 of Sinohyriopsis cumingii. Lineage (NCBI taxonomy): Eukaryota > Metazoa > Mollusca > Bivalvia > Unionida > Unionidae > Sinohyriopsis > Sinohyriopsis cumingii. The sequence goes on along the minus strand of CM068826.1, from coordinate 130,632,774 downwards.
AAGGCCAAGCGTATACACTATAACCCATATTACACCCATGAATCATACACCAACATAAAGAGAATTAAAGGTTCTTTGACCAATACCTAAGATGAACAAGATCTTTTTTAAATAGCCAGTATCACCAGTGAAGAAACCCAGGGAAAGTATTTCTCTTTAAAATTCTAAACCCTATGCAAAATACGAAACTGTAGAGTGCCACCTTAATGCAGAAACGAAGCCATTTTAGACTCATTATTCCATCACTTGTTGTTTTCGATAGTGTATATATCTCGTTTAATCGCTTACGTGGTCCCTCACGTTCATCATTGTTGGCATCTTGGAATGGTAAATGTTAAAAAGAGCATGCATCGTCCAACATCTTTATCACAGATGGCTGCTTGGAATGGTAAGGGTATTGCTCATATTAATTATTAATTAGCACTTCTACCGACTTTAATTTGAGTCCGTTTCACGTCAGCTGTGGTCAATCTCTTGCATACGACAAATAAATTATAGCTCCTCGTTGAGAATTATAGACAACACAGAATCCTCCATTACTAGAGTTATACTTCAAGCAGAGACAATGCGCATACTAAAGCAGAGAGCCGCAAATCAATCAGGGGCACCGCAGAATTATTTTCGGAAGGGGGGGGGGGGGCAAACATGTAGTGGTCAGCTATTAATTTTTACAGATGTAGCCTAAAACATGTTTAAATGTGAAATCGGAGGTTGGGTTTGGCAAAATGCCCCCCTCCCCCTCCCTTACCTCAATGTGCAGGCGTCCATGAAACCAATAAACGATACAACGAGCTCACGGCTGTATTAATCTGACGGGGACACCTCGTGCAATCTTTGCATAGTGGTACACGCGGGTTATAATCGCGGATGCACGCCTGTGTAAAACCCTCAGTGGGGAAAAGTAATGGGGAATACAGAATGCCTTTAGGGGTTGGAAACCGTGATCGGCCAGCCAGTCTCATATCGCTAGAATGCTACTACTTGCAATAATATGTTCATAAAGTCGTGCCTCAAACGTTTCGGACGATGCAGCCACTTTGTCCATCCCTCGATTATCAGTATTCGTGATCATATCATAAATATGATGTTTAAAAAATATCACTCTGTGATTTCAGGACCCACCCACAAGTGGGATATTCTGTTCTGAGGTGACATACTGGGCATGATCTCACAGTACGCAATACATTGGTTTACCCACATCATTCAACCAATGTAACTCTTACAAACTTAAAGGAATTGAACTGTTCGAATTACAAGCCTATGCTTACCCACAAAGAGGCTACACACTTTGTATAAACTGTTGCAAAGTAGGTTAGGCTATTTAAAGACATCTCAATTAGATATTGCTATAATTAGGAGATAGCACCACGGAGTTTCAATATTCGCTACAACGAATCATTTGTATTTCATGATCTCATTCCAGTTGGGAGATACCATAGAATGGCCTGATTATAAAATTATCTTAATATTCTTTCCAGTTTGCTGTCTGAATCTGAAAACTGGATAATTTCTGTTTATTAACATCTAAGAACTCCAGTGTTACTTGTGGGCTGTTTTTATGCCCGAAGTACAAGCATCAACGGCATATGGTGCTTCTCTGAAAACAAGAGTCGGCCGTGAGTTATTTGAAGAAAAAGAAATTAGAATATCTTGACAATTTTGGATTGGTGATCACAAACTTTTGTCCACAACAGGACTTCTAGTTAAACTCGGGACGTAAGAATTGCAAATTAAGTGTGCAAATCCGTTTCCATACTCTAGCCCTTTCCCTTCCGAAAGTTCCCGTCTTTGAAGCAAGACCATTATATTCTTTACTAATCGTAATGCTTTGTTAAATTCGCATGTATTTGCACCTAAAGAAATTGGTGGTGGTGAGGTGGAGTTTCTTACACTTTGATCATGAAACTTCGACTTCTGAAGTTTTAAAAATCGATATTAATTGTCTAGATAACTACCTCGTTGCCTAATAGCTCTGGTTGGGGTTGAAAAATAAACTTACATGTCATATACCGATGACAAGTGAAAATATCGAACCTTGCACATGGAATATGTGAAACGAACATATGTGAAACGAACATATGTGAAGCGATCATGGCACTGACCAAATTCCTTGCAAATTACTTGTGTCCATATCTACATGTGCAGTCGGCCCATCACCGTTTGATTCCTTTTTGTTTACGATGAATATAGCATAAAAAAATACTCATTACTACTACTACTACTACTACTACTACGATTCCGCTCATCAGTTCTCACTATGGAGAGGGTCAAAGCGCAAGACAATTTTAGGTGTGATAATTCTTTCTAATTGCTTTCCTCTCTGTCTCATTGTGTGTACGATTTTGTAAGACGGTTGCCCCGGGCAAGCCGACTGGAAAATTGAACTCGCCCTTTGGAAAATTGAGCTTGCCCCCAAAATGGTTAGGAAAAAATTGGTTTTGAAAAAGCTAGACTTTTAAGAGAGTAACAGAGATAATGAGAAAAAAATTAAACAGCCAATAATCGTAATTTAACTTAAATCATGTCTTTTTATACATAACATTATTCTTTATCTTTCCAATTAAAGTTAAATGATCATGTAGGTTTAATTATTTATCCAAGCAAGGTAAACTTAAGTCCATCACTGAAATAGTCACAGAACTGACAGTGATCCTCTGGAGTGTGCTATGTTCACTCACATGTCAGCTTTCTTTTCCAAATATCATCTTGTCACATTGAAATCACCGACGCCCATCAAAACATTGGACCATTCGATTTTTGAGATTGAGAAAATTTATTTTTATCCATTTATTTGCTTGCCATGCAGTATTTACTTATCAGTCTCTTCTTAAATACGACATAAACAACAGATCGTTAACACAGAATGTTAGTGTTCCATATTCAGTTCAACGATCATTCTTTGATTGAAATTCGGGTGCTAAATCGTTAGTGACGAGTGTCTTTTATTTCCAGATATACTTTAATGAAATCTCAACTATATAGTTAATAACGAACTCACCTAAAAACGGCTGCATGAATCAAAACAATTTTTATACTCGGCCAGCTAACCAACTGCCCGAGACTAAGTTAGGGACCTAAACGTCGGCTAATTCCGGATTGTATCCGTAACTATACGATTAAAATGTAATTGTTAAGTTGAAATAGCAATATTTATTCTTCATTTGTCAAAACTGGCTTTAATTAGTAATGCAGCACTAACAAACCCCAGCTCAGATTTATTTTTTACTTGCCCATGAGCAAGTTACTTGGAAAATTGTTTTCCTGAGCCCAGTTCGAGCTTGTCCCGGGCAAGTTGATTAGCAAATCCCAGTTATAGTATGTGCACTCTTTCATACATGCATGCATCATGTATACACACACACACCGTAACGTCGCCCTCTTAGTAAGAGGGGTGGTTAATTGGATTTAGCTGGCGTTATCTAGATGATGACCTCCCTAAATATTATAGCCCGGCGGGAGTGAAAGAAGAATGGAATTTCAACAGAGAACCGAGCGATAATACTGGGAAGAAATAAAGCAATACGAGCCCCCTTTGACAAGAAAATAACAAATTTAATTAGAACCAATTAATAAAGGCAATTCCAGTTCAAGTTAGATATTATATCAATAGAATTTAACAGGTGTCTAATTTGGAATTATTTCATCATCATAACGAGAGGTGAAAAGAGCGCAATGTCCACGATTGATTGATCACCTTCCTTCCCTTTGACCTTATATCAATGTATCCTAGTTCATCCTTCCTAAGTTCTATGCTTTGCTCCTTCATAAATTTCCAGGTCCTTTCATTCTCACCTCGTCCTTCTTTCTTTCCTGGACTTCTGTCTTCAGCCTGTCTCGTCTTTCTCTCAGAAAGTTGTTCTTTAAAGGACAAAATTACCCCATAATTCTGTATACCCCACTCTACCTGTTACTATTCACACACCACGTAAATTCTGACTTAGTACGGTAGGACATTGACCTCGCTTCCAGCGGCAAGTCTTAAATAACCATGTGAACGTCTACCAAATATTACCGTATTATTTTACACATGCTACTACATGTTCGATTACTATTGCATGAAATTCACAAAAAAAGTAACTCACGGCAATCCTTTACCTACAAGATTATCCAAGCATTATAAAATCAGATGCAAGTAGGTAATTATCGTTAACTCACGATGATCTGTATCGTCCTAACAAACAAAGGAGGTTATTTCATATAACCCTATGAAATCCTGCACATATGAACATTTGGATCGCATGCAAGCAACTCTACCAATGAACTAATAACTGTACAATTAAGAGGTAAATTGCATAACAATTCTAGCATCAACACCTTCCATGAAATTGAATAAAATGATAGACAGCGCGTAACAATTTCCCTTTGAAAAAAATGACAAGTAGCAGCAGAGAGGGTGAACAGACCATAGAATTCCGACAAAACAAATAAAACAAACAAATAAAATCATCTCGTAGAAGGGTCAAGATTTTACAAATGAACTTTTCCTTGAGATGTTTTATTTCTGTAATGGACGATTGTACTAATAAAACCTCAGTTCGAAATAGTAGCTGAAAAAATAAAGTACTCTACGTGTTTATTTATTTCTTGTTTATTTGTTTGACGACCAACGTTGGTAGGTACCCTCTCTGCTGCTATTAATTTACCACCATACCAAGTTTGATGAATATTTTTCAATGCGTTCTCGCTGTCGTTTTTCCTCATCTGTTTCATCTTCATCTGAATCTTCGGAATTTGTTCTATGTTTCAAGTAATATTCAAGTTCTGATGGTGGTTTTTCTATTTTGGGATTTATGTTCTTTCTGTGTTTATAATATATCATCAAACTTCGATATCGATCTCCACCGCAATTTTTGCAAATCTGATATAATCCTCATGGCGTTGTTTTCAACACAACTTCGTGGACCAGCATGAAGGTTTTTCTTTATAAGATAATTATGTTTCTTGCAATATTCTCCACGGCATTTTTTATTACATTTATCTGTTGTTCCTTGACGTAACCACGCACAGTTGTTCATTATCTATTTAATTAAATTTAATTTTATCATCACCCCTCTCTGCTGCTCCTCTTCTGCTGATATTAATTAAATTATTATGTTATAATAAAATGATACATCCAGAATCTCATACTGCAAGAACAGCTCGAGAACGATTAGAAGCAATTAAAAAATTTCTTCCTGTCAAAGACTCATTTAGAAAAAATCTACAAGCGCAGCAAGAAGCACGAGTTGAGTACGAAGAGGACACTAAAAAACTGTTTAAGCCCGTCACTGCAGCTACTGAGAAAGTTACGACAGTCATCAAAGAAGATCTTCTTCCGGTATCAAAACAAACTGCGGCGCAGGCTGAAAAAATAGCAAGAAGAACTAAACAGGCAAAGAAGATTTTACGAGATCTTCCACCTGGCATAGCCAGGGAAATAGCTGCGGCTCAGCCTCCACCTGTTGGTGAGGAAATACTTGAAGAAATTGGACAACTTCGTGCTGAGATAGGTGATATGAAAGATCGTGAATCAACAAAATCAGAAGAAGGAAGAACGATTATGCTGAGCAATAAATTTACTAGTACGGGTATCAAATTTATAAAAGAAATTGAGGATATTAATACGTTATCAAAACTTGCAGTAGAAAGTTTTAATAAAAAAGAAGAACTTTTAAGACTTGAATATAGTTCCACTCGTATTAGTGATCCTGAAATCTGGTATAAATGGATATATCGTATATATTACAATAAAGATAGAGTTTACTCCAGTGATGAGGTATATAATGATTATCGCAGAAAAATAGACATGTATCTTGCACAAAAAGAACCAAAAGTATCACAATCTCTCAGAACAATAAGTGAGGAAGAAGAAGAAGTATCACCCTCAAGACTATTTAAGAAAAGATCACCCTTAAGACTATTTAAGAAATCAGAAGAAGAAGGAGCTACTGGCAGTGGTCTGGGAAATAATTTTGTTTGTCCTGATAATATCATCAATGACGTGTCACGGTTAGAAGTTCTCATAGGAGGAAAACGTGCCGGAAATAATTCACCAGAAATAACCAATGAAGCAGCTGATATTTGTCGGCGACTATTTCAAGGTGGTATCATGGATATTGGCGTTTACCGAGAACTTATTGATGAGCTCGTTGATGATTAGTCACCGCGATTAGATAAATGGTAAATAAAATAAGATGATTGTGCATAATAATCATCGTAAACCTGTACAGGTTAGAGCGGTAAACTCACGATTACCAATCTATAGTGTTATTTACGGAAATGGACTTGGTGATGTCATTCAGGGATTATTTACAAGGATAGCTCCAAAAGTAGCACCTGTTGCAAAACAATTATCGATGAAGGCTATTGATATTGTTCGTGATAAAGCTCCTGGTGCAATTGTCAATGTTGCTGGTAAGGCGTTCTCGGCGATCAAAGAAAGACTAGCACGATTATTGCGACGAAAACAACAACCACCGGTGAAACTGGCAAGTACTGAGGTGATGCCTGCAGATGTTAGTAAAATAATAAATCAAGCTGCAAATCAAAAACTAGCGGCGATATCTGAAGAAGCAGAAAAAAATATAACAGCAAATTTAATAGCAGGAAGTGGTCTTCGTCGACGATGATCATCATTTGGAAAAATGGTAACTGTAATAAAAATGTTCAGGCGCGAATCAGACCCAGTATTTGATATGGAGGCACCTGTACTTAAGTACGAGTCGGTACGTGATTATCAATTTTATTCTTATGACGCAAGACTACCAAATCAGCGGGGGAGAATCGAATTACAGGTTCATGATACAAGTAGATATTTCTTGCCCGCTGAAGCGTTTATTGAAGTAGAAGGTATACTTGTAAAGGGGGATAATACGGCATATGGTGCCAATCTGCGTGTTGGTTTTGTCAACAACGGAATTATGGCACTGTTTGATAGCGCCACATACATGATTGATGGAAAAAATATTGAATCAATTCAGAAGGATGTTGATGTTGCTACAACAATAATTGGTCTGGCGAGATATTCTGACGACTTTACAAGATCAGCTGGTCCAACAATGATGTTCGCTAAAGATATCACCGACAACGCTAACCATAATCAGTATATCAAGTTATACACGCCAAGGGCTACTGCAGTTGATAATCAGGCAGAAGCCGCCAACCCAGACCGTGAAACTAGACCAGCTGCTGAATTTGAAATCATAAAAGATATTGCCCCGACTTACAACTTAGGGTTTGCAGCACGCCGGGCGGCGCTGTCGGGAAATGATAGAAATTTTTCGTGTGCAATTCCATTATCTCACATCTTTGGATTTTGCAGAAATGTTAGAAAAGTCATCTTTGGAGCTAAACACACAATTGTGCTCGTAAGAAAAGGTGATGATAATGATGCAATCTGGCGAGGTGCTGGTGTTGCTGATGCTGGTAAAGTAGATATAACAAAACTTTCATTGTGGATGCCAGTAATAACTCCATCTATTACTGAGGAACAAAAATTACTATCTTTTATGGATCAAGGCGGTAAATCATTGCTATCATGGTTAACAGTAACCACAGATGCTGCTCAAAGCAATATTAATGGTTTATTTACATGGCATATAGCATCACAACAGGGTGTTTCTGCACCACGACATATTTTTATTGCACTGCAAAATATTGACCGGATAAATAATCAAGAACATTCACATATGATATTTGATAACCTTGGAGTTAATGAAGTTTCCTTACGGATAAATGGACATCAAGAACCGGCTGAGAATATATTGTTAAATTATGCACAAAATCATGTAGCGCGCGCATATCATCGTTTAATGTCATTCATGGGACGTGATCAAAATATAGATACCGGTTTGCAAATATCACAACTAGATTTTACAGGTCTATATCCGATTTATTATTTTTCACTAGAACATCTTGATTTATCCAAACAATCTGTTGTTGATATACACTTTCGAGCTCATGTTACTAACCCACCAGGTGCTGGTGCCTTTTACAGAGCGATCGCGGTCATACTTAGCGACAAAGCCATGTTACTTGAAGGTGGTAGTGGTCGAATGAGGGTCGTTGATGCACCGGTGGAAAATATTTAATCGTGTTATTTAGAAAAATATTATTTATATAAAAATGTCGTATAGTCATGTTAATGTTACTCTGACTCCTGGTCAGGTAAAAAAGCTTCAATCAAAAACCGCCAACAAATGCGGAACTAAAATATCACTAAAACGAGATCATATTAGTGGTGGTCCAAACAAATTATCGTTGACAAATAATCAGATTAAACATTTCAATAAAGCCCTAGAATCAAAAACTGGAGTTCAATTCCATCTCTCCCCGAGCGCCATCAAAGACATGGTTAAAACAGGTGGTATATTTCCACTACTTGCGGCCATTCCGGCATTAATAGCTGCGGCTGCTCCAGCCGTAGCAAAAGCGGCCGCGTTAGGTGCTGTTGGAACAGCCGCTGGAATGGCACTAAAGAAAGCAACAGGGCAAGGATACAAAAAAAGGGGCGCGGCTTAAGATTGCCAGGATCTCGTTGGGGGAGAGGCCTAAGGCTTCCAGGGTCATTTCGTTAGACGTTCCAGCATCAAATTTTGATTTACTTAATGCCGCTAAAAAATTAAAAATATCCGCCTTTAGAGGTGTTTTTATGCGAGATCAATTACCGAAACAACCAAACAAACTAGAAACAGGTATTATTAATCTTGACAAACGTTCCGGACCTGGTACTCATTGGGTATCATACGCGGTTGATCCACGTGGAATTGTTTATTTTGATTCGTACGGGTTAGCTCCACCTGTTGAATTTATCAAGTATGTCGCACCACTCCACGCAACAACCAGAGGTTCCAAAGTTTGGTATTCAACGCTACCCACACAAACAATGACAGATCCGCCAATATGTGGCCGTGAAGTAATTAATGTACTCGACGCTATATCAAAATCATCCAGGCCGCCACATAAAGTCGTGCACGATTATACAAGCAACCGATTTGTTGCGCGTAAGGCGTTTTAAACAGATCTTAGATCCGAAGGATCTTATATAATGGTTGATATTTACGGAAGATCTTCTTCACGCGTTAAGAAAAAGCTCGGCGACGTTGATCTGTCGAAGTATGTGACTAAGGATGACCTCGCTGATATCATGAACCTGGCTGGAGTTGACCAAGATGAAGTTGTTATTTTTCAAGATCGATATGGTAAACTAAAAACCAGCAATATCAAATGGAATGATATAGTCCGGCGAGTACTTGGTGCAGTTACGGATAATATTCCCGTGTTTACTGACGGTGGTAGAATCAGAGATTCAAGTATGTCACTTAAAACCATCAGAGATGAAATTGCAAAAAGTGTTGCTAATCGCGTGATAAACACCGGTGACACAATGATGGGTGAACTCAGCATGAACGGGAACAAAATAGCAGTTTTAAGAGATCCAACATCTGACGAAGACGCAGCAACAAAAAAATACGTCGATGTCAACTATGGCACCGTAGACGGTAAATTATCCACGTTACGGGCTGAGTATGACGTTCACGCAGGAGCTTTTGGAAGATTTCGAAGAAATTTTCAAAAAATCGATGATGCCATAGATAAATTTTTCGGTACTCCACGCGCCATTGACATGAAACTTTCTGATATCAAAACTGACCTAGACACGATCAAACAAAAACAGCAAGACGTCGTAGCGGCAATTCCTGAGATTGTCAGCAAAACCAATTTGATTAAAATTCCAGCTGGAATAACTCCCGGGCATATCACAAACATCGTATGCACGGTATCATCGGGATTTGCAACATGGTCGCAGCAAAATAATACTATCAAATATACCGCAACAGTCACTGGCGTGTACAGGCTGTCCGTGTTCAGTGCTGCAAAATTTGAAATATTTACAACGTTTCCATGGCGTCATTCCACAGACAGGTTTTCCGGGGTTGTATCTGTTGTATTAAATAGCGGAACCGAAGAAATATTTATTCTGGAAGCAGCTGATAAGAAATTAACCGCAACATCCTTCTGGTGGTGTTTGGAATTTGTAGCTGAAACACCTCAATTGGTTACTGCATAAAAATATATATGGACGGTGCACAATACAGATACAATCAAGCACGTGAATGGCAGGCGGCGCTAAAAGATCAAGTCGATCAATATACAGTAAAAGTAAAAAAATATCGACGACGATTGGTTATCGTTGATGTGATTGTTTATTCAGTATCCGCTGTTGTTGCTGGAACCGGTGTAATATTATCAGCGTTGACAACGATGGCACCAGTAGCTGTAACTATTTGTATTTCAGCAGCAACAACTATTGCAGGTGTGCTTAATATCATCACAAAAAAATATGTACTTGTACGAACGAAAAATTATCCGATTACAAAATAAAATTACATACAGCGACGGTAGCATACTCGAAATTATCCTCGTTGTTATCAGCGAGTCTCAGTGGTGGAATTATATCTGATTTCGAATTTTCAATGATAACCAAAATATACGACGAAGGTATTAAAGATACAAGTATCAATAATGACAGAATTACTCCAGCAGATCGTGACCAACACAACTCAGCCAAAGATAACGATGATCTCGGTAAGTTCAATTAATCCTGAATTTAGTGTTAATTTTCCCACTGCAATTCCAGTAAAAGAAATAGCACTAGCACAATTACGAGTATATTACAGCTGGCCAAATATCAGATCAAAATCATTTAACGGTACACCAGCAAATAATTCGCTCGTATTTGCTAACAACAACAAACCCGATGGAACACCTGACTGGGTTGTTGTTGGAATACCAACTGGCAGTTACGAGATTGAAGAGATCAGTGAGGAATTTGCGCGTAGAATAAAATCAATAACGGGGAAAGAATCAAAAATATCAATTAATGTTCATGAACCCACCCTGTCCTCGACGATTGAAATAAACTCGCCTGATTATGCCGTTGATATTTATCAATCCACGATAAGATCCGTACTAGGTTGGCCTGAAATATCACCACCGATAACACCGATACCACCAGAACCGAAAAAGTCTGATTATGTCACGGATAGACAATCATATCATGAAATTAATCCATCATACGGGGAAGAACTACGTATTTTAAAAGGTAAATCGATGCTCAGCAGGTTTTTCGTTTTCAGTTATGATGAGTTATGGGCTTTTAACAATTCCGGGGAAAAAGCAAATAGTTTTAGTCTTCATCGGAGTGATATTATTAAATATTTTCAGGAAATCAATCAAGAATGTAAAAAACAACTAGATCAACTAAATCAATATTTTAACGAACATATTTTTGACATATCAGCGTCATCGCGTGAAAAAATCATCACGCGTGTGGAAATATTAAATCAGCTTATATCAGATATGGAATATTTTAATAACCGAATAGTTCAAGCGATGGTTAGTTTAGAATCATTTGAAGGATATGATGCAAAAAGATGGTTAGAAAAATATAAATTAACAGAAGCCGATGTACCAAATTTTAAATTTCCCGGGTATAGTGTAACCGAGTTAAGAAAATCTATCAATGATGTCATTGATGAGTTTTTTCCTAAAATACTCCATGCATGGAGAAAATTAATTCCACCAGCAGCTGTTCTTAGACATGATAATGATCCACACGGCGGTGGAAGACACGTATCTCCGGGGATCGTTAATATAACACCGACTGTCGCGGTCAATCTGGTTTGTGACGTAATCGATGGCAGCTATCAAATAGATCTCGGAAGATCAAATCAAGCTCAACAAGGATACATCCTGTACACGTTCACACCACAAGTTCCCCCTGGAAGTTTAATCGTGCAAGAACCAACTAATCCTGTGTATTTACGGTGTCACAATAATATGTTAACACGAATCAATTTTAAACTCACAGACCACCTTAATCGCTTAATTGACATACGTGAAGAAGAGCTTGTAATAAATCTGTATGTAAAGTCGTAAGACTTTTGTCGTAAGACTTTTGTCGTAGATCTTTATGTAATGGAGGGTTTACCAACTCACCCATCAGAGTTATAAATAAATAATAATTCAGAAATAAAATAATAATTCAGAAATAAATAATTTGTAAAATTAAGAAATTTGTACAATTTTATGTTTTTGATGGGGTAAATGGTACTCAAATTAAGAAATTTGTACAATTTTGTAAATTTGATGGGGTAAATGGTACTCAGAGTAAGAAATTTGTACAATTTTATGCTTTTGATGGGGTAAATGGTAGTCAAAATTAAGAAAGTTGTACAATTTTGTTAAATTTCAGTAAAAATAAATAAATTAATTCAGAAATAAATAAATAATAATTCAGAAATAAATAAATAATAATTCAGAAATAAAATAATAATTCAGAAATAAATAATTTGTAAAATTAAGAAATTTGTACAATTTTATGCTTTTGATGGGGTAAATGGTAGTCAAAATTAAGAAATTTGTACAATTTTATGTTTTTGATGGGGTAAATGGTAGTCAAATTAAGAAATTTGTACAATTTTATGTTTTTGATGGGGTAAATGGTAGTCAAAATTAAGAAATTTGTACAATTTTGTTAAATTTCAGTAAAAAAACCAAATTAATTCAGTAAATAAATAAAATTAATTTATAATAAATAAAATTTATAATAAATAAAATTTATTAGGAACAATTTGACAAAGTTAGAACTTTCTTGATTTTGACTACCAATACACGTGGTCAGCGTTGACATGGACCCCAGTTACCAAAACTTTCATTTTCATTATCACCAGTAACGAAGTTACTCTGGATCGTTTCACCAGTAACGAAGTTACTTTGGATCGTTTCACCAGTAACGAAGTTACTTTGGATCGTTTCACCAGTAACGAAGTTACTCTCTGACATAATTTTTCTTAATAGTCTTATACAGGTACTAATCGTTTTCTTTGCCTCATACTCGTGGGATAATAACGATTTAATTCTTTCTACGGCGGCAGAGAGAGGAACGAACTCCTTCACATGATCATCTTCTACGGTAGCTAGCGACTGAAACATTGCCGCCTGAATCCGTTTCATGAACCTGTATTCAGATGATAGTGTATGTGTCCCCCTGGGTTTTACGTTCTTGTAAAATCTCAAAGTCAGAAACTATTTTTTCAGGATTTAGTTCATCAGATATATTAATTCCATCTTTTTTCAATTTTTTAATAGCGACAATTACATCATTGATATTTTCATGGTTCATTATATAATATATAAATCTTTAAAATAAAAAAAAATATCCCTAGAACACCTATCGAGTGTTTAGCGAGTTCGTCGGGATGTTTCAAGGACAGCACAAATATATAACTTAACTAAGGACAGTACCCACAATAATTAATCCAGTGGGTGATACGAAAAATATGTATCAACCACAAGTCAATATTGTGGTTGGGAATTTTGCTGAGCGGGGGGTTTTTGCGGTTCCCCCCACTATTATAAAAATCGCAATTATGCGTACACCACCGACAAATTGTCAGCCATGGGGGTTTGATCCTGGACCGCGAGCGTCACAGTCCAATACCATACTGATTGAGCTATCAAACCTTGTTACGAACATATGTTTCGGAAGTTAATATATAGTTAGCTATATAGCTAAGGAACCAATATTTACACTAAACAGCGGTTTCTGAATAATAACAGTTTCTGTATTTATAACAGTTTCTGAATAATAACAGTTTCTGTATTTATAACAGTTTCTGAATAATAACAGTTTCTGTATTTATAACAGTTTCTGAATAATAACAGTTTCTGTATTTATAAACAGTTTCTGTATTTATAAACAGTTTCTGAATAATAACAGTTTCTGTATTTATAACAGTTTCTGAATAATAACAGTTTCTGAATAATAACAGTTTCTGTATTTATAACAGCGTTTTTCCTAAGCAGACTGAGAATCAATAACAACAGTTTCTGTATTTATAACAGCGGTTTTCCTAAGCAGACTGAGAATCAATAATAACAGTGGCATGAACACACCCGCAGGTCGATTACCATGACAACGGTTTCTGTTCTACACACAGCTTCCTGCGGATCAATAACATTGTCATGATCTCTCGTAATGTTGTATGATGGGGAAATATTTAAAAAACATAAATAATACTTCTACGAGTAATTAATTACGATGTAATTAGTTAAACTGACTAATTACGATCATAAAAAATCAAAAATCTACGAAGAAAACTATATATTACAAAGTAATCTCCCTTTTATATAATCAAAATTCAGTAGTGTATGGAGGACCTACTGTGACATAAATTAAAAAAATTAATTCAATGTGGTGATGATAGTCAATAATGTGGTGATGATAGTTATTGATACTGAAATGTAATTTTCTGCTTATATTTTTTCGAGAAAGTAGATCTGGTTATATTTTCTGCGACGTATTTCACCACACGCGAGTCAATATCAAAATATGTCGCAGCCGCGTTCATAGACTGAAACATAATTTCTTTGCCGGTTTCTATGTTTGTGGAAATTACCGCCCTTCTAGAAACTGTCTTACATCTTCCCGTATTACCACATGCAGAGTTCACGCTTCGTGTGACAACACGAAGGTTGGATAAATTATTGTTTTGAGGATTTCCATCAATATGATCAATAACAAGACCGTCATTGATCATCCCATTATGACATTCATACGTAAATCTATGACACAGATAATGTTTCTTCCCAACAGTAAACATTAGATAGCCAGTATTAGAAACAACGCCAACTGGTCTCTTCAACTTGCAGTGTCTGATGATACCATTAATATTTGATTCATAGTTTGTTATGACAGGATGTGGGACAAATATATTTTGCTCCATTATAATAATATTATGCGTTTAAATCATTGTTTGTCTGAAATCTTGATATATAATCCCTCACGGATTTTATAGCGTTTTCACCGCTATTATTTTTTTTTGTCATAATATCTTTTAAGTTCTCTGAACCGTTTCCCGCCGCACTTTCCACATAATTCTGTTTTTCCTCGCACTCCAATACCACACCGTAGACATGGTATTGGTCCTAGACTTCCTCGTCGTATGTTTTGTGAGTGCATCCAACAAAATTCCTTTCTACAGGATTTGTTGCATCGATTTACTGAGCCGATCATCAACCATCTGCATTGGGACATTGTATATATATATATATAATTTTCTTTATTTAAATATTTGTTTTAATTATATGAACGAGTTTGAGAGATTATCCCAAACTAGGCCTGTTAAATATAAATTCAACCTTGACAGATTATCTTCTGACTTGCCAGTGCGAGATCTGGTTGATCCGAAAAATAAAAGTTTGATCTCGAAAATTCACGACGCCAAGAAAGAATTTTACACGGATGGTGCATCTCATACATGGTCAACGTTCAAGATCATACGCACTGACGGAGTCAAGGAAGCTGTCACGGACGCCACAATGAACGACAAACGAGCGGCAACTATCATTAACTACATCGCTGAATACGAGGGCAATCAAAAATATTTCTTCAGAGTAAAATTTATTGTATTAACAGAAACAGGTAGTTGGATTATCCGTGACAAATATGATCCTGTCCTTGGCAATAATAAAACTATCATATTAAGTAAAAATTCCAGACCGGGTCTACTGACGGGTATTGACAGATCGTATTATGAGCGAGCATATCCTGTAACGGCGGTTATTTATGGAATCTATGAGATAAATAAAAAACCCAACGTTGATAAACTAGCGCCGATGAAATTTTCAAGGTTAAATTGTGTGGCTGAACGAGTAATAGAACACTTTACAAACGCGATGCGTGGAAATGGATTAACTGATTTAAGGCGTGAAAAAATAAACTCGTGGGCTGATTCAGTTAAGGATACCGGTGCTACAATAAAAGATGTTGCTGAGTTAGGAAAAATATTAAAATTTCCAATAACTGTGGCGACAATAACGGGAGAAGTACTGTACCAGTCGAAATATAAATCGAAAGGAGCTCCAATAAATATTATCGATCATAACGCGCACGCATGGACTAACGCGGTAACAATATTTCCACGTGATCGAACTGTTAGATTTTACCCCACAGATATGGGGGCAGATATGTTTGATTTTATTAAAGAAATAAGTAAAACCGATCCTGTATCGGTATGGTTATTTAAAAGTAATGAGGAGGGTGAATTTGATCAGTTTGTCAAACCGAACGGTGAAATATATCGCACAGAATCCCTCCATGACGAGATGAAAAATCTTGCGACGTTTTTACAGTGCAAGCACGCGGAAAATACTGACAAATTACTAACTAATTGTTTTACCGTTCCATCTGTTGCGGCTCATTTCGCCAGAGAACGAAATTCATGGAAACCAACACGATTTGATTTACTCGAGGACGTACGCGCAAGTTGCGTCGAATATGGACATGGCGGATTATGGAATACCAAATACAATTACAATGATGTTATTTCGGTTGATATGGTTGCATGTTATCCAGGAAGTTTTCTGGGATACGGAGATTGTTCTGTGTACTTTGAAAGATTTGGTCACCCTACAAACGAGATGACGCGAGTGGCAATTAATGGACCATTACCTGATTTTGATCTGACTGGATTCGCCTGTATTGAATCATTCGAGTTTAACGAAAATCTTCACAAGATTTGTTATGTTTGGTTTGGTAGACATTTTTGTGAAAAACGTTGGGCACCTATAGTTTTGTTGCGATATATGCTAGATTGTATGATACTGACATCGTTGGTGGTCAGTGAGGCAATTATATCATATCATGCACAGACCAAAGTTTGGTTGCCCATGTCAGATTCTGAAGTTATTAGCGAGTTTAAGGATGATATTCCTAATAAACTCAAAACCGCAAAAGATCTCGGTAGAAAAATTATAGGTAAATTTACTCAAGGTGGTGCATATGATTATAAAAGACATCACGCACGATTAATTTTAGATGATGCCGAGTACGATTTTATAATCGCTGATACAACGGCGAAAAATACATTTGTAAATCGAGAGAGTGTTTATTTATCCGACGGAACAAAATTAGGTACGATCGTTAGTTACATAAATGACGTATCCCCGCAATATACTCATCTAAGATCTTCCATGTTGGCTTATGTTTCTATAAATTTATTATCGATGATTAATAGATTTCCTGAGACCGCAGTCAGAGTCGCAACAGACTCATTTTATATTTCAAGTAAATATTTAGAACCTGTTATGAAATTTACAAGTAATGATGAACGATGGGGTTCGTGGAGAATAAAAAAGGAAGTATTACACAATTATGTAGAATCAGCAGATGTTCCAGTGAGAGATTTTTATCGTGAGGGTAATAAAATATCAGAAATGTCGAAGGCACCATCGTTGAGTGATCCAATAACCAGATATAAGACAGTATATCTCAATGGACCTGGTGGATGCGGCAAAACAACTCGAACGATTAATGTTTTTAGAAATTCAGATATAATCGTGCTGACACCCACACATAGACTTGCACGAGAGATGAAACAGCGACAAGTACAATCGTGCACATATCATAGTTTCTTTCGGTGGCGCGGAGATACATGGACTCCTGAACGGATGGGAGAAAAATATATACCTAAAATAATTATTTGGGACGAGATATGTACGGTGTCATTGGATACATTAAAAATGTTTCTTGATTGGTTGTTGACGAAAAATACCGCCATAATAATGTGTGGCGATCATGGTCAACCGCCGCCCTTTGTTGGACCATCTCCACATGATTGGTTAAAAAATTTCGTTGATTATTACGAAGAAATAGATGATGATCATAGAGCTCTTGATGCAAATTTGAAGGAGTTTAAAAAATTAATCAGATTACAATCAAACAAAATTCAGTGTGAAATAATACGTGGAGTGATCTCAGAGACATCAATGAGTGATTTTTTGAAATTATGGAGACCCACCGATTTGATCGTAGCAAGTAGAAAAATAATCAGAGACGCTTTACAACAGCAGTTATTTCAACGACATAAAGAAAAATATTCAGAACTACCCGTACCGTTGTGTTATAGACCATCAGATACACGAAAACAGAATATTAATGTTGATATTCCAGGACCCTTGACAGAGTCAAGGAAACAGAATCTCGTATTAAATGATATTGTCGCCGTTGATATCAGTGTGGTCGAAGATGCAATACACGCTGACAAATCTCCATGGGTGTTGGGATACGCTATGACAATCCACTCGTCTCAGGGATTAACTATTTCTGACACACGAGTCTGGATTGTAGACGATCGCATCGAGTGGTCAAATTTAGTTTATTTGGCGGTATCGAGGGTCAGAAATATATCTCAATTACGTAGAATCATAATTCCAGAAATCGTTGATAAATTTAACATCATCGATGATGATATAATAAGAAAAAAATTAATCGGATACAAACAATCTGACAAAAAAAATAAACACGACTTTGATCTTGATGTTGAATTTATTATTGAGCTAAAACAGCAGCAGAACAATCATTGCACCAGTTGTAATTGTATAATGTTATGGCGATATTCGAGTAATGATTCAAGACAATTCACCGTAGATAGAAAAGATAATAGTCGCGGTCATACACGAGAAAATACCATGTTAACCTGTCTTGAGTGTAATCGACGTAGAGGCGCTAGTTAAGTGATCGAAATCACCGGAGTGATTTTGGTGGTAGTTGTGTATCCGCGGGAATTATTTGTAGTTGTTCACGTGTAAATCCACGTTGAGGAGCGGCCGAATCTAATCTGTAGATTGCAGGTCTGGAAACGCCTACGTTTCTTCCAGTGGATCTTGTCACGGTAGATATTTTGTGTGTGGTAACACTCCAAATAGGATCAGTCGCTCTCGCTTTACCACCTTCAAGTTCACCAGGCTCATATAAATATCTGACTGTGACATCACCTAATATTTTTTGTTTTCCAGCATCTTTTCGTTGTGTTGGTATATTTTTTTTTGTGACCGCGCTAATGGGTTTCATGTTGGTTGTTCGTGTGATCTCATTATTTAATGCAGCTATCACGCCTGGTAATCTTGCCACCCATTCGCGAGATCTTTTATCCTGAATAAATTCCCTCGCGTATTGATATCCAAATAACCGCTCAGCAAGTGTTCGATTAAATCGCTCAACAATTGCTTGATCACGGTGAATTGCAGTATGTCCTCGTCGTATTTTGGTATTATGTTGTTTCATCAGCGATGATACTGGACCAAGAAATTCCTTACCAGGATCAACCTGTAGTAGCTGTGGCCATCGCAGACCACCTTGTGGTCCACCACCTCGTTGATAAATTCGTTCAAACGCATCGGCTACTTCAGATGATGTTTTCGCTGATAGCGGCTCTGCTTCTTTATATCTACTTGCAACATCAACTACGGTTAACGCGTACTTGTACGTTTTTCCACGCACAGTATCATGCGGTAAAAACAGAATATCAGCTTGATGAACTTCATTAGGAACACTGACATCGAAATACGCGTACTGAATTTGTTTAGGACGTGGTAGATAAATTTGCCATATTGCCTGCCTGGACAACCACGTTTTAGCAGTAGAATGTTTAACCGCCGCTGCATCAGCGAGTTTACCAATTGCTGCTTTGCCTCTCCAGTATCCTCTGGGTGAATAATAAATTGATTCCATTATTAATTACCAGCCCCAATCGCTAATTTACCTTTCATCGAGGATCTTACTAACCAATTAGCTAATGATTCTCTAATATTTTTATTTTTTATAGAATTTAATGAATGAATTAATTTTACATCTGCAATATGCCTATGTTGTAGATTTTGACTTTTATAAGCTACATCATGAGCATGACAAGCTCGATCAATAGCGTTTATTGGTTCCTCGCCTGGTTTTGGTTGATCTTGATCATCGAGCCTGATATCGAGTCGAGTACCAGGACCGCAATAATTATATCCTGGTAGATGTTTTTCTCCACTGTATTTAGCCCATGGAGCACCTGGAAACTTTGACATCAAATTAGCAATATCACCACCGCGCCTATTAGGTAAAAACGAAAATTTCTTTCTACCGCATATAGAACATTTTCCACCGTACGCTATTTTTTTATTTTTTGTTATAACTGTGGCTAAATCAGTAGTTGGAGTTTTAACTCTACAGCGTAAACAATATAAATTCATGTTATAATATATATGGATATAATTGATTTCTCAGCAACTCGGCAGCGAGAGCCAGTTAAGCATCATCCTGCGCTACCGAACTCCATCAGAATGATTATCATAGGACCATCTGGATCGGGTAAGACGCAATTATTACTTAATCTGATAATGAGATGGTTGAAATGGGATAAATTATATTTAGTAGCACCATCCGTTGATGATCAGCGATGTTATGATGTACTTAAAGATTTCAATGAAAACGCACGATTACTGGATGAAGATAATGATGTTATAGAGTTTATAACCGATATTGATGAAGCACCATCTGTAGATTCCATAGACGGATTTATTAATAATTTAGTTGTATACGACGATGTGATGCTAGATAAACAATCAAATCCAGCCAGAATATTTTCCCGAGGTAGACACAAAAATACAGACGTGATCTATGTTACTCAACGATATACACAAATTCCGAAGGTGATCAGAGACAACTGCAACATTTTAGTTGTGTTTAATGGCGTAGACACACACACGTTGCGAAATATTCATCAAACCTGGTGTGGTGGTGACATGGATATAATTAAATTCAAAAATTTCTTCTCACGAGCGCAAGCTACTCCGCATGGATTTATAACAATAAATTTACATGATCCAAGAACAAGATATCGTGTGGGTATTGATAAAATATTTGGGTAACAGGGGTGATGATAAAATTAAATTTAATTAAATAGATAATGAACAACTGTGCGTGGTTACGTCAAGGAACAACAGATAAATGTAATAAAAAATGCCGTGGAGAATATTGCAAGAAACATAATTATCTTATAAAGAAAAACCTTCATGCTGGTCCACGAAGTTGTGTTGAAAACAACGCCATGAGGATTATATCAGATTTGCAAAAATTGCGGTGGAGATCGATATCGAAGTTTGATGATATATTATAAACACAGAAAGAACATAAATCCCAAAATAGAAAAACCACCATCAGAACTTGAATATTACTTGAAACATAGAACAAATTCCGAAGATTCAGATGAAGATGAAACAGATGAGGAAAAACGACAGCGAGAACGCATTGAAAAATATTCATCAAACTTGGTATGGTGGTAAATTAATAGCAGCAGAGAGGGTACCTACCAACGTTGGTCGTCAAACAAATAAACAAGAAATAAATAAACACGTAGAGTACTTTATTTTTTCAGCTACTATTTCGAACTGAGGTTTTATTAGTACAATCGTCCATTACAGAAATAAAACATCTCAAGGAAAAGTGCATTTGTAAAATCTTGACCCTTCTACGAGATGATTTTATTTGTTTGTTTTATTTGTTTTGTCGGAATTCTATGGTCTGTTCACCCTCTCTGCTGCTCAAGTGGACATAGGTTCATACCAAGCGGTATGGGTTGGTAACTCAAACATTTACTTTCTAAGGACCGTGTTAAGATATCCCAGTCAATTTCAATGAGTTGGAATTCTGTCCCTTTGAAGTTTACACTGACATGGGGGATATAAACGAAGAAAGGTCGAAGTGACCCTTCACAGAGACTTTTCTGGCTTAAATGCGATAAGATTTTAATGCTCAATCCACTCAACTTTAAAGTTCGCTGCAATTCAAAATTCGACACTTCACACATACATACATACATACATTTTACTCAGCCACAAAGGATGTGTGTGTGTATGTGTGTGTGTGTGATTTGGAATTTTAACGTAGCTTTAACAGTGTTCTAGTCATATCGCTACGATGTCTTAAGTGTGACAGTTTATAGTGATGTCTAGCACTGGGGCATCATGCCGCAGACATGTAGCATGATGACCCACCCAGACACATTATCCTGACACCAGGCCGACCAGTCCTAAACACTAACCTCTTAATGCTGCGTGCGAAGCGAGGCAGCTGTTAGTACCATTTTTGTAAGTCTTTGGCATGACTCGGCCGGGGATCGAACCCACGACCTCCCGCATCCGAGGCGGACGCTCTAACCGCTAGGCCACCGGAGCGTTCAGCCACAAATGAAATAAGTAGGATATCAACAATAAATGATCAGCAGAATAACTGACGAAACCTCAAACGTTTATATCTAAACATTAGCTCTGGAAATACATTGTTTTACTCAGACGACAAGTACTACTCCGAATATCGTCCTCTCTCAGACCATAGACAGAGCATGATAAGGTCAAGTGTTGGGGATGGGGTGGGGTGGGGTTCCAAAACATCAGATGGCCCTAACTTTCTTGGAAGTAAAATTCCATTTGTTTATTTACTCAGTCTGTGCATAATACCCAATAAACGTGCGCAAGAATAAGACGATGATCACATTTCAAATGACAAGTCACTGTACAGTTGTGTTTAATTTTTTTTTTTTTTTTTTTTTTTTTTTTTTGTTCTTTTTTTGTAGCTGGGACAGGATCTCCGGAAATCCCTCCTGATCCGATCCTGTTAGAGGTCATATATGTATGTACGTATCTGTTTAAACTTAATTTTGAAGTTCTCGTGCCTAAAAACCCATTAATAGTTGTACTTGTGCATTTATATTTCATTGATTACGAATTATTGCGTGTAAAAATGTAATGCTCATATAAGATGGCGTCTACTCCCACCCCGACCCTTTAAACCCCAAACTAAACTTACAAATAACGTAGTTTTTTCGTATGTCTTCACATCTTAGAGAGATGAGAAAATAAACAAATGCATCTGTTTCGAACAAATATACGTACTTAAAGACCCAGGCTGGTTATAGGTGGTTTGAAGTTTGCAATTTTGTTACTTCAGTCGTACTCAAACATGCAATGTGTAGTTGTGTAGCTAGCATTTCTGTCCGATCTGTGGGCCTAAACTTTTCTCTGATAAACATGTGAACATGCAAAGAGTGTAGTATCTCCACATCTTTCTCATTGTGAAAATAAAATTCAAAAGTGACGTTGGGACAAATTGTAATTTCTACTTGCCTTCGATAACAATGTCATGTTTATTTATACAAATTTAAACTCTCCACGTAGCCTCCAGTAGCATCCCGGAAGAGTACCCCCCCCCCCATTATAATCCTAAATTCGTGAAGATAAATGTTTCGTACCCTGTTCATCAGCTGATTGTGCCGACTCTAAATGGGAATACAATGTGGTGGGTTCACATTGCTTTCCATGTCGTTGTTCAAAATTATGTCTTTGGTTGTTGACTTAATTTTGTTGTTAAGTGGTAGCATTGAAAATAACGAAATGAAACCCCCCACGGATGTTTCATATAATTAGTGGTCATTTTCAGAAACCGCACGGATTTACGCTGCTTAAATTAGTAGCAATGCATTACTGTAGGGAGGATCACTTTCTTCTTTGAGCAGTATAGAACTCTTACACTGCTACGGTGTTACGGTTCGGCGCTCACTAATCACATTGAACACATTTTCAATCAAGTCCCGCGGTATGGTTGTGAGCAAGGGCGGGACGCATGCACGGAGACCGCTCTAGACGAACACACCCGGAATAATCTAATGGGCCAACATAGTAATTTCTTTTGAACTCAAGCCTTTCTTCTGCCGGAGGTGAGTACAGTATGATAGATAAAATAATTTGATATTTTTAGGCAGATGGCCCTGCAATTCGACACACTCCACGTTAGTTTTATGTTATGGCACTTAATTTTTGACAGTTGTTCGTTATTTGTGATACATGTCTGGACGCAGACACCATCTCTCTCTCTCTCTCTCTCTCTCTCTCTCTCTCTGCTAGTCCATTGATGATACAATTCCAAAATGACTTCACCCTTGGTTTATTCATGCGTGGATCATTATTTTAAGTCTGATATTTCAAGACATGTAGCCATTCTTTCATACAGCACGCATTTGTTGCGTATTCTGACAACGTATATCCATATTTAGAACTGTAGTCGGAAACACGTTTAGTTTATATGGCACAATCATTTGGACTACCTTAGATATTTCTGCGAGATGGTAGTAATTTACCAAAAAAAAAAAGGCTTTCTATTTGTTCACCCGTAATATCTCTGCATAAAAGACACAGCAATCTATTACGGACATCTCTGCTATTTTATACTCACTGATTGACTGTAGAATTCACCAAGAAACTTATGAATGAAAAAAATAGTTCCATCCATTTGCAACTTCTTGACTAATCTTTGTTTATTAAGTAGCCGAGGTGGTTTGAAAGGCAGCTATGGCATACATTCGCAGGTGTCTGCAAGCCAATATCATCCACAGGGGGTCGTATCGTTGCTTACACCTTACCTGTCATATATGTACTATACAATAACGACCATTATACACGAGTAACTAGTTATTGTTGTTGTTGTAGGGTTTAACGCCATTTTCAGCACAAGATAAGCTATACATGACAACCAGTATAAATGGTGGAGGAAGAACCCGGGAAAGCACCCGGAAAGAACAACCGACCCACCATAAGTTAATAAGTTACTGGCAAGCTTTCTCACGCACCCACATTGGCCGAGCCCGAGACTCGAACCCACACAGAGAAAGGTGAGATGGCAGTGATCCGTAACGGTGAGCGCTTTAGGCCACTCGCCCCCCCCCTTCCCGGTAACTAGTAAAACAAGTAAAATATATGTCTCTCGATTACTTCAGTCTACCTCGACCATTTATGCTCTACAAAAATATGTCTCAAATTTATGTCGGAGCAATAATTTAAAGAAAATCATACAAATTGTTCGCTGCAAATTTGTTTGCAAGGAAAAAAAGAAACAAACACAAAACAACCGCAATCTATTCGAACCATTTCCTAAGTTCCGAATGAGAAAAAAATTGATTCGACCCATTAAGAACATCCTTTTTTCGTAAACAGCCGTGGTGGGTAGAATGGCAGCTAACGGCATACATCGACTGTTTTGGTAGACATCGCTTATTCATACAATAAATATATCACGCCTTCCTCTTCCATACTTTGATATTACCTTTGAATTGGCATCATATATCCTCCGTACATGCATCCGTTTATTAAAAGAGTAGTCAGCCTGGAAAGGGAAAAAAGATTCCAGTTATATCCCATTCTCCATTTCCTTTTAAACGATTTGAAAAGACTTGACCGCGTTTCACAAATTTAATTCAATTTTATTTGCAATCGTCAACCTTTAAGTTTGAGCAACCACTGCACGTTTCAGTATTCAACACCCAATCAGCTGGACCACCAAAAAAGCGTTTATAAAAAGTCCTTTTTTCAGTGTTCGTGATATCTATATCTCTTTCATGACTGAACTATAGCATATAAACATAAGGCGATGAGCCAAAGTGCTCGGATCTGACACTCCAACCGCTGTCTGACTTCACTGACGTGTATACTTCTGGCGCTCGTTTTCATTATTGCCGCTATCAAATCCATGTTCTACGGACAACGATTTTACCAGGGCCCACGAGTCCTCTTAAAATTCACCTATTTAGACTGCAAGAACATACTTAAGACTTGACAATGTTTCCTCGAGTTAATTATTTTCAGTATGGTTTTGTTTGTAATTTCACCGTGTTGTTTGTTTCTTGTTATCTTGCCTGCCTGTCTGTCTGTCTGTCTGTAAGCGGGTGTTCACGCTACCCACGGTGCACTTTGTAGAAACCTTACACAAAGTCCCCTCTTCTTGCAAGAGGTGTGGGTTGGCGGATTGTACTTTCTTTCAAGGTGTCCGCTTAATTCAGTTCTCGTTATCTAGAGGTTGACCGCTCTCGATATTATTGCCCGGTTCGAGTAAGTATAAATATAAGTGGTGAAACTTATTGGTGGAATAGATAGAGATCTGAGCAGATATATAGAACAAACCAACACGAGTCTCCGTACATGTAAACAAACAAATTAATCAATTACAAAAAACAACTGTGAGAATTCATTACATCAGGAATATGCTCTGCCTTTAGAAATAAACTTTCACCGAATTACACAAAAAAAACAAATAGATTTTAATAAACTAGCTGATCTGTTTACTGATAGAATTAGTTCATCATATGATCGAGTGAACAATCGAAGTCAATGCCTTGTACAATTGCATAACCTGTTTCTTCGTTCACTCCACTTCCACTGTAGCTGTTCCTTCGACTTCCGTCGGTCTTGCCTCTTTCGGTCCTCACTCTGTGCATAGCACGTAGATTCACAGATACCTGGATCTCATGATAAGTACGTCTCACTATACGTCTCATGACAGTCTCAGAATACGTCTCAGAATTAACACGTCGCACGATACGTCGCAGGAGCTATTTTCTCCCTTTTAAAAAATATAAATATAGACAACCTAAATTTTCTGTTGCTTATGATAACAGGGGCTTACATTATCCCCATCTCGTTATCAGATCTTATTATCGGTGCTAAACAGATGCTAAGGCTATCAGTCGGCTCCACGTGTCCTATAATTACCCTAGTTAGTTTAATGGCTAATTCATCACACATTAACATCACATTAACACCACACGAGGCATAACGGTTCCGAGCCAGTCTCGATTTACACAAGTGAATAAATGAGATACATTACATGACTTACTACGTCATTTCAGTCAATACACACTCTCCCTTAATCATACGTGAAATCTTCTAAATTCGATGAATTCACACGGATTCTCGTAATCATGTTAACTAATGTAATGCATGAAATTCTTAGAACCTAATTCTTATGCAAACAAGACGACAAATTCAAACAATTCGTCAAACTTATCTGAAGAAAATTAATGTACGACGTCCTATGCATGAACTCAACACAGTTATAATTCATAAAGCAAATTTATATTCGAATGTAGAAATTAAATTCATGCAAACATAATTAAGTAAATTTAGCAAAGCATTATATATGGCATTAACAAATTACATGGATTTGTCACAACAAACTTTGCTTTCAACGTTCCTCGCTTCTACCGCTAAATTTGTTCGTCGGTTTTTCCTTCGACAACAGTCCTCTTGGACAACAGTTTTACGAGAGAATTTCTCCCAAATTTCTCAGTCTTCTTTCTACTTGTTTTTCTCTTGCAGAAAAGCTTAGACTGATTAAATGTTTCGATGTGGCGATAATAAAACTAGGAAATTTAGTGTGGGAAACACGCCCCTTATTTAGCGTAACCAATCAGGATTAAGTATATTTGCCGCCTTTTCCAGAGGCGCCAAATCTGGGGTCAATTTGACCTTCTATGTTGCGACTACGGGTTAATGGAAATTCTGAATTTGTGACGGTTTTATCATGAAATCAGAGTTTACCGCGTCACTAACAGTCAGTCTGTCTGCTGTATAAACAAATGTTTAATTAAGAATAAAATTCTCCCCTCGAAAAGACATTACCGATCATGGTAGTATGGCGATTTGATATGCGCCTGTCCCCATAAATCTAATTAATTGTTCTCTGGTCTCAAACTAATGTGTTCTTCATAGATCGCCCGAAATGCGCCCCTTCACACTGTCTGCCAGTCTGTCTCAGCCACAGTCTTTTATCTTATATTTAGTAGAATAATTCTTGCAATATTACGCGTTTGAAAGGGCCTGGACATCAACTTTAAATATTACACGTTTGAATGGGCTTGGACATCAACTTTAAATTTTACACGTTTGAAAGGGCATGGACATCAACTTTAAATATTTCAAACGCCTTAGAGCTTTAAAATCACTTTCATTCTTTTTCTTATGTCAAACACACTTCAGTCTTTTTCATATTTTTTAGAAAATATTTTTACTTGATTGGGCTATACAATATTAATTTATAAATCGCTGGAAAGACCGTTACCTTGTTATATACGGTTTCTGTTTCTACTTCTGTTAAATGCAATCTCTCTCTCTCTCTCTCTCTCTCTCTCTCTCTCTCCGTGTGGTATTGGGTGCGAATGAAATCGAGAGAGAGAGAGAGAGAGAGAGAGAGAGAAAGAGAGAGAGAGAGAGAGGGAGGGATCGACCAGTTTACTCCTACTTAGAACCGAATAGGTCAAGCACGTACGAATTTCTAAAAAGTTAGGGGCTGAAAAAGAATGCCAGTGCTATGTGGGTGGGGGATGTAGGCACGAGCTGATTCAACAGAGCTCAGCGCATGTAAAGATAGGGTTAATGGCTGAGTCATTATCGTAATGATATGTGTATTCAGATTATCTTCAGAGAGAAAGAGAGCAGTTTTTAGAATGGCGATTTATACAGGACAATATACAGCTACGTGTTATAGGAATGTTTGGTGCGCATGTACACGGAAGAATTTTAGGATTTTGGCATACTAAATCATAATTGCCCGTTATAAGACTGTATTCTTTCTCAACAACTTGGATTCACGATTATGTTGGAGAAGGAATCTAAAGTGATACATAGGTCATGCAGATCAGAAGTATGAATTGGGGAATATTTGTCTTCAGCACGACACAATTACTTACCATATAATGGCTAACTCTGCTAATGAAAATATTGATATGGTCTTTCTTTTATGACAACATCACACAGATCAATGAATTTCATACTCGTTTTACTGAGAAATAAGTTAAAAGGACCAATGTTGCTATGTAAAACACAATGACAGAGTGTTTTTGAATTTAGCACTAGATAAAATAATAATTTCTGTGGAAAGATTACCAGACATGTTTTATTGGCGTGGATATAAGATAAACACTTTAAGGAAGCGAATCAATAGAAAAACAAAAGCATATGGCGATTACTGCTATCACTGTCAGTACCTTTTATACAGATCACTGTTGTTTATGGTTGGATCTAAAAATCACGTGATACTAGATTGCACGCAGCATGACACAAACTGTGAAATGTCCAACAAGGAATACATATGCAGATAAACAGAAAGGAAACACACACACACACACAGACACACACATATATATATATATATATATATATATATATATATATATATATATATATATATATATATATACTATTATTTAAGGTGGGTCGTGGGCAGTTTTGTCGTCCTCAGACGGTTTCGTGGGCAGATAAAAGTTCGTGGGCAGATTTCCATCTGCCCACGAAGCACGTCGTCCTTTTCTGCACTCTTGCCACAAATATCAATAAAATAAATGCATATTTATGCTGCTGAATGTTAAATATTCGATAAATATTCATCTGCAAAATAAATAATTGCCTTTTTACCTATTTATTTCCATTTTTTCATTAATGAATTGAATTGAATAGCACAACTTGAGTTACCTCCCATTATGTACTAGTATATATTGCACCTTAAAAATAGATTGACCCGGAAGTAGTATGTTTCAAATTTACTGCCCATGATGACAGGGGGTCGTTACAAAGAAAATCAAGGGATGGGGTTCTAACCTGTAACAATATAATATGTTAATAGTGTTACAGGTTAGAACCCAAATCTGTTGATTTTCTTTGTAACGAGCCACTATGCCCGTGATTATTATTGTGAGAGATCAAAACTGCCCGGGAACCAGGATGTGGAGTGAATAATCTGCCAATGTCGCCAACAAGCACCATACATATATACTATTTATTTTGATCTCTAAGAAGTTTTCAATAATGCTAATTAGTAACATTATAATGAGTGAGCTGTTATATGTCTTTCGAAATACCTCTATTCACTATTGCTGGTCTTGAGCCCAAACTAAGAGGATTGTGGCTGTCATTAGAAATACAAGTGATACCATTTATTTAAATCCAGGCTTAGTAAGTTCATAACTTAACTTAAGTTCATATTATATGCTGCTGCATTTTCTTCTCTCAGTCTACCATTAACAACGACAACAAAAGAAAAATGGTGTTTACTCAGAATTTGTTCCTATATTTATCAAAAAATTTGTTTTGGAACAGATATTTTGTTGGAAAAGCTGAAAGAATAAAATTGGGGGAAAATCATGATGGTATAATAATACAATTGTTTACTTATAATAAAAGAATACTGGATTTAGTGTACAACATCCTTGCAATAATTAAATGGCATTGTGAATATGCAGAACCCCAATTCTTTAATGTACATGTACTGTTTAAGGTACAAAACTGTTTTGCATACTTCATAACTTATTTCTCTAATAGTGCAAATAATAGGAGACAGAAGACATTTAGAAAGAATTAATTTGTCAAAATAAGTTAAATATCAAGATTAGTTTAATGGACGTTTGAAAATTTACTATTAAAGTAAAATTGCCTATTTTTGAGAGAAACATCCTAATAGTAATACACGTAATTTTATTTAAATTAGCAGTAATGTAGAGGATGCTGATTTATTTATGAAATATACCATAAACGTGTGTTTCATGTTCATTACTCCAAAGTAAAATACCCAAGAACCACCTCAGAAAATCAGTAATGACATATTCACGTAAAACACAAAACACAATTCTAAAAAGGTGATGGAGATGCAGTTATCAGCTGTGAGTCACATAGCTAACACATGTTGAGTAGCAGACTGGATGATTGGTATGGAACGAATTGTATTTGCCTTGTCAGAATAGTTGGTAAAGATTTTAAGAGGACTTCCTGGTTGGAAAAAAGTGAATTGGAGAAATGTATTATTTTTTTCATCGTATGTGTCCTTGTTTCACTTCATTAATAATAATGATATGACTTTTGACAAATCTTTTTGTCCGAGTGACTCAATGCTGATAAGTGTAAAAAAATGTCGAGGCTGCGACAGATGTGTCCTCTGTAGAAATGGGTGTTTATTAAACTAGGTCAAAATTAGGTAGTGTAAAAATAGGAAGTGGAACAATACACAATATGGAAAACGCTCGCTGTGGAAGACATTGGGCGGACATACAGACACATCAAGATGTATTTAATAAGATTCATACACATATTATATACTGTTGTATAGCTCTCCTTGTATGCTTCAGATTTATACTATAAACATTGAAGTGTGTGATACCGAGACAAACGGCAATGGAAGATGAACGTATCAAGGTTATGAAGATTGTTAAATTCACAAGCGATACAGAGTCAAATATACCAAAACTTTCATATTGCATTTTCTTACATTTCTACTATCACAGATCGATTTAGACTGATGCGAAATCTATCAATTTATATCAAATTTGTCAAAATCGGGGTTTATTTACTATTGTTATGAGTTATTCACCTGTATGGAAAACGATCGTATAGGAAGACATTAGGCGAAATGACAGACAAAGGAAGATATACTTAATAAGATACATACACATACTATTTACAGTTGTACGGCTTTAATTATATGCTTTAGATATATAGCAATAGCATCGAAATATGTAGTACGATCGCAAAACGGCAATGGTAGATTCACGTAGCAAGGATATGCAGATCGGTAAAGTCGCACCCGATATTCAGTAAAAAGAACAAAACCTTCTATTTTGCATTTTCACACATGTCTATTGGCACAGATCGATTTAGTATGATTAGAAACATATCAATTAAAATCAAATTTGTCATCTGATATCAAATGTGTCAAAACCGTTGTTTTTGCGATTGTTATGACTTATTCGCCCATATGAAAAACTTTCGTATAGGTCGGATCTAGGCGCACGGACAGACAAATAAAGACGTGCTTATTAAGATATATACACACATTTTATAATATTGTATAGTTTTAATTCTATACTTCAGATCTCTAATATTAGCATCGAAGTATGTGCTACAATCACAAAACGGGAAGGGTGTATTAAAGTAGCAAGCATATGAAGATCGGTAAAGTCGCACCCGATATTCCGTAAAAAGTGGAACTTTTTTATTTTGTATTTTCACACACGTCTATTGGCACAAATCGATTTAGGCAGATGAGAACCTATATATTAATATGAAATTTGTCAAAAGCTGTGTTTGTTTACTATTGGTATAAATTATTCACCTATATGGAAACCGTTCGGATAGGAAGGCATCGGGTGCACAAACAGACATACGAAACCGTACTTAATAAGATACATACACATATTATTTAATGTTGTACATCTTAAATTATATGCTTCAAATCTATAGTATTAGCATCCAAGTATGTGCTACTATCGCAAAACGGGAAGGGTAGATGCACATATCAAGGATATGAAGATAGGTAAAGTCGCAAGCAATAATGAGTCATAAATACCAACTTTTTTATTATTAATTTTCTCGACTTTTTTTGGCACAGATCGATTTAAACTGATGAGGAACCTATACATTGATATTATATATGTCGAAATATATGGTTGTTTAAGATTGGTACAACTAATTTACCTATATGGAAAATCTTTGTGTTGGAAGGTATTTGGCGCACGGAAAGACAAATGAAGACGTACTTAATAATATATGTAAACATGTTATATGCTGTTGTTTAGCTTTAATTTTATGCTTGAAATCAGTAGTATTAGCATCGAAGTATGTTGTAACCCCCCTCCCCTTAGTACGCTACTGCAAGCAGACTTTGTTAAATGCTAAGAGACACTAATTGCTCGAAAATTATAATTTAAAAATATTTATGTATTTATGGACTCGTATATTATAACCTTATAATGCGCCTTCATTTTCCATCAGGTAGGTCTCCAGGTCGAGTTGTCATGAAAAACAGGAACCAGTATCGTACATTCTTTACTAAGCGACTTCTCCGATGGTGCAATGTGTCTATAGAGCGTCCGCCTCGGATGCGAGGGGTCGCGTATTCAAACCCCGGCCGAATCATACTAAAGACATAAAAATGGTACTAGCAGCTGCCTCTTTTGGTGCCGATCATTAAGAGGTTAGTGTTCGGATTAGTCGGCCTGGTGTCAGGATAGTGTGACTGGGTGGGACAAGTTTGTCTTATGTCCGCTAAAATGCAAAAGCCTACTGAACCAAGTCGAACAGGTTACGTATTATACAACTTATTTTCGAGGTTTCAGCGCCCCCCCCCCCCCCCTTAAATGCGTACATATATTATCAGTATACCTCCATGCTCAAGCCTATGCATTTGGGTTACCCCCCCCCCACCCCT
The DNA here is from genome assembly GCA_028554795.2 of Sinohyriopsis cumingii. Taxonomy (NCBI): domain Eukaryota; kingdom Metazoa; phylum Mollusca; class Bivalvia; order Unionida; family Unionidae; genus Sinohyriopsis; species Sinohyriopsis cumingii. The sequence goes on along the minus strand of CM068826.1, from coordinate 130,599,890 downwards.
CTATGCGTACATACTAAATGGACGGCCCCTAACCATTCATGAGATGGTATTGATTCAAATTTACGAGTGCGATTGTGATGTACGCATTTCCCTACACAAACACGGGATGGTATTATTCAACCGTACATGTCCACAAAACTATATATATTTATAGATATATGTATACAACCATGGTACATCAATTAGGTATCTAATTACATAATGACAGTGTAGTGGTTAGCAAATTTGAGAAATATACTTTTTTATTCAGACACCATGCCAAAAGGAAAGAACTAACTTAAGTTTACGCTGAACTAAATTAAATTTACTATTTTTGTTTCCAGCATGGTCGGAATATGTTTACATGTTTCATATTAGGAAACAATTTGCATTATGGCTAAGTATATCTAAGAAGGAAATAAGATGTTCTTACAAACTCTTATTTTGTTGGTGTATTGGTTACCTCTCAACATATGAACCATTCTTTGCCATCTCACGATTATAATCCGTATGTACTTAAGCGTTGTCTCATTTGTAGTGTTAATTTTTAAATGTATACTTTGCTTGTAAAATGATCCCACTTTATATAAATGTACAAACACCGCAATCGTGATGTGCTTACAGGAATACATTCTTCTGAGTTCTACTGAAGTCAGTTATTCAGTATAATTTGTAAAACGATATGGACTGATTGATAAAAGTGACTGTTTTCTTTACTTTGGTTTGTCGCAATATTTTTCTAACACAGTACTAATATACACTGGTCACACATGACGCCCCAAAGAAGCAGTTGTAGTTAATTCTTTTTTACCTGTAGTAATGGGATTTTTACAATATATGGCTGTGGCAGATGTACGTCGATTATCAGACAATGGTCGGCTTTTGCACTATTCGCTTATTTTCCTACTTCGAGTGCGGACTGATTGACCGTTAAGCAAAATCTCAATTAATCTCTGCGATTTATGTGCAACGTACGATATTGTCCCCAGTGTTTATTTAATTCCATCATCGTTTAACAAAACTTCTTTTCTTATCCTCTCTAAATCAACTTTTGTTGACCAAAGACAATACATTGTATAAGCAAGGCAGAACGCAAAATCACATTACCCATCCACGAGTACAATGAAAATATGTAAACAAAAATAGTTAATAAAATTCCAAGGTATGTATAATATTGTAATATATTTTGGAGTATGCGCATTTGTTTACCGCTCTCCATTTTAAGGATTCCTTATATACTTGCTTGAATATGGGAAGTCGGTGCTGGGATTATAGTCTTTAGACCAAAATAATTAGCCAATTACTAGGGGCAAACGTTACGGAGTGAAGTGTAAGTGAGTTTCAAGATGACATGGTTTACTTTTGGTGAATTCAGGTAAGAGCCGCATGAGTATCCCTGTCACTCAGTAGTCCCTATTCAAATCTAATTGCGTGAATTGATCGTGTGACTCCAGGTGCAGTATTTATGACTGGAGATTGGTAAATTATACAATGGAATCAACAGAAAAGGACTGTTCCGCCGTCGGCGGGCGCCATTTATTGTTGCTGTGGTGGTAAATATGTTACAAAGTTACAGGCGAAATGAAGCTAAAAATCATGATTTAAAAGGCCTAAGGTGGCGTAGTAAAAACGGTTCCCTGTATTAGGTTGTTGAGTTGTATAGTTTCACGGCGTGAAATACTGGCGGTAAGTTACGGAAAGTTAACGAAGAGAAGCTTTGCAGTTGTGACATTGACATACAATTGGGAAGTTGGGATTTGTGGTCATGTATTAATTAGAGTAACATTACTGATAGATTGGACGCGTTTGACTTTCCAGTTTGCAGAAGTAGTTGTACAGGATTCCTTTGAATCGGGGAAACCTATGACTCGTAGCGGGATTCGCGCAAGGGCTTGACATCGCTCGGTCAAGAAACCCATTTGGTTGATACAATATTTCTTGCGTGAGCATAATGCAAATGTGTATATTGGCTTGCACTGTTTGCAGCTATGATGTACGATGTTAAGATCTCAGTCGGTCAGGATATTCTTTAACAACGGTATCTTTTATCCTAACACGTCTTTCAATACGGTACCATTTACCCCTTGCAATAAAGTATATCAGTTGGAGGTTGAGGATGAACTAATCGATATTGAATTTCTCTAAGTACTGTTTGGTCAATGTTCGGATCTCATTATCTTGTTATTGCAAAAAATATATATTGGTTATAATCAATTACACCTTTAGTTTTATGATTATTTAGACATTCTATATAAATCCAGCATGGTATCAGTTAATATTTCGACGATATTGTTATATGTGACCAGTACATTTGAACATGTATGATTATAAACAGTAAAATTAGGCATTTAAACTGTAGGAAAAAAAATTCTACTGAAAAATGTTTCATCAGCATAAAAAACTAAGGCTTGTCAAATCCGAGACTAGCAATATTTTATAGTACCTATATTTGCTCTTTTCAGGCCAAGTTCTCACGTAATGGCTTGTTTTAGTAAATTGCTTGTTTTTGTGTGGGGTTTTTTTTGGTGCTCCCACACAAAATGCGCATGCGCGGAATTTATTTTCCGTTGCCATGACGTATAAAAGTTACCGGCCATGCACCAACATTTTTCTTTATACATCAGATTTGCATAACATGATTAAAAGTAGTTATACTTGAACAAAAAGAACCAAAAAAAACCTATAAAGTGTACAGAAAAAATAATTTAATTTCTCGAAATAAAAGTATACATCACTGTTACTTAGATACGATTTTCCACCTATAGAGGACGCCAGCAGGAAATGACGTACATTTATCCCCACAAGACGAAGTACTGGGGGGGGGGCCGGCACCAGACAGACCCCCCACCCCACTTTTCCAAAAAATTATAGTGTTTTATGTGTATTTATCCCCCCCCCCATGTGTTGTATGTTTTATATTATGCAAAAGAATTTAGGTCAAAAAAATTTAATTCTCCTTTTTAACGGGGTATTTCTTTTAAAACCTAGTTTTATCTATAGGGTTGTTTTTCCGAATAGGTTTCCATCTTTCCATCACCTGACTTGAAATCCCTTCCCTATACTCTTGGTTGACCTTGGCTAGAGGTCGCCTATATCCCGTGTGTGCTATATATATATATGCTATAGTTTGTGTATGCTATATTTTGCTTCCATGTTGGGATAGCCTTTATTTTTTCCCAAATCTCCCCAGTAATCTTAGGACCTTATAATCGGATCAAGAAAAGGTTTATTTTATTTATTTAATATATTTTTGAATTTTGGCTAAGTAACGGTGTATTATAATTTAATTAAGAAAAAAAAAACTTAATGTGTTCTGTCTGCAAATATATTGTGTCATTATTCACATATTGGATTTGTAAATTGAAATCCGCTGTACTCGAGTTGGAGTCCATACACTTTTTTATTTGCTTGTATTTCTCCCACCTAGAGTTAGGCCGTCTCAAATTATTTATTGGATTTCTGCCAAAATCTCTAAAAATGGTTGTTCTTCCCACACACACACACACACACACACACATACACACACACAGAGTGGGGATTTACCGTGCAGTGCGAGAGCTGCACATTTTGAGCAAATAGAATTAGAAGAGAGACTTATTAGATCCTTTGTTTTCGTGTATGTATGTAAAGTTTCCTATATGAGGTGTTTTTCCCGACTCTTTCATAGCCCCATGACGTCATTATCTCGTTCTTTTCCCATATAGTTTCTCTGTCCCGATAATTAGGATTTGTGATAGTTTACGTAATATAATTAAAGTCTATTTAATTATTTAATTTTAATTGTAATGGATAATAAAAAGAAACTGAAGCTGTTTAGGAAAATTTATAAGAATCTAAAAGGGTGGCGGCTACAGCAGATTCCAATCCGGGGTGGGGGTATGAGGGCAAGGGTTCACTTTGTGATGGTCCCCTTTAAGGGGAGATTATCCATTGCCCCATCTCCCTCCCCTTCTTTTCACCCTTTGCAGCCCCGTCCCTCCCATTCACAAATCTTCCTAGAAGTTCTTTTTTCTAATTAATTTGAAAGGATTACAAAAAAATTTGCCTATTCATTTTTTTTATGTTTATGACTTGGTCACACGCCATCATGGTTTTAGTTATGTTATCTGTTATTTTTCCTATTAAAGTTTTGTTAAAGTTGCCGTCTTGATATAAAACTTGGTTTCTTCTGTATTTTTATTTCTTGGATATCTCCATAATTAATTGTATCCTGTCTTGTTTCCTAAACTCGCACTGTGCCATCGCATGATATTTTGTGAAGTTCGCACATTTGCACATGAGATAATTTACATGTATGCATATGTCGTGTAGATATTTGAATATCAAGCTTTGTATTTTTGGAGAGCCGATGTTGGTCCAGTACCTCTAAGGTCTGTCCCAATTAACCGAGATATTTCCTCCTCTACTTTATTTTTAATTTTAGAGGTTAAATTTTCCCTTATCCAATTATATGTTTCCTTAGTTTCAATTCCCCAAAGTTCCTCATTTTCCCTATATTTACATAAAAGTTCCTTTATACTTCTAAAGGTCCTTGTTGTTTCTAGTCTTTTTACCAGTTTATTATTTTTGTAGATGTCACTTATGTTTTTCATGCTAAAACCAAACCAGTAAATGTATAAAGCTTCCTAAGGGGTTTTGGGTTGGATATTTACTTCTTTTACATTATAAATTAAATACTAGAGAGGAGGCCTAACTCGAATCGGGAGAAACACAAATAAATAAAGAAAGAAAGTGCGGACCCTGACTCGAATACAGCCTACCTCATTTTGAAAATAGACTTTAATGTGAGAAACACCACACCATAGTCAATCACATAAAACAAAAGGTTTTATTTTAATTTCAAATGGTAGTATACCGTTCATCTCGCCGGAATTCTAAATTGCAAATTAATTCAAAAGCAACTAAATTTATACCAGGACAAACAAATAAATTTGAAAAGTCCATAGAAAAATATATATTAAGACAACAGAGACAAATTTGACATAGTATTGCTGTCCCTACACACAGACTATATAGCATACACACACCATAGCATTGATACACATAGCATACACGGAACATAGAAAATTCTTGACAAAGATCACTAAAAATCAAGGATATGAAATCTGAAAATGGGAATAAGACCCATGTTTCAGACTACTACCCTTTAGAAAACACTAGGACTAATTATAAACTAAAAGTTTGATCAAAATTCCTTTTTTAAACTTTAAACAAGCACACACATCTTGGGGTATACAAGAGTACATGAAAACACTTTATTTTTTATGTGGTGGGGGTCATCTGTCTGGTGCCCCCCCCCCCCATGATACTTTCGTAACTCATACCTGCGAAAGATTATCATTTGCACTCACATTGTATGTTCTTTAAAATAATGATTTTTTTTTTTATTTGCGAGATATCGTCGTATAGTTAACCTGGATACAATATAATCTTGGTCCGTTTGCACCTTGAAACTTATCATGCGTGAATGGCAGGCGCCTTCAAGCAATCTGGTGATATTTTCGTCTCTTTTGCGATATTTGTTTTACCTGACATTAGCGATACACACACAGTAAGGATGCATACGCATGCCGGCATCCGCTACATTTACGGAGTTCGTTGATATATTTTGTTCTGTAAATTTCGCATGATGAAAAAAGAAGGAATACATTATAACAATGCAAGGTTAGTTTCTTTTATTTTATTTTCAATCAAGTGTTTGTTTATTGTACCGTGCCGGGGCGGGGTGGGATGGGGGGGGGGGGGCACAAATTCAACACAAAATTAGTTCCTTTCTTATCTGCATGGAATAATGGAGCAAATATGATTGACGATATTGACTGGTAATAACAAGCTTTCAATTTACGCGCGCACACACGAAGACAACTTGAAAAATAGAAACAAACAATAAAATTAACTGGTAACTTCGCACTTGCTCAAGGCTTTGTAGTTACAATGGGGGGGGGGTCTGTGCTATTATCTGGTTAGGCATGACTATTTCGCAGAAATACAAACAAATCTTTTGAGATGAGCATAAAATACAATTATTTCTTTTCCTCCATACATTTACGATGCTCTCAAAGGACCCACATATTTAGGTAAAAGTATGACCGTTACCAGGCGTTACCGAGTTGAAAATATGCCGAGTAAACTTACGAATTACGCCACGTACAATGTATAAACAACACTTGGCAACTTTTAATGATAAAAGATGGTGTTTTTATTTATTTACTTATTTATTTAGTTATCAGAACTCTTTCAGAATAACAATGTAACTGCCGATTATACAGCTCGCCTCTAAGAAGATTTTCGTAGTTTCCAACTGCCATGCATAAAATAAGTTTATGCCAAAGTGATCGTGACCTACAAAATGTTGGCCATTGTCACAGGGCATAAAATTCATAAAACAATAAAGAACATTCCTTTTTGTTCTACCAAAGCAGCGGAACCATAATGAGTTGATAAAACACAAGGATATTTGTTGTTATTTTGCAAACCATTGCTAATAAAATCAGCTTCAGAAACTATTATTATTGTCCGCCCTAGAGGAAAGATTTTACAAGGTGGAAATCACTGACTGTCAGTATCCCTGGAATGACAACCAGTATGACAACTATAACTAGTTTGTGCATCAGTAAATAATCTTGAGTAGCCACTGCACCTGAAATGCGTGCAGTCCATTCATCGAATACCTCCTATTCATTCATTGTATAATACACATTTTACTTGCTAAGAATACCCTATCACAGTATAAATGTTTAGTCATAAATCGGGAAAGTTTACAACTGTATATGCATATTTATTTCTATTTTAACCGTACTGTCATAAAGGTACTTCTGTGGAGGCTAGTGTGTATATGTCATGATGAAAGCTTATGTCATTAATAGTTTTCTTTCTTTGTTCTTTACAAAAAATCAAAATAATAAGACTTTCGTTATCTTTTGTCAGATTTCATATTTTCTTGAGAATTTTTTTAAAAATGTATCTGGAAAGTAAACATAAAAAATACGATAATTTAAAAAATGAAATTTGGGTCTCCATCTAAAGAATTTATATATTCTTAGTTACTACTCAGTAATTTTTAATTATTCATAAATGATTGTAAGATAAATTAGTTTTACAGTGTAAAAGTGCGAGTTTGCTCCATTTACAGAAGGGTTTACTTGCTATTCTCTTTGTATAATTCTCCCAGCTTTAAACTACAGATACAGAACATTACATAAGACAGCGAATTTCAGTCTTAACCTAAAGCTCGAGGCTGGAGAAGAGGTCACTAAATTACCGTTTCCATAGTTACACACTGGTCAGATAGAGCAGTCTCCCGCAGGTATCATTCCCTATAGATGAATTAGAGGCCAAGTAAACTGCCTTCATTTCATGAGCTATACTAGTGTAGTATAGATGAAATAAGTTTTAAATTGCAAAAGTTGTCTCTTTTGTAACCAAAGTGCAAATCAATAAAGAAATATAATGACATGTAAAATTACATGAACAGCAATGAAGGATCTTTTCACGAGAGTCGCAAAAGATTGAAACTATTTAACGAATTTCATAAATTTCATTTTAAATAAACTTAAATGTAAGATTATGTTATGTGTATCACATGACAGAAATGATATTCAATAAAAAGCATAAAAATAGGTTACATAATTGACTTTAAATTGCATTCGTCATTACACCTTCAATTCATATGTCGTCATGCCGGCATTTGCTGAGTTACTGGGTGTTATTAAACGTATCATATAGTTACGTATGATACTGGAAAATATCATATGGGTATATTAATCTTAAGAGGAGCAACATTGGCTCAGTGGTTAGCGTCTCAGACCTGCGACCGAAAGGATGCAGGTTCAACCCCTGCCATCGGATCAAATCCTCGACCTTATTGGAAAATAATGAGATAACAAGTACATTCTACAAAGACATGGAACCTATTACCTCCACTGAAACGTACGAAATGATCATCTAAATTTGCAACAAGTGATCAGGAGAAGTGCGACCTGTTGAACTCGGAAGTTTGATATATTACACGTTTAAAAAATTATGATAAACAGTTACCGCATTTTGAAGTTAGAAATGAAACTTTTATTTCTGCCATCATTATATATAAACAAGAAATTATAGATGTAGTAACTAGTCTTGACCTAAACAAAACCGCTGGAACCAATCCAATAAGTAATAAACTTGTACAAGTATAGTTGAAGAAATGTATGTTCCATTGCAAATACATTTAAATAAATCACTCCCAGCCAGCGTGTTCCTAACACAGTGCAAGCTAGCGTATGACATACCGATGTATAAGAAAGGAGATAAAACACTACCGTCTAAATGCAGACTAATTGTTGACTTCAGCTAAATTATATACACTATTCATAAGTCCAACCTTAGAATATACTTCTGGAGTCTGGGATAATTGTTCTATTGAAGATTCGGAAAGATCAGAATAAAGGGGGGAAAATCAGATGGAAGATGCACGGATCGTTCCAGATCTATACCCATTAATTCTTCTAGATAGTCTCTTTATGCGGAAACTGCTTGGTTTGCACAACGAAGGAAAAGGAAGAGATTATGCATTATGTATTCGATTATAAATACTCAAGTACCTAACTATTTAAACGAACTTCTTCCACAAAGGAGATATGAGGCATCTAATTATCGTCTACGTTACTCTCAAAGTATCACACCAATCTCAACCAAACTTTATATTTTCACACGACCTTTTACCATATACGATTCGTCTTTAGAACTCTCTGCCTGATGATATCCGAAATCCTCCAAATCTTTCTATTTTTAAGAAACGTTTCTCTAATTTAACTAACGGGTCATCACACAAGCAGAAAGACATCTTATTGTAGGTGAGTAGTCACGTCACTTTTCAATGATAAATCTAGACTTAACCAAGAAGTGTATTGAAAGGTAGAGCGAAAGAGCTGGGATCTTTGGCATTAGGTAAGGGGCAATAGACAAAGTGTTCAACTTCTTCATTATCATAAGCACATGCACACGTGAAAGAGTTAACTAAATTCACCATGTAAAGGTCGGATTTCAGGAGACTACCTGCTTGTCTAAGTTTAGTATGTAGGATATTAAGGTGACATTTGTCAGTAGCGTAATTTTAGCGTGATGACCCGTTAGTTGAATTAGAAAAACGTTTCTTAAAAACAGAAAGATTTGGAGGATGAGAAACCTATAAACTAATATCAAATGTGTTAACATCGGTGGTTCTTTACAATTGGCATGACTTATTTGGTTATATACAAACCATCAAAAAACGGCAAGGGTAGAAGCGGGTAGCAAAGATATGAAGATCGGTAAGTCGCAAGCAATACCGAGACAAAAAAGGCAACTTTCAAGGTAGCATTTTCACACATTTATATTGACACGGGTCGTTTTAGACTAATGAGAAACCAATGACTGGATATCAAATAGGTCCAAATCTTTGTAGCTTTTTTTACGATTAACATGACATATTTAGCCTTATAGAAAACGATCATGTTGCAAGGATATAGGCGCACGGACAGAGAAATGAAGATGTACTTAATAAGATACATACACATAATTTTTACTGTTTTATTGCTTAAGTATATGCTTCATATCACTAGTATCAGCATCGAGGTATGTGATACCATCGCAAAACAGCAATACTAGAGGCACGTAACAAGGATATGAAGATTGGTAATGGTAAAGTCGCAAAGGATACTGGGTAAAATATATAAACTTTTCTAGGTTGCATTTTCACACATTTCTGTAGGCATAGATCAATTTAGACTGATGAGAAACCTACCAAATAATACCAGATTTGTCAAAATCTGTGTGTGCTTACGATTGGTATGACTTATTCGACTCTAAGATAAACGTTCGTGTTGTAAAGATCTAGGAGCACTAACATTCAAATGATTATCATCGAATTATATGGTACCATCTCAAAGCGGCAAGGGTAGAGGCACGTAGGTAGAATATAGAATATGATGATCCGTTGATGATCCGTAATATCGCAAGCGACACCAAGTAAAAAATATCAACTTTTTTACTTGCATTTTCACACATTTATATATTTCACAGATCAATTTAGACTGATGAGAAACCTATCAATTGATATCAAATTCGTCTAAATCGCGTTTTTAAAAAATTACTAATGTTATAACTTATTTGCCTATATGGAAAACGCTCATTGAGGAAGACATTGAGCGGACATACAGACACACAAAGATGTACTTTATAAGATGCATACACATATTATATATTGTTGTATAGCTTTCCTTATATGTTTGAGATCTATAATATTAAAATTGAAATATGTGGTACCGTGGCAAACTGCAATGGTAGAGGCACGTATAAGTCGCAACCGATATCGAGTCAAAAATACAAACTATTTTATTTTCATTTTCACACATTTCTGTTGGCACATATCGATTTAGACTGACGAGAAACCTAACAATTGATATCAAATTTTGCTAAATCGGTGTTTATTACTATTGTAATGACTTATTCACCTGTTTGTTAAACGATCGTATAGAAGACATTAGGAGAAAAGACAGACAAATGAAGACGTACTTAATAAGATACACACACATATTATTTACTGTTGTACAGCTTTAATTATATTCTTCAAATTTGTAGTATTAGTATCGAAATATGTGGTACAATCGCAAAACGGCAATGGTAGTTTCACGTACCAAGGATATGAAGATCGGTAATGTCGCACCCGATATTCAGTAAAAAGAACAATCTTTTTTATTTTGCATTTTCACACATGTCTATTGGCAGAGATCGACTTAGAATCATGAGAAACGTATCAATTGATATCAAACTTGTCAACATCGTTGGTTGTTTGCGATTGGTATGACTTATTCGCCTATATGGAAAATATTCGGTTAGGAAGGCACTAAACGCAAGGACGTACAAATGAAGACGTACTTCATAAGACGCATACACATTATTTACCGTTGAACAGCTTTTATTATATGTGTCAGGTTTATAGAATTAGCATCGAAAAAATGTGATACGATCGCAAAACGGGAATGGCAGATGGACGTAGCAAGGATACGATGACCGGTAACGTTGCAAGCGATACTGAGTGAAAAATACCAACTTTTCTATTTTGCATTTTCACCCATTTATATTGGCACAGATCTATTTAGACTGATAAAAATTTATCAACTGATATCAAACGTGTCAAAATCGTTCTTTGCGATTGGTATGACTTATTCGCCCATATGGAAAACTTTCGTATAGGTCAGATGTAGGCACACGGAAAGACAGATAAAGACGTGCTTAATAAGATACATACACATATTTTATAATTATGTACAGCTTTAATTCTATGCTTCAGATCTATAGTATTAGCATGGACGTATGTGCTACCATCGCAGAACGGGAACGGTATATGAACGTAGCAAGGATATGAAGATCAGTAAAGTCGAACCCAATATTCAGTAAAAAGTACACTTTTTTGTATTCTGCATGTTCACACATGTCTGTTGGCACAGATCGAGTTAGACAGATGAGAAACCTATATATTAATATGAAATTTGTCAAAATCGGTGTTTATTTACTATTGGTATGACTTATTCGTGTATATCGAAACCGTTCGTAGAGGAAGGCATTGGGCGCACGAACATACATTATGAAGACGTACTTAATAAGAAGATACATAAACATATTATTTACTGTTGTACAGCTTTAATTATATGCTTCAAATCTATAGTATTAGCATCCAAGTAGGTGCTACCATCCCTAAACGGGAAGGATGGAAGCATCAAGGATACGAAGATCGGTAAAGTCGCAAGCGACAATGAGTCGCAAATAGCAACTTTTTTATTATTCATTTTCACACATTTTTTTTAATTTTTTTTTTTTTTTTTTTTTTTTTTTTTGCACAGATCGATTTAAACTGATGAGAAACCTATAAATTGATATCATATATGTCGAAATCGGTGGTTGTTTACGATTGGTACAACTTATTTACCTATATGGAACATGTTCGTGTAGGAAGGCATTTTGGCGCACGGAAAGACAAATGAAGACGTATTTAATAAGATATATAAACATGTTATGCTGTTGTTTAGTTTTAATTTTATGCCTCAAATCAGTAGTCAGCATCGAAGTATGTTGTAAACTCCCCCTCCCCTTAGTATGCAACTGCAAGCACACTTTGTCAAATGCTAAAAGGCACTAACTTTCTTGAAAATTATAATAATCAAAAAAAATTCCGGATTCGTATATTATAACGTTATAATGCGCTTTCATTTTCCGTCAGGTGGGTCTCCAGGTCGAGTTGTTATGAACAACAGGAAACAGTATCGTACATTCTTTGCTAAGCGATCGCTCAGGTGGTGCAGTGTCTGTACAGAGCGTCCGCCTTGGATGCGAGAGGTCGCGGATTCAAACCCCTGCCGAATCACACTAAAGACATAAAAATGGTACTAGCAGCTGCCTCTTTTGGCGCCCATCATTAAGATATTGGTGTGAGGATAATGTGACTGGGTGGGACAAAATGCTGTATGTTTGTGGCATGATGCCACATTGCTAGACATCATTATAAACTGTCACAATGCAGACATGGTAGCGATATGATTGCATTTTTTTTAAAGCTACGTTAAAAATTACACACACACACACACACACACACACACACACACACACACACTTTGCTTAGTTATTTGCTATTTGAAGAGATGGAATATTGTTCATATTTCAACCGCTTTTTATTAATGATCATCGATGTGACCAACATATACGATAATAATACTCCCGATGATGATGATGATGGTTGTTGTTCTGATTTCTGTATTACTACTGCTCCATGGGTATATTATATATCGAACTTGAAAACAGAAGCACTACCAGCAATAAAGCAGCTTTGAAAACAAATCGCACTTAATCGATATCAATATATATTGACATCAAAATGAACGTCAAATGCTCTGTGCAACTGTATCGAAATGAACTATTACATGCTGGGTTTTTTTTCTTTTTTTTTTGGGACAGTTTTAGACCGAAAAAAGTAGTACTTCAAGGCTCTGTCTATGGTATAAATATGTCCATGTACTTTTCCATTGTAACTTTAAGTGTATAGACTGCAAATACGATGAAGCACAAATCGAGGACGTCGAGTGTTAGCATTGGAACAATGTTACTACTTCGGTCGAGAAGGATAACGACCTATATATGTATTCCTGCCCACTACCATGTAGGATGTATCAAACTGTATATTACTCAAGCGCTCTTTGTCGAGCGTGCTGGTGTGTGTGTACAAAAACAAATGGAATATAATAACTTTAACTGAAATATATACAATTAAATTCTATATAAACGTGATGCGGCACCTGGGAGTAAAGCAAAAATGGAAGAAACAAATTTCCGGATCGCTACTATCAACAGCAATGGGATAGACAAAGCGAAAGCAGACAAAGTAGCCAAAGAAACAAACTTGGGTGTAATAATGATACAAGAAACACACTATAGAATTAAGCCAGAGTTCGAAATTTTAGTAGAAGACAAACTTAACGCAATAAAGATATGCAACAATTTTGCAAATAATGATATTAGAGTTGGTTGCAACAATAATATTTTTAAAAAGCTGGGAAAGGTTTGAAGAGGGGGGAATTTTTTAAGGGACGGTTGCTACGTGTTAAAATGTTTAATTGGCATATTATAAATGTGTACATGCCAGCTAATAGAAATAAGAAACTAATTTTAAAGAAAACTTATACACCTACCTACAACAATATTCGATGGAAAATCTAATCATAGGGGGAGATTTCAACTGGGTAACTATAAATTAAACCAGTCTAGCAGGATTGATAAATTTTACGGAAATTTTTATGATCCATTAATATATATTAATACTGCAATAACCAACCAAAAGCTATCAGACCATTTCATGCTCACTATTGACCTAAAAATGAAAAAAATAGAAAAATGTGGGTCAGGACTATGGAAACTAAATAATAAGATTTTAAATGACAAAGAATATGTCGAAATAATAATTAAAAAAAGAAATTGAAACCGTCAAAAATGAAGAAAATATTAATATAATAATTGATTGGGATGTTTTAAAAAACAAAATAAAAGGAATAAATATTCAGTACTCAAATAGAGGGCGGAAAAACCCCAGAAAAAAAAGACAAACACGAACTCAAATTAGAACTAAACAAAACAACAAACGACGATGGAGAAAGAAAAAAAAAACGAATGACAGACAAAATTAAAATCGTTGAAGAAGACGAAAATCAGGGGAGAATAATAAGGGCGGGAAAATTTACAGAGATCTACAACGAGGCAAAAAACGTATATAAGCGAGAAGAATTTAGAAAAGGGGGTGATACAATTTTAAACAATATCAAAATAAACAATGTAACCCATACTGTAAAAGAAGATATCCTAAATAATATTTCCAAATATTATAAAGAACTATACACCACACACCACACAGAACATATACTTCAGCACAATCGACAGCTACTTAAAAAATGTCGACTGTGAGATGACATCAGCAGTACATAGAGACCAATGTGATGATGTCATCTCAGATGAAGAAATCACAAAAAGTATATCAACACTCACAAAAGTCACCAGGGAAAGATGGACTCATCGTGGAATTCTACCAAAAGTTCCACGGTGAACTGACGCCGATCTTAAACGCTTTGTATAATAATATAGGTTTAAGTAAAAATAAAATGACTAAATCTATGAGGGAGGGAGTTATCACAATTATATACAAAGGGAAAGGGAATAGAGACGAGATTAAAAACTGGAGGCCTATATCACTTTTAAACACGGACTATAAGATTTTAAGTAGGATTTTAACAAATACAGTAAAGGGTAGGATAAACAAGATAATTAATGTAAATCAAACTTGTGGGGGAGGGATATACAAAACAATATTTTAAACATTAAAACTATAATTAACTACATAAATGAAACTGGTATGATGAGTGCTATGGTACTCTTCGACCAGGAGAAAGCTTTCGACTGATTTGAACAAAACTGTATAAAGAATGTTTTTAAAAAATTTGGTTTCGGACCCAATTTCCAAAATGGACCAAAATCCTACACACTGGGATAATTAAACGGGAAATGCACGAAAGAATTTGAAATACAACGATCAGTGATACAAGGATGTCCACTATCAATGCTAGAATACGTAATGGCAATATAAATCCTACGTCACACGATAAGAAACAACCCAGATGTGCAAGCAGGGGCGTATTAACCATTAAGCAGACTAAGCACGTGCATAGGACACCAGGGCCAAAGGGGGCACCACAAAGTTGAGAAAAGGGTGAAAAGAAAGAAAGAAAAAAGAATGAAGATTTGTAAAAAAAACTGATACAACTAGTGCAAATTGATCATGATGTTCTGTTTCTTGATCATGGTACACCCTAGGGTTATCTTCTCAGGTGTACGTGGAAAAGAGGGGCGCGCCAAGATTTGTCAGTGCTTAGGGCACCAGTGAGCCTTAATCCGCCCCTGATTATACAAGGCATACAAATACCAAACCTAAAAAAGAATTAAAAAATGCTCTAACATGCATATGATTGCAACATCTTTAGAAGAGAGGGGAAATGCTATAAGCGTCGGGTTCCAAAATAAACCACAACAAGCACGAAATCTTAAAAATAGTTAACTGGAGGGGCAACCACCCTGGATTATCGCCCCCCCCACACACACACACTTACTGAGAGACACTGTAAAGGCTCTAGGGGTTTACTTTGGTAATAAAAAAAAGAAGCTGTAGAAAATTATGAACATATTATCAATAAAATAAGAGAAAATGTGAAAATCTGGCCATGGCGCCATTACCTATCATGGAGCGGGCCCAAGTGGCCAAGACTTATTTATACTCAAATATTAACTACATAATTAAATCCATAGATATGGATAATACAATTTTAAACAAAACAGACAACGAAATAATAGATTATATATGGAATCATAAAATGCATCATGTAAAAAAAGAGACATTATATAGGGCCAAAAGTAGAGGGGGCTTGGGGTTGCCGAGCCCTCTACTACTATAATTAACTAACATAATCAATAGATTAAAAAAAAAATGCACTCAGACCCGGCTACAGCGTGAGAAGCACCGTACATCTACTGGTTCGGCTTCACCTTGAGAAACCGACCAGAGATATACAAAAATAACAAATTAATATAAAAAAATCGAAGTGCCACGCAAACATATGAGAACTAATTTTAAAATATAGAGACAAAACAGATTTATGCAAAATTTAATAAGTAAAAGTCACGCTTGGATTAGGGAGGAGGTAACCAAAAATATAAAATGTAGAGTAGAGCAGGACAACTGAGGGGGTAAATTGGACAAAAAATTGGAAAAATTGGGGAAAATAAGATCTGTCAAAACACAAAGTATAATTTTTAAATACCTGCACAACACCTGGCTAACAGGCGAAGAAAGAATCAAACATCGTATGCTGAGGATAATGCCGAAATGCCCTTTATGTAAAACAGCGAACTTCACCAAACTACATACGATTGTCCAATGTGATAAATCTAAACATAATAGGATAAAGTTAATAATGAAAATTTGCAAAAAATATAAGTATAAAAAAAATAACATTTTATTCATAGATTTAGACTACGAAAACAAAATCGTTCTAAAATGTATAGACTATATAGTAACTACGATGATATCCTGTGGACAGGTGATAAAGATTTTTAAATAAGATACGTGGTAAAAATAAGAATATTAACCACAACAAGAACTCAGTACGTCTTACGACGAATAGATACTTACCGTCAGGTTGATATAACGCAATTGATGTTGGAATTGGGGGAGAGAGGGGGAGGGAGGAATAGGTATTACAGACCGAAGGGTCGCGTAGCGCAATTGCGAGCTGATGCCATACCCATACCCCCTCCTCGCACCCCACAACAGCCATATTTCAAAGAAAATTTCAAATTCTATTTCAAATATTTCAAAGAAACCCATATAACTTTTTTTTTTAAAAGAGAAAAGGGAAGAAAGGAAGAAAGAAAAAAATAAAAGAATTTTGTAATTTAATTTTTTTTCTTCTTTCTCTGAAAGAAAATTCTAAAGACATATATAGGAAGGGATACAGGGAAAATATAAGGGGGAAGTAAATGGCGATGACATCATGGGGCTAAGTCACAGGGCTCAGTGAAGTGCATAGGCCCATCATGAGTCTTTGAAAACACCCAATGTAGAACATAAACAGACAAAATAAAGACACAAATACATACTGTATAACACTTAGTTTAAAACCCTACTAACTTCTCCCGCACTGCATGGTTGACCACTATAGAATAATGTGGTCTCATAAATACGTTTGGATCTTTCAATAAAGCATAATCAGATAAACTAAATAAAGGAGGCCTAACGCGACCCAGGAAAAACACATAGAGAATAAAGAAGCGTGAACCTTGGATCGAGCGTAACCTACCTATCAACATCTTTAAAGACTATTATGAGGAACGACACATATTATCACTCGAATAATAAAATAGGAAATTATTTTTTTTAAACAAAGTCTAAATAGTACACCATTCCATCGTCAAAATTAGAAAACCATAAAACAAATTAAAAGATACAATATAACATCATAAAGGAAGAAATACAACTGGGAAAGATATTTGATCTATACTTGCTGTCTCAAACATAAAGAAAATATAGCATACACACAATATAACACCATTACATATAGCAAACACTGAGACCTAGGCGACATATAGCAAAGGTTACAAAACATTTCAAGGGAATGAACTTCGAGCAAGGTGAGGGAAACCAGACTCGGACGAACAACCCTTTAGATAACACTATGGAAACATAAATACCCCATCAAAAATTCTAAAAACTAAATTTTTTATATAAAATTTTGTTTTAATAAAACGTAGAACACATCTGAGGGGGAAATACACAAATATAAAATACTTTTTATTTTTTTTGGGAAATGGGGGCATCTGTCCGTTGCCCCCCCCCCCACTCCCAAAAAAGTGTGTGTGTGTGTGTGTGTGTGTGTGTGTTATTATACCCATTACATTACTTGCAAAATATATATGGTGCTGACATTTTCGGCAAGAGGGAGACCTATCGATATTCTGCATATAATTATTTTAATGTTTTTCAGAGCGAGAGTATTGGGGCCTGATCTGTTCAATATATTTCTCAACTGATACAGCAGGTATAATCAGAGGCGTAGCGGGGGGGGGGGGGGGAAGGGGAGTACATATGTCCCCGGGCGCCAAGGTACAGGGGCGCCAAAATGAGGCTTACAACGTTACATTATAATAAGTAAACAAGGGTAATATTCAAAAATGTGATTAAACGGGGAGGGGGCTGGGGCGCCAATTTTATAGTTCGTCCCCGGGCGCAAAATATCATAGCTACGCCTCTGGGTATAATAGAGACCCCCCCCCCCCCCCCCCCGAGTTTGCCACAGAGCGCTCGTGTAATATACGGTTTAATACAAAATACATGATTGTGGGCAGGAATATACAAAATTTGGTCGATATACATGATCGTTGGTATCTATTCAAACGAGGGCCATGAAATACATTAGCAAATTCCTACAGTATTTTAAGGCAGGCGATTACGAATTATTTAAACCACGTTTTTCATCTGTCACAGATTTTATAATCATTTTGAAGTGGCTGCTTTATCTCGAGGAAAACGAGCGGTAAGTGTTATACAAAACAAAATCTTAATAGCAATTTGATCACTTTTGCGTCATTTGACAGTAAGAATAGTAATAAATAGAGGATAATTTCTTTTCCTACGTTAGGCCTAATACCTGGTATGTTTTTTAGTGTGGTACACACACAAAAAACAACCCCAAAACAACACTAACAACATTTTAAAAAACCCACAAAAACGAGTGCCGTGCCGAAGCCACGGGCTAAAATGCTTTATTATCATTTTTTTTTTATTTATAGCATCAATCACAAATTGAAATATATACAGTATTAGCGTTGGAAAAGAAAGTTTTCTTTTTGTTATATTTTTTTTTCTCACCCTAGCGAAACACTTTCTGCAAATGACCTTAATAAAGAAAAATAATAAATTAACCTAAACCACTTTGAATGTCGACCGTATCTTTTATTTACACGGCATCATGCGCGGAAGAAAATACCAACTGAACCGGGATTTCAGACAGCAGATGAATTGAAGTTGATTCATTGAACATCATTAGCAATTGTACAATCAAACAGATGCAACAATGAAAAGTGGAACTATGAAAAATCGAGAATGTTAGATTTGCGAAGGATTTATTCCGAATCATTGTCTGCTAATAGAGAATTCATGTCAGTTGCTGTGTCGGCGATGCCCACACAGCGCCCCGTCCAAATGTGAAGTTGCGTTTTGCTGACAGACATAACACTGTGCCATAATTTATCTGATGGCATGTAAAGAAGCTGCTTAAATTATAGTATTTAAAAGTTTCTTCATTTTGTAAGAGCTCAAGAAATTAATTCTGGTTTGAAAGACAAGATGACGGTAAAACTCAGAAGACGTAGCTGTACAGTACCGTTGGTGTTGGAGACGTCATAATAAAGGTAACTGCGTTAACTTCGCTTTTTGTTTGGTAATTTGTTGGATATTATCTTTTGCTGATCTTCTTTGAGCTTGGAGTAAATTTTACATTCTGAACATTTTTATTTGCACTTATCTGCTTAATATGTATTGCTGGGATATCATATAGAATATGAAGTCAGTATAATGGTACTATATTACATATTTGAATGATAAAAGACTGGTAAATGATATAATGATAAACTACAAAATAAATAATTTGCCCAATATCCCAAATATGTTAATTAAAACAAACATTGAATGTAAATTCAGATATAATGAGCAGTTGTAAGAAGTAAGAAATAACATTTTATCCATTGAACCTGTTATGTGTTATCATCATCAGTTTTAAAATAAACACATGGAGACAAGTTTGCTTAAATTCTAAAATTAACACACACACACACACACACACACACACACACACACATATGGTATTTTAATCTAATACAGAAATGGTGACATTGATATATGCAGACCAATAGTTTTTTTCTTCTACAGATATAAATTAAAAAGCCTAATTCTGAGAGTTTCACCTACAACATTCATGATGGGAAAGGGCCACTAATTAAGAGCTGACATATGTGGAAGAAAAATACCATCCATGTTGAAAAGGGCTAGAGGTAATGTGAGAAAACATAATTTATCAATCTTATTTAACATTATTGTTGATATTTTATCTCAACTGGTCAATAGGCTAAGTGGGTTTATGTAATGGTCCAGAGTGTTATTTATTTCACATCCCCTTCTGTCTTTCAACAGTAAGAAATTAGCTACTTTGGAGTCCATAGTTCTGATCAATTTGTTTATATAAAACTTGGTTTTGGGCTTAAATCAACATCTTGGATAAATCTAATAATGAGCAAAATCCAAGTATATACATGTGATCATGTATAAGATTAGTTGAGTTTTTTAACCAGCCTAAAAGCCATACTTCCACAATATAGGCTAAAATCATTAAGTTGTCCTTGAAGTTTGATGAGTGTTAACCATTAATAATAATAAGGTGATCTTTCATCTGAGTATGTTACCACCGCATGCAATATTTATACATGTAGTGCAGTTTTTACTAAACGTAGAATACATGCTTATATAAATGAGATCTAGATTGAAGAAGTGAAGATGCATACAAATACATGAGGTTATAACCACTACTGCTGATTCAAGTTTGATCATGCTTGGCCATTGGGCTTATAGAGTCAAGTTTCACAATGATGCTTATTATGAGTGTGATAAAGGTATGGTAGTGAAGTGACCTTGCATCTGATTGGCAGAGTTTCTTATGATTTGCACAACAGTGTTTATGATCCAATTTAGATCTGACTTGTTTAATTATTTGCTTGTATGTCTGAGGCTATAAGCAAAATCTGTGCATATAATGTGGTGGTTCTACATCTCACTAGCCATTCTTGCTACTGCTCTTAAAACTATTTCTCATTAATTTCATCAGACTTGGTGAATAGATTTATCTCATCAAGATATAGCAAAAGAGCAATTTTGTAAAAAAAATATTCATTCATATTAAACTCAAATTCTGCATCTGATTGGTTGACCTTGCAAATACTATAAGGGCTCTATTTCTGACAAAAAGATTATTTTGATCTAATGTAGCAGAAATGCTTATATGATCAAAACATTGAACATATTTGATGACAAATAAGAAATAGTTTTTCATGCAAATTTGATAAACATTGATAAATCGGTTCATATCATTAAAAGCTTGGAAGAGTTTGATTACATGTGAGACCATCACATATTAATCATTCTTTATTTAGAGAATTATTTTTGTCAGGATTTAGTAAAATATGTAAAATCAATATGGACTGGTTTTGTTATGTACAGCAACACTAGTTGTTTACTGAGTACTGAGGGAATTGGAGTAAGGCAAGGGTACATTGCAGTAGGTAACCTGGTTGACTTGATAACAGGATTTTAACACAAACATTTTTATCAGGAGTCTAGCATACTAACCATTGATTCACTGCAGATCCTGCCCCCATTAGTTACCTTTTAATACATAAAGCATTTGGGTTTTTTATGTCACAAATCCCATAGGGATTAAAATTAACATCATAGGTCTCACTGGATAGTTTCGTATTTTGACATTCCTCTAATTTTTAAGGTAGAAGGCATGAACCTAATTATCACAAGCCTAGCATTTATAAATTTACACATAAGCTAAATCTATAATGTGGTTCAGATTTACTTTGAGTTAGGCATGGAAATAGGTTGGCTTGTTGGTGACTGCCTGTCACAGTTAGATGAGCATTGGAGATCATATGCGTAACTTAGTCTGCAAATGAGCTGCCAACTTTTATTTGTGTCTGCTACAGAGGTAAATATAAAAAAATCTTGATGGTAGAGGGGTGATGAAAAGTATGCTAATTTGTTATAGTACTAGTGAACTTTATTCATGCATAAGGCACATACTGATTCTTTTAGTTGCCTTGTCACAGAAAAATATTGAAAATAGCTATTTCTAGTAAAAAATGAATGTAAAATGTACCTGCATCCTTTGACCCTACCAGAACCAAACTAAAAGCTCAAATTTGTGCAGCTGCTTTTGCTCATCACAAACATAATTGGGAGTATAACTGCTAACCCTACCCTCTAGCACACATTTCATTCATTCATTGGATTAAAGTCACGTGCACCTTTCGGTATGTGCGACTGTTTAGTTTGTACACGTTTGTGTACTTTTTGAATTTAGCGATTAACTTATACAATGCCCCCAAGCAAGCAAGCCGAAGCCCAGGTGCCCCAAAAGGTCCCACCCAGGCTCTCATCGCTGCAACCTTCTCCATCGTTGTACTCCGTTGGTGGTCTGTTTCTGCATCCTGCATCTCCTTCCTCTCTCATTTCAGGCAGTAACCGAAGCACACCAGCAGCAGTATTATGAAATTTTCGTTGCAATCAATGCCCAGTTCCCTATATTTATTGAGCTATTCCTGTACTATCTTGCCAAACATGTGATTGTCACATACGCTTCAGATATTCCTGAGTTGTGAATTTTCCTATCTTTTGTAAGGTCTATTCAATTTTGTGTACTTTGCGTACTTGAATTTTCCGAAAATTTTTTCACATCTAGTAGGCTTTTAGTAGCCCTTTATTTTGTTTTGGAGATCTCAATTTGGTTAAGTATTTCGTACGTGTGGCTTTAAACCAATCAGTGTGTTTCAGGGCCAGTAAGTTGTTGGTCAAAAGAGGGCTTTCGTGGGTCAGAATGAAAGCCCTATGTGGTAAAATTTGTTTGTAAAAAAGAAAAAAAAAAAGAAAAGAAAAGAAAAAAAAGGTGGGTAGGGAGTGTGTATGCTATATTTGTGTGATGGCTATAGACATTTTTGTTCGTTTTTCTGCTTTTCCCACATATCCCGACAACACACATTCACGCTCACTTTCTCATTCACACTTATAAGTAGATGTGGGGGGGGGTGGCCTTATTTCTTTTGTTTGATTTCGGGAAGGCAATTCTTTTCATACTGGGGGGTGGGGGTGGTTTGATTATTTGAGGCATACTCTTTTCATTGTTTCTGCCTTCATTCCCCAAGGTCTGCAAGTGTCCTGTTCTTTCTTCTTTTACTGCCTTAGGACGTTTAACTTCATCCTGTGCCTTTTCCTGCTCTTCTTTATTTCAGCTCTTTCTGCCTTATCCCGTGTCCGTTTCTATTTTGGTCTTCTCGTCCTTTTGATACTGCCATGTTCGCCGTGAGATGTTTTCTTCGAGGGAGGTGGTTTGATTGCCTTTGTTTCCCTTCGCTTTACCACTTGGCTATTTACCTGTTATTTTTGTTTAGCTTAGCTATTTGTGATTTATTTTAATGTATATTTTTTTTATTTTTATTTTTTTATATTTTTTTATTTTTTTTTGATCCTACGGGACCTAGCATGCCGTTATAATTCCGAAACAGTGATTTTGTAATATTTTGTCCTTATCTGGTTTTTATTGTTCGGGTTATGATCGGCTGTGCCAGTCTGTGAACCCACGATACCGAGCCGGCCGTCACAATTCCCAAACAGTGATTTGTAATATTTTGACTGGTCTTTGATTTACTTTTTAATATTTTTTTTTTTTTTTTTTTTTTTTGTTTTTTTTTTTTCCTTTTTTTCTTTCTTTTTTTTTTTTTTTTTGAACCTACGGGGCCTAGCATGCCATTATAATTCCAAAACAGTGATTTTGTAATATTCGTCCTTATCTGGTTTTTATTGTTCGGGTTATGAGCGGCGGTGTCAGTCTGTGAACCCACTAGCCCGAGCCGGCCGTCACAATTCCCAAACAGTGATTTGTAATATTTTGATTGGTTTTTTTCTTTTTTGGTTCGATCTTTTAGGTTTATTGGTTTTAATTTCTTTACATGGTCTCTCTTTATACCCAACCCTTCATTCGGTTTAGATTTGTCCCCTTTTGCCTATTTTGTTAATGAATGTCATGATGTTATTATAGGTCATTCCTATGTTATTGTTTTTTGCCACAAGTAACTCCGGGTATGTCCACCGTTCTCCTATTTGTTCCTGTTGAGATTTTAGTTCGGCCCTTTCCTGGTTGTATTTGGGGCATATATTTATTAAGTGTGCGATTGTTTCTGGAGTTGGGCAGTAGGGGCAGTTTTCGGTTGGTCCCCTTTTTATGTGTTTCCCTGCGCATCCTGCCAATAGTGTTTTACCTGTTCTTATTCTATTTATTATTGTTATATCGTATGGATTTTTGAAGGTCGGACTTTCGACTTTTCTACTTACTTTTTTCATCATCGTATGTATTAGACTGTTTGCATCCGATTTTTCCCATAGCTCTTGCCACATGTCATTGATCTTGTCCCATGTTATTGATTTCAGTGACGCTGTATGCTATATTTTGGGCTTTTGGTTCGTTTGTGGCGTTTTTTGCTTCTGCATCTGCTTTGTCATTGCCTGGGATTATGGATGTGAGAGGGTATCCATATGAATTCAACGTGTTTGTTGTTTTTTTCAATCTCTTTAAGTAGCGATCTTGCATGATTAATCATATTAGGTCTGCTCTTGGATTGGTCTGTTGCTAACGATTGTAGTACACTGTAAGAGTCGCTTAGAATGACTGCCTTAGTTGTGGGGTATGTTTTGACGTATGTTAATGCCATTAGTATTGCCATGAATTCTACCGTGTATATAGCGCATTGGTCTGGGAGTCTTTTTCCAACGGCGACATCTAATTTTGGGATCACTATCCCTGCTGCAGTTTTATTTGGATTTTTGGTTTTTGATCCATCTGCGAAGATTTGCGTGTATGTCTCGTATTTGTTGTCAATGTACGTTAGTATTGATGCTCTTAGTCCTATCGGGTCATTTTGTTTTTGTCCTAGTTTACGTAAGCTAAGATCTATTTGTGGTGTGGGACAGGTCCACGGGGGGTCTGGGTAGTACCTTATTTTTTCTGGGTTGATATTTGCGATTTGAAATTTCCTTTTTAATTCTATAATTATTTTCCCACTAGGTATTTTTTTATTTTTTCCTTTTGTATCGAATGGTTTGTCGCATGCTAAGAGGGCTTGTAGCGTGAGGTGGTTGGGTTGGTGTATTGATATTCGAGTCGAGTATCGCAGCATCAATTCCTTCCGCCTTAGGTCTAGCGGGGGTTCTCCTACTATTATTAAGATATCTTGTGTGGGGGTACCATTTAGGACGCCGGTGCATACCCTTAGCGCTTTTGATTGGACTGTGTCTAGTTTCTTTAGTAACGTGGCGTTCGCCGCTCCATATACCTGGCAACCGTAGTCCAATTTTGCTCTTATAAGTGCTCTATATAGGGTAACGAGTGTTTTTTGATCAACCCCCCAATTCACCCCTCTGAGGTTTCTGTGGAGGTTGATGTCTCGTTTGCACTTCGTTACGAGTTCTTGGATATGAGCTGCCCACGTGAGTTCGTGGTCGAATACCATACCTAGGAGTGTCGCTTGTTTTTCGAATTTGATGGGTACCCCCTTTAGGGTTAAGTTTGGAGTGGGTGGGGGGTGGCCACCTCCCGGATTGAAAACTATGCCTACTGTTTTTAGAGGTGACAATTTAAATCCCCATTTATCTGTCCAATTTCCTATATCGTTTAGTCCTTTTTGTAAGTGCTTGGTCGTTTCTCTGCTGGCTGGGTTGCCAGTTTTCCATACGGCGCTGTCATCGGCGAATTGGGATAAGTCAAGGTGGTTGGGTTTTACCGCTGTTTCCAGGTCGTTTATCATTATATTAAATAAAGTTGGGCTGATTACGCTTCATTGTGGCGTGCCATTTTCCAGTTTGTATCGTTCGGAGTAGTCTTGTCCTAGTCTGACTTGTATCTTTCTATCGGTTAGGAAGTTAGCAATAAATTTGTATATATTGCCAGTTATTCCGTATGGTTTAAGTTTACTTATCAGTCCCTTAGTCCACATTAAATCATATGCTTTTTCCATGTCTAAGAAGATGGCTGTAACATATCTGGATTTTTAAAATTTTTCTCTAGATGCTAATTTGACAGCGGTTTCTAGTCTCATGAGTTGGTCTATTGTGCTTCGGTAGTTGCGAAACCCGCTCTGTGTATTAGCTAGTAGTCCTTTGCTTTCTAAATGGTATTTCAGCCTGTTGGTTACCATAGTTTCCATTATTTTACATATATTGTCTGTTAGTGATATGGGCCTGTATGATTTTATATCGCTTGAGGGTTTTCCAGGCTTAAGAATCGGGACCACTACTGCCTTTTTCCATCTTATAGGTATGGTACCGGTTTCCCATATTTTATTAATGAGGTTAAGTGCAATTGTGACAAGTTTTTTGGGTAGGTTCTTGTACATTTCATACCCCAAAGTATCCTCCCCGGGGGATGTGGTCTTTTTGCCGGCGAGGGCCTTTCTCCATTCGGCTTCTGTAAACGGAAGGTTTAGTGGGCCGTCATTATTTCCTGCTTCCTTTATGTTGTCAGAGTTGCTTTCCTCAAATTGCCTTTTATGATTTTTAAACTTATCCTCTAAGTTGGTATTGCTACACATGTTGGCGAAATAGTTTGCGAATAATTCTGCCTTATGTTTGTTGTTTTGTCCAGGTATGTTGGGGGTTATTGATTTAGTTTTGCCTCTCATTTTTTTAATTCTTTGCCACACCTCCTTCGATTTTGTGTTAATATCTAGTTTTGAGCAGAATTCTCTCCATGAGTTTTGTTTAGCTATCATAATAGTTTGTTTGGCAGTTTTTTCCTTTTCCTTGTAGTAGTTAAAGTCCCTATTATTTTTAGTTCTTTTGAATTTGTTTAGAGCTCTTTTTTTCTCTTTAATTGCTATTTTACATTCATTATTCCACCAGGGCACCGTGGGTTTGGGTGCTACTCCTTTAGTTTTAGGAATTGTTTCTTGGGCCATTGTGTTAATGGTTTCTATTAATTTGTCATTAAAGGTGTCAATGTCCCGGTGATATATGGTTTCTGGGTCGATTGAGTCACCTATCTGTTTGAACCTAATCCAGTTGGCCTGTTCGTATTTCCATCTTGGTGTGAAGGACGCTTTATTTTGAGGTATTCTAATTTGTATTTCTATATTTATAAGGTAATGGTCACTTCCCATAGGGTCGCTTTCATCAACTTGCCAATCAGAAATGCCTGTTAATCTTGGTGTGCATAGAGATAGGTCTATTGCTGATGTGTGGCCTGTTCTGTCATCTATCCGGGTGTGCATTCCGTTGTTTAGAAAAACTAAGTTGCATTTTTGTGCCCATTTTTCTACAATTTTTCCTTTAATGTCCGTCTTTTGACTCCCCCATAGTTCGTTGTGCGCATTGAAGTCCCCGCATATTACCACCCATTCTCCACAGTCTTTAATCATTTTGATTGTTTCGTCTGCACTTAAATTGCGCTGCTCATTTGTTTCATAGAGGTTAACGATTAGTACCTGCTTAGTTTGAGCGGTTATTTTGACTATCTGTATTTCGAAGTCATTGGGCGGTCTACTATCTGTTAATTTATGCATTTCTGATGTAATTCCATCTCTAACAAAGGTTGCTAAGCCCCCTCCTCTTGCTGTGGGGGATCGATGCTTTAGGTATTTGGTGTTGTAGCCTATGATGTTTGGGATACGTGAGGTATCATTTAGGTGGGTTTCCTGTATGCATATAACATCTGGTTCTCTTTCCTGTTCAAGTATTTTGTTATTTAGTTGGTCAGCGTGGGCCCTAAGGCCGCGTGCATTCCATTGCCATATTTTGATTTCTGCTCTGGAATCCATCTCTAGTGCAAAAAGTCTTAATAGTTTGTTTAATTTACTGTTGTTTTCGTTTTATGCGTGTTTCCTACCAGTGAGGGTGCTACCTATTTATTTTGTTTTTGGTATCCTGATTTTTGTTTTGGCCTGCTTATAGTTTACCCCATGGGAGATCATATATTCGACTATTAGGGCTTCTCTAAGAGCCCTGGGGCATTCTGCGTGGTTTGGTTTGTGGTTACCACTACAGTTAGCGCAGTGCTGATTGGTGGCGCTACATGTTTTCCGGTCTGGGTGGTGAAGACCACATTGATTGCACCGGAATAGGTTTCCGCAACTCTTAGAGTAATGCCCCCAATTTTTGCAGTTGCCACAGAACCGTGGTTTGTTTTTGAAAGCAAAAATTTTTTTAGCCTCGAGTTTTTCGGCTATTTTGATAGTTTCTGGGGTGGCGCCCTTAAAAAAGAGTACCACTGCAGTGCTATCCTTTCCCCTTCTTGTTTTTAGGCGGATTGCTTTCTCTACTTCCTGTCCTTTACTCCTTATGTAGTCTACTATTTCATTGGTTTTATTTTGAGTTGATACGTATATGACTCCTTTGTTGTGTGTTTTTGGGGGGTTTGGGTCTATGTGTTGTTTTGTTCTGTTGTGTCTAGTGACCTGAACATTTATTTGGTCTATTCTTTCAATTTCCATATATTTGGCAATCTGTTGTTCAGTGGTGCATTTGATTATCAGCAAGTCGTCTCTAGTGCTTTTAAGCGTGAATTCTCCTTGGTGATGTTTGTTCAATTGCCATGCTATGGTTTTAAAGGCTAACTTCGTTATTTTGGAATTTACTCCCTTGACGAAGAGAGTCAGTTCAGCGGGGTGTTTCTTGTTTTGGATATTTTGCAGACTGGTCTTTTTTCCCCTGGTGTTTGTCTCTTTAGCTGACTTTGTTTCGTTGTCCATAACCGGCTTGCTGGGTCTTGTATTCTGACAGTTAGTGTGTTCCTTATTCTTTCTAACTGGTATTTGGGATTTGGTTTTCCTATTATTCTTACCTTTTGTTGAGTCGTGTGTGACTGCTTTATTTGTGGTAGGGTGAGGGCGTTCTGTTTCATCTAGTAGGTTCTCAGTTTGAGTCCCCTGGCTGCTAGTGTTTTTAACCAGCGTGGTCTGGGTTGTTTTTGTGCTTGTTGAGTATTGTTCCTCAGTTTGGGTACTCATGTCGGATGTAGTTTTGCGGTTACTCGGTAGATTGTCCACATTCTCGTTTACGCTTGGTGACAGGTAGAGTCTACTCATCGAGTCAGTTGGGGTCGAGTTGAAAATTGGCGTTAAGAACTGTATCTGTCGTTTTTCTCTTAGGGGGGATGAGACTGCTTCGGAGTAAGTTTGCCTTAGTTTATCTGCCTTTAGGTTGACCAGGCAGCTGAGATAACTATTTGATGATGTGACATTAATTTTGTTGTTATCCATCTTGAGTTTCTTTATTTGATGTAAGGTATATATGATGGGATATTTCTTTAATTTTAATCCTGGGTTTGTTTTGATTTCTTGCAATTTATTTGAGTTTAATTCTAGCTTAAAGCTATCTGTCTTAACTATACTTTATTCTACTTAGTACTATGAAAAAGCAACAGCTGTAAGGGGATATGCAAATAGCTTTTATTCTGATTTGTGTAATTAATTATTATATTACTATTATCCAATTTAAACTTATTGAAAATTATTTTCTAGCCAAATGGTCAAAGTAAAAGGTTTTACTTACCCCGATCCAATTTTCTTTTTAAGATCTTTAGAGTTTTTAAATACAGCCTTCTAATTATACAAGTTTCATTACATTGGTCAATAATTAGTCACATGTGATGACACTTGTAACTAATCAAACCACAGCAACTGAGAGCAGACTAAGCACTGATATTTATATGGTACAGTGGCAATATACAGTCTGTCTGCCGCAACACATGAAACAAACTGGACAAATCAGAAAGCCTTGAATTTGACTTTATTTATCTGTATGGTAGAACAGAACCTGAGTTGAAAAGCTTTTAAAGAAAGACCTTGATATCAAACCTAATAATAACTGCAGGAGTTATATTATGGATAATTAACCATTCTCTCAGTTTCAAACTGGGCATTCCATCCCATGGGGTTCTAAATGTAAACCAAGTGTAACTGATATCCTAATGAACTGTAAAGACCATAGCAGCACAACAGCAGGGGACCAGGTATGTCCAGATCCAGAAATCACAGACCAGTTTCAAACTGATGATGAACCACATAAAAATTACACATCTGCTAGAACTTATGTTATGAAGATAACTTAAATTGCATTATTATTAATCCTCCTCCTCACATTCATCATAATTGAGATGCATCATATATGTTTTATTGTAAAATAGTTTATGCAACATAATTCAGTGAAGACCTTTGCTGCCAATTTACCAGTGAACCATTTGTTTCAATGAACATATTTTATGTTGTAACAAGGAGCATCATTTAAACATTATGATACACTTATCATACCTGTATATGAAATCTTAATACTAACACTTATACTTGCAATACTACTACTAATAAAAACACCTGCATTGATAATTTGATTATGTTCAATTGGACTTGTATCTAAATGATCACCAGCTGTATGAAAAGACATATTTTAATATATAGATATTGGATGGAATACTAGTTACCACAATTGAATAGTCATATGATAAATGATATATTATTTTAAACAATTTATATTTGCAGTGAAACATACTTTTACATTATTTTCACTTAAATTTCATTTATAGAGCAGTATACTCTGCATTCATTTAATTACTGAAATGGTTATAATACAACAACAAACACTGCAACTTCCAGAATCACAAAAATCAAAAGATATAAACAAAAACTTCCCTACATGTATCAGCAGTTGTCACTTAATAGACAGAACTCTGAAGATTTAGAATAGGATGTTAACAAATTAGGTATTCAAGTTAAAAAGAAAAAAATACCAAGTAAGCTTACTACCAAAAAATCAAACAATAACAGTGAATTTTAGTACATTCCCAGGAAACAGAATATATGATTTTTCTTAACTTGATCTGATACATCTTAAATCTATAGAAAATGATTCATATTGTATGACTAAAATATTATGTAAACAAAAATTCCATCACTTTTTTCAGATGCAACATGCATACCCCAACCCATCCTTCTTGATCATAAAGTATACCAGCATTCCACTATAAGATGGGGAGCTGTAGTGGCTCAGTGGTTAGCTTTCTGGACCTGTGAAATAAGGTAGGTTCAAATTCTACCATCAGACCAACCTGGGTTAGCTACCATGGTGTGTCCTTGGGCAAGGCACTATACTTAAAGTGCCTTGGCACTAAATAACTTACTTGTGTTGGTTTACCATAAAAGGCCAAACCAAACACAAAAAAACAACAACTTTAAAATATGAGTTTTGTCAATACTAAGTAATTGAAAATCATACTGAAGAAATGTTTTTGTTAATACAGATTAATGGATCTAAAAAATCTCTTTCTTCTGCAGGAGTTTAAAATGTTAAATTAAAAAGGTCATGGTACACATTGCTTTGTTCGTACACATCAGGCTCCGTAACCCATATCCAACTAAAAATTTTAGTAGAGTCTGAATAAAACATATTTTAATCTGGATGATAATATTCTTTCTCCATTCATATATTACACCACCAAGATTGATCCAAATAAGATTACATTTTACTATAACACTGAGGATGAGTATGCCTCTTAACAACTTACAAATGTGGAGAGAATGGAGTTAAACTGAACTTTGATTTCTTTTCAACCATAGCACAAGATGATCATTTATTATGAAAAAACCTGAATAAAGTTGGAGTTCATAACCATGACAGTCTTGATACAATATAAATTCAATATATTATTGTTGTCTTGAGGTATAGTTCTGTATATTACAATCTCACACAAGATCGGGGTATATTTTAGTACCATACAGTTAATTCGGGATTGTATTAATACCTATTCTGGTGAATGAACATTAAATAAGATTTACTATTTTGGAACCAGTTGCAATAAAGTTTACTAAACAAGAGAAAATATGACTTTACTATAATATC
This sequence comes from Sinohyriopsis cumingii, assembly GCA_028554795.2. Taxonomy (NCBI): domain Eukaryota; kingdom Metazoa; phylum Mollusca; class Bivalvia; order Unionida; family Unionidae; genus Sinohyriopsis; species Sinohyriopsis cumingii. The sequence goes on along the minus strand of CM068826.1, from coordinate 130,568,095 downwards.
TAAAATGTAAAATCTGCAAACAGAATACTTGCTTGACTTTACACTTCAACTATATCATAATATTTATTTGAAATGAATTTATACAAATGGCATTAAATTTGGTTTCAGGCTGGTAATGACAATGGTAGTAGTGAATAGGGACGGTCTAGGGACTAGGGAACTTCCATGTTAAAAAGGGTATATCCACTCTGGGGACTATGTAATTTAACATGGGAGAAAAAAAAAAAATATCCATTCTAGGGACAAGGGGAATTTAACATGGGAGAAAGAAAAAAAACTATTCACTCTAGGGACAAGGGAAATTGAACATGGGGAATAAATCGTGGGACTGTCTTGGGACTAGGGGAAATGGAACAGGGTCGGGACCCTATTTTAATAAGGTCCCGACCTGATGGGTCTATGAAAATGGAACAGGCGAAAATTGAAACAGGGAGGGGTCTCTATTTTTTTATTATTTTTTTAAACAAAAAAATAAAAAAAGGGGTAGGCAATTGAAAGTCAAGATCTTTTCGAGAGATAGGAATGGCCCTGAAAAGGGCCTTTGGTTTTATGTTAATATACCCTTAACATAAAGGGCATCTGTGACATCTTCTTCTTGACCTTAGGCTGTGCCTGACTGCAGGACCATAGATTAAGACTCTTTTGAGGCATCCTTGATGCTCCACATAAGATTCTTCGCATCCACAGGCTGGTGTCTGTCCTGTGGATAACTGTCCAGTTGGATCGGACATACATTGATATGTCCGTCCGGAACATTATCGAAGACACAAGCGTTGAAGATTGTACATCGGTCCACATGTTGGGGTGCTGAGTAACAGGTGAAGGAATGCAGTGAACTGTACTTATTTATAGGGGGAGGAAGGATTGAAACGGATTGAGTTTGTTGACCAATCCAAACACGCGTTACAAAATTCAGTCAGCCCACGTCCAATCCGAAGAGAGCAGTCTGTGACGTCACATAGTCTATATAGATTCGCTAGCGCCTGTGCGTAGTCAATCTAAGCGACAGTTTTTCAACATGACGGAAACTCAGAAAACGATCAGTTTGGGTGCACTGATGGTGGAGACTACCCAAGGGAACCCAGACTTACTTTCAGAAGAGGTGAATTGGGATTTTGTGGATTTTTTTACCTTGCAAGAATTTGTTCCTGAACCTTCGTCACCTTCTCCTTCATTACCGCACATGGAAAATTTTAGACAGAGACAGAAAGAAGAATTGGAGAAATTTATACAACAGCAAAAGGAAGCGGAACAAGCTTTTCTCCTACAGCAACAGCAGCAAGAAGAAGAGGTAAGAAAAAAACAAGAAGAAGAAGACGCAGCAGCAAAGAAACAAGGGTGTCAAAATCAAACGGTCACGGTACTGTTAGACATTTTAGTTAAGAAGTCTGAAACAGATGTATCAGACTTCTTTATTACGGCCGAAGAGAATACGACCTTCCCAAGCTAAACACTCCAACCCTGTGACTACGCCTACTGCACCATCCTTAGAGATTTCAACGAAATCATCATCAACAGTACGCAGTCCAGAAGTAGGCCTTGGCCATGGCAAAGGCTTAAGATAGTTAAAGTTGATTGTTTAAACTCACCCCTTACACCAAAAAAGGCCCTTTTCAGGGCCATCCACGTCTCTCGAAAAGAGATAGGCTTTCAATTGCCAATAACTAAAAAAAAACATTTTACCCAATAGTACCTGTCTGTGTATGAGTGTGCGTGAGTGTAGGTTCTTATTTTAAAATCAAAACCCAAAGACACTTACCTTTTATAATTAATTTATTCTTTTATAAATATTTACAATTCACAATTCACAACAGAGCACTTTAAAAAGTTCATAGACTTATTCTGTCTCATTGTTCACTCTCTGTTTTTTTAATTTCTTCACCGTCATAGTCTTTTCCTCCTCTTCCTCCTCACTTTCTTCCCTTCTTTTCTTCTCCTGTTTCTTTTTCTTCACCTGTCTGTTTTCTTCCTCTTCTTCTTCCTCTTCCTCTGAAGAATCCCTCTCTTCTTCTGACTCCTCTTGTTTCTTTTTTGGGCAGTCTGGTGACCAATGTCCTTTTTCTTGACAATAATAACAGGTATCTTGACTTTTGTCTCTTCTAACCCCTTTTTTTTCTTTTTTGACGGTCTGGACACTCTGAAGACCAATGCCCTTTCTTCTGACAGATATAGCAAGTATCTTGACTTTTATCTTGAAAGGAAGGAGAGTAGTCCCTCGGCTGGTCTGAAGAGAATTTTCTAATGACCCCTCGCAAAGCTCTGATGAAACGTTCAATCTTGGTAGTCTCTTCCATTGTTGTGCTCAGTTTGAGAGTGAAATGAATAGTGAAAGGACAAGACACATACCCTTTATATACGCTGGTCTGCTATGACTATAAATTAATCCATGGTGTTTAAACTTTAGTCATTTGACTTTTTGCTATCGAGATGAAATGATCCAATTCATTTGAGAAGAAAGAAGAAGAAAGTAAGAGGCAGAAACGTGATCTATCGCCTCGTACTAGGGCTGAAGTCTTGGCACAAATTCATGCCAGTGATTTTGAAGAGGACATGAGTGAACCAGAATCCAAACCCTCTAAACAAAGTTTACCATCCTTAGTCAACCCTGAAAAGTACTATGACATTCGAGAGACGGAAAAGCGTCCCTCTAGAAAATTTAGAACTACGGCTTACAAATACACAGTGAAGTTTAAAGATTTCAAGTCTGAAGTACTGTTAGAGAAAGCAAAAGGGTTCATCACCGACATGTGGGATTCTTTGCTCACCACACTCAAGCGACAATGTCAACCCAAAGAAGATGATCGCTTGAGACTTTCCATACAACATGACGGCTTGAAATCCCCTGTTTGGATTGAGTTTAGCAGCCCTGCAGAATTGACCACTTCCAAAGTCATGGACAAGATTCAACACGTGCAACAATCTAATGACCAGTTTGACATCACCGATGGAAAAGCCACACTGGACATGACCCACGTCTCTCCTCCTCAAGGGACCGGACAATGCAGAAAGACCTTATTGGTCAACAACCTTCGCATTACCAAAACAAGTCTTGTCCAAATTAACAATTTTCAAGACCACATGTGTTTAGCCCGAGCCATCGTGGTGGGATGAACCTATGCCGACAAGAACGACACGGTAGAATGGAAAAGAGCCTGGGAGAACATTCGAAAATCGAACCGAGCCAAACAACGAAATGAAGCAGAACTTCTGTTACAACAAGCATGCCTGTCCAAAGACACATCCTGTGGCATTCCTGAGATGCAAAAATTGCAAGATGCCCTAGCTCCACGATACACCTTGAAAGTGCACCCTCAAGAAGTGCGCGGGTCTCTGTTGTTTCGAGGGAAAGACTTTAAGGATGGAAAATACATTCACCTCTATCATCACGATGACCATTTCGATACCATTACCACTATCACTGGATTCCTGGGATACAAATATTACTGTGAGAAATGTGACTTATGATGGTTATAATAATCGAGAGCAACACAAACATTGTGGATCGAAATGCTCAGGATGTTTGGCCTCTCAACCCTGTCTGAGCGAAGGGCAAGAACCAGTGCATTGTCCTGCTTGTCTGCGCACATTTGTCAGCCCTGCCTGTTACCAACAACATCTGAAGATGCAAGGTTCACAGAAGAAATGTGCTTGTCAACTCCTGAGATTGTGCCCAATGTGTGGACAAGGTCTATGTATCAACAGTACCAAGGCACACGTATGTTCAGGAAAGAAAAAATGTCACATTTGTCACTGCATTGTGGACTTGGAACACCAATGCTACATACAAAAATACCAATCCCAACCAGAGAAAGAGGATGGTCACAAGAAGAAGAAAGGCAATTTCATCTTTTTCGATTTCGAATGCATGCAAGAGATCAGTATTCACATTCCTAATTTCTGCGTGGCTCATCGAGCATGCGAGAAGTGATTCAAGAACCTATCTTGAGTTATTGCCCTCACTGCAGTAAGATTCCTGGAGGGCGTGAAAAAATCTTTCAAGGACCGAACACACTAGCCGATTTCACACAATGGGTCTTAGACCCCATCGACAAGACGTGGAGCCAAGAGGACATCGAACATTATTATGGAGATTGTCATTGTCATGCCACGGTGATGGCTCACAATTTCTCCGGATATGATGGACAGTTTCTTTTGAGATGTTATACGGAACGTGGCATCGAGCGTCCTAAAATCACTTTGAACGGAGCCAAAATCATTTTCATGCAAGTGGGACAAGTGCAGTTTAAAGATTCGATGAGCTACTTAGCCATGCCTTTGAGTCGAATGCCTAAAATGTTTGGAATGACAGAAATGGCTAAAGGGTACTTTCCACACTTTTTCAATACAGAAGCCAATCAACACGCCGTTCTACCCCATTTGCCTCAGGCTCACTATTACGACCCTGACAACATGCGTACCGAACGAGAAACTTTCTACGCTTGGTACCAGGCTCACGCCTCCGACCCTTTCGACTTTCAGGAAGAAATGCTAAAGTATCGTCGTTCCGACATGGACATTTTACGGCGATGCTGTGGAAAATTTCGAGAACTGTTCATGGAACATGGAGGGGTTGATCATTTAAAAGAGGCTTGCACCATTGCCAAAGCGTGTTCCTTAGTCTACCGACAACGATTCATGCTTGAAAACACTGTGGCTGTCATCAGTCCTCAAACGACCAACTATGTCAAACGTCAATACTCGGTCAAAGCCCCATGCTGGTTGCATTACTTGTGCGACAAGGAAGACAAATGGATTCAGCATGCCCGCAACGGACAGGGCGAAAGATCATCGGAATGCATTCGGTCAATGGCTGGGACTTAGAAAACCCTAAGATCATGTACGAGTTTAACGGTTGCTTATTTCACGGATGTCCCGTCTGTTACCCTGACCGCGGCACTAAAAATCAGTTCTTACAACGAACCATGGAAGACTTGTACCAGGCCATTTGTCAGCCACGCCTAAAGTTAGAACAGGAAGGATACCAAGTGGTGGAAATGTGGGAACACAAATACAATCACCGTTTGAACACCGATCCCGAGTTTAAACGCCTCATGGAAAGTTACCAGTTCATGGACCCCCTGAACCCAAGTAATAGTTTGTACGGAGGAAGGCCCAATGCCACCTGTTTGCTGTACCAAGCTGACGAAGAGAAAGGAGAAGAAATCATATACTTGGACGTGTGTTCACTGTATCCTTACGTGTGCAAATATTGTTGCTTTCCTGCAGGGCACCCACAATTGTTCACCGAACACATCGACCTAAAAAACATTCGACAATACGAAGGCTTGATCAAGTGCAAAGTTTTGCCTCCCACGAACCTATACCATCCCGTCTTACCTCGCCATTGCCAAGGCAAACTTATGTTTCCTTTGTGCCGTACTTGTGCTGAAACGTGCAACCAAGATCAACCTTGTCATCACACCCAGGAAGAACGGGCCTTGACGGGGACATGGGTCAGCGTAGAATTGTTCAAAGCTCTGAACATGGGATACCAACTGTTAGAAGTGTACGAAATTTGCCACTTTCCCAAGACACAATAATTCCACAAGGGTGACCCCACGCAGAAAGGCATTTTCGCAGACTACGTGGATGCCTTTTTGAAACTGAGCAAGAAGCCAGTGGCTATCTGTCCTGGTGTCACACTCCCGAAGACCAAAAGACATTCAGAGAGAAATTCTGGGCACAAGAAGGCATTACTTCAGATCACATTGAGAAAAACGAAGGCAGGCGATCGTTTGCCAAAGTGATGTTAAATTGCTTGTGGGGTAAAATGGCACAATGACCGTGTTTACCCAAGACGGAGTATTTGACCGAACCTTCCCGCTACTTTCAGATGATTCACGACAAAGCCAAATTCATGAAACACGTGCACGTCGTTCGTGAGGATTTGATCTTGGTGAATTACGAAGAAGATCTGAACTTTGTAGAAGATGACCCCTTTGGAAATGTCATCATTGCAGCTTACATGACAGCTCATGCTCGCTTAAAATTGTACGAAGCTTTAGAACTGTTAGGGGAACGTGTCTTGTACTTTGACATGGACAGTTGCATTTATATCGATCACCCGAGTCAACAGCACCCTGACATCGAAGGAGACCGTTTAGGAGCCTGGACAGTCAAGCACCCCGATGACAAGATTCTAAGTTTCGTTAGTGGTGGTCCCAAAAATTACGGCTACGAATACTGGGCCAAACAAGGAGAAGTGCACACGAAGTGTAAAGTGAAAGGACTTACTCTGAATTATCGTACCAGTCGAGTGGTCAACTTTGGCATATTGAAAGAAGCCTTGCAGTCTAGAGATAGTGACCACCTATCAACCCAACAAGATTGTATGTTTACCCACACACCACATCGTCAGTCGACCCTTGGAAAAAGTCTATCAAATCGTGTAGCAGAAGCGAGTGCGGCTTCCCACCCACTTTACTTTGCCGTATGGACATGTCGGTATAAAACATTGGTTGTAAGAGGATAGCCACCCACCAGAAGGATGACTTCGCCGCAGCAAGAATCGAGTGAGAAATCCAGTGAGAACTCCAAGTTCAAACCCTACCATTTTCCAGTCTTCTTACCTGACTATTGTGATTGTGCCCGTCGATTGGACATGTTTCAAAAATGGCCTACGGATAGGGAAGGATTACCTTCTTCGTATGTTTTAGCTAGAACAGGATTTGTCTACTTCTGACCCGAGTCAGGATTGGGATACGAAGTACAGTGTTTCGCTTGCGGACTGAAGTTACGAATGGATCTATGTATCTACAAAGATTCAGCTATTCTGGAACATACTCGATGGTCTCCGCACTGCCCTTACCTTTCAATGGCCTTTCCACCCATTAAACTACGGTACAATTATGACGGTACCTTAGAGACGGTACCTTCCAAAACTAGACGTAAACACATTGCATCCTATTTCATTGTTGTTTCTTTTCCACATAATAGCTTATTTTTTATAAAATGTTAAACTTTACTAATCTTTTTTCAAGATCACTTTAGTTTGCAAAAATACATCTTGTCATTTATTGGCATTCTACATTGAATTTTGTAAACTAGCTATAAACCTGACCTAATTACTCAACTTAACTGCTGACAGAAACAGTCTACAGTAAATGTATTTCATTTCTATAGCTCGATGGATAAACATTACATCTTTTAAAGCTGTGCACAGAATAGGCCGACATATCACGAGTCAGGAAAACATGGGGGTGGTATCCCCTGTGTCCAAAATTAATATCATTTTGAATAGAATATTCTAGTGACAATTGCCTCTTTTCAAATGGTAAGCATTGCTTTTTTTTATTTTCATCAATCTGTCAAATTCGGTATGCATTTTGCTTTAATATTTGAGATGGAAACCTTAGGTGCATAGAAATGTCAGACAGCATTGTACATCATGGATGGTGTCCAACATACTTTTATGATCATAAAACAAAATCCCATTTTTTAGTTATGGCCACTGATTTAAAAAATATTCATCCAAGCTAAATATAATAATAATAATAATGAGGACTTTGTATAGCGCCTAATCTTTAGAAGCTCTAAGCGCTTTGCAACATTAGACAACATAAAAACATACACAATGATATGATTACAAAAACAAACACCATGAAATTAGAAAACATCAAAAACATGCTGAGAATATTTAAGGTAGTTAACATTATTAAGTCATTAAGTTTGTTTTTGTAGTCAGAATAAGTAGTTTTGAGAGCACTCTTGAATGGGATCACTGCGTCTTTGTGTCTAAGTTCAGTGGGCAATTCATTCCATGTTGCTGGGCCCTGGTATGCAAAAGAATGCTGTCCATGTGACTTTGTTTTCATAGTGAGAATAATGAGTATATGATTGTCGGAAGAGGAGTGTAAGTATCTTGCTTGTGTGTACACATAGGTGAGGTCGGATAGGTATGTTGGACTAGAGTCTGTCAGTGAAACGTAGCACAGAGAACTAATGTTGTGTTTGATTCTGGATCGAATGGATAGCCAGTGTTGGGTACAGAGCAGCGGGGAGGTGTGCTCTGATTGTGGTACTCTAAGTATGATCCAAGCAGCTATGTTTTGAACTTTTTGAAGTCTCTGCAGTAGATATTAAGATGAACCAGACAGAATTGAGTTACCATAGTCCAGTCTTGAAAGCAGTAATGAACACACAAGTGTTTTAGTGGCATCAACTGAAAGATATCTGAGAATGGAGCTGATGCGTCTCAGCTCAAGATACGCAGCCTTGCATATGTTCATGACATGTTGGTGCAATGTGAGAGTACTGTCCAGAGTAACACCTAGGTTTTGTACTGATTGTGTGAATTTAATGTTGGTGTTGCTGATATTTATTGTGTGAGGTAAAGGATGTGAATGAGAAAGTCTTTGATAAGTAAGTATGGCTTGATTTAAATTGTGTTTTTCATGTGACTTGCCAGAGATTTTTAAATGAATTGATAAAGTAACTTGAGACACATTTCAAAGTACATGTTTTAAAAATATTCCATTGATTATTGCTGGCATTTAGAAAAATGCAATGCATCCTTTGTTGTGAAACTTATTTTAAAACATTGTATTACTCATGCAGAAGCCTGCTTGAAAACTAATGGCAAAGCAAAGGCAAATGGAATGGAAGAGACCATATCAGAGACCCTCAAATATGCACCCAACCAACGCAGAATGATAAAAAACAAGGTAATCCAAATGACTCTTATTTCATCAATATTGGATTCAGTTTCGTCTTTTAAAGCATAGTATTTGCAAAGCGGATGCATTTCTAAACTGATAACAAAATCAGCTTATCCTATTGCCCAGGACTATCAGAGCTAGAGTCCAGCTAACTACAATATGCATATATCTTGTCTGATCGGACAAGTGCCTCCATTTGGAATTTTTATTCACATGAAATATTTGGATGAAATAAATTCATCTTTGTGCAAATTGATTGCACCATCCACTTGCCAGAAATGACAAGTAAGTGCAAAGTTATCTTGTATCATGGCTTAACGATAGTAAGGGAAGCACAAGTGCAGTGAAGAAAATTTCATACATTTTTATAATGCTGATTAACATGACTTCTGCATATGTAACTAGTGCTGAGATGATATGACTTTATTTAAGCATTACAATTTTGTTTTAATTTGCAGGTGCCTGAGCAGAAGAAGTAATAGATAAACTTTACAGTGGAGTTGGAGACTGATTCTGATTCATAATCTTAATTAAATCTAGAAAATAAACATTAAAGTCATATTAAAATATCTGTTGTATTGTTTCCTTCTTTCATTTTTCTCTTAAAAACAAATGTCTGAACCTTTAGTCTGTAAATTCAGTGGATTCCTTATCAGCCCATCTACTTTTACTTTACACCATGCTACTTTAAAAAAAAAATGAATTATCCCCATTGGGGTAGGTCCCCCCAACCCCCCACCCTACTTTGTCAACTTACCTGCCACATTTAAATCTAATGGAAGGCCCTGCTGTAAAGCCTGTTAGTAAAACAACCCAACAAGAGGATTTCATACATTTGCAACTCCTAGATGGATGGTAATGTTTTCATTTTTGTAATGTAGATTTGGACATTCTTGCCACCAGTATGGAATATGTGTTTCAGAAACACAAGCAGCTTTCATCAGATTTGCATATAGGTTTTATATGTTGTGAGTATGTTGTAGGAAGTTTTTTTAAATAACATCATATGAGATGATGCCAGTGGAAATGGCAGAAAAGTGTCTGTATTGTTCACCAACTACACCTCGTTCTTACAAAATGTGGCTGTTACACATTCCCATGATGATGTCACTGACAGCCATCAGTGAGGAATGCCCCAACAAGCATAATACAAATTGCTTCCATTGTAATTGTTACAATTCCATTCTGACCACTCCGGTGTCCTAGTGGTTAGAGCGTCCGCCTCAGAAGCGGGAGGTCATGGGTTCAAACCCCAGCCAAGTCATACCAAAGACTTACAAAAATGGTATTAACAGCTACCTCGCTAGACGCTCAGCATTAAGAGGTTAGTGTTAGGACTGATCGGCCTGGTGTCAGGATAATGTGACTGGGTGCAACATCATACTACATGTTTGCAGCATGATGCCCCAGTGCTATACATCACTATAAACTGCCACACTGCAGACATCGTAGCAATATGACTGAAAAATTATTCAAGCTACGTTAAAAATCCAATCACACACACACAATTCCATTCTACGATCCAGAACCAACACTAATTCCGTACTACAGTTCTTGCATTTCAATCCCATTTTGCTTTTGAAATGTAGTGCCACTCAATTCATAATGAACCCATTCATTTCAAACACTCGCAAATACTTATTATTCCTGTCTACAACTGAAAAATATCTATATAAAAAAACGTGTAACTGTGTTTTATGCAAGGGCATGGAGATGCACAAAAACTTGCACCTGAAGGTTGAATAAAACCCCGACTGTGGATAAGACTTTACCCATCGATTACCCCAGCTTGGGGATAAATTCCGACCGTGGCGATTTATTATATATCCTATGACTGCTCCAGCTTGAGGGCAAAATCCAAGCACATCCCTAAAAAGATAACAAGTATAGCGGCTCTTTACCTTCTGTAAATGCCACTTGAGCTTCCTGATGCTGTTGTATCTGCCATTTGACAGAATCACGAATGTGGATATATTTCTTAATTGCCTCTAGTTGTTGAGCTAGTTTAGCTGTATGAAATTCCTTTGTGCAGACTCACTCATTATTAATATTACAACAGTGATTTAATTACACATCACCTGTCAGCACACCGATGATAAGTCAGTTATTTTATAACACACCAACAAGCTTGCCCCTTGCACCCCCCCCCCTTTTTTTTTTTATTTGGGCACCTGTGGACATGAATCTGCAAGGCTCAAATTGTCATTTTTAATATAAGACCTCAACATTTTTAAGGCCTTAATTTTAAAGACATCCTTAAAACCCCCAAAAGGTTACACTGGACAACAAATTTTTACAAAAGTCATGTTACTGAAATAAAATTAGTCAATTCTTATCAATTTTTATGTGCTGAACACGAATATGACAGTCAAATTGCAAAATTGGCTCTAGTTTTTTTGTAATCTGCAAGAAATTAATGTTTACATAACGAAATGCATTCCAATAGTAAAAGGTCAACTGTAATAGCCTACCTATAAAAAATCAAGTCATTGACTACATCTTAGATTTCTTCGCCTGTCTCTTGTACAGCTGTTCGGGAGCATCTCTGAGGAGTGTCCAGCAGTAGTCAGCCAGCATTGTAGTGGACCATTTTCCCTGGTATCTTTGTTCCATTGTTGCGATATCTTGATGAAAACGTTCGCCGTGTTCATCACTAACAATACCACAGTTGCTAGGAAAGAAATCCAAATGGGAATGAAGGAAGTGAATCTTTAGAGACATATTGCAGCCAAGTTTCTTATACTTCATCAACATGTCTTCTACTAGTTCCTTATAGTTTTCTGCCCTAACATTTCCGAGGAAGTTTGTAGAAACTAGGCGAAAAGCATTCCATGCTTGTTTCGCGTCACCTTCCAGCAAGTTGTTGAACCGGTCATCTTTGAAAAGCTCTCGAATCTGAGGACCCACAAAAACTCCCTCTTTAATCTTTGCTTCGCTGAGTCGAGGGAATTTTTCATGCAGGTATCGGAATGCTGGCAAAGTCCGGTCAATGGCTTTCACGAAGTTCTTCATCAAACCTAGTTTGATGTGAAGGGGTGGTAGCAAGATTTTCTGAGCCTCAACCAGAGCTGGGTGTTGGATATTCTTCTCTCCAATGGCTACATTCTGCCTGTGAGTTCATTCCTTCCTCATGTAGTGCATTTCCCTTGCTCGGCTATCCCACTCGCATAAGAAACACATGTATTTTGTATATCCTTGCTGCAGTCCCATTAAAAGGGCAACTACCTTCAAATCACCACATAGGTGCCAGCTGTACTTGTTATACTCAATGGAATTCAGTAGCTGCCTTAAGTTATCGTATGTCTCTTTCATGTGGACAGCATACGCTACTGGAATAGATGGAAGAATGTTTCCATTGTGCAAAAGCACAGCCTTGAGACTCAGTTTCGAAGAGTCCACAAATAGTCTCCATTCTTGTGGGTCATGAGTGATTTTTAAAGCATTCATGAGGCCCTCAATATCGGAACAGAATATCAGATTACTTTCCTTTCTGAAGAAAGGCTCCAATTGCTGGTGGCGCTTTCGATATGCAGTAATTGTGACATCTTCTTCTAGAAGATTCCATTGTTGGAGTCTTGATCCTAGCAATTCTGCCTTGTTCTTTGATAAGTCCAAATCACGAATCAGGTCATTTAGTTCTTCCTGTGTTATTCTGTGTGGGGTTGATGATGCACCACAGTGAAAATCTGGATCACTGCATGCTGATGGACCAGGAGAAGAACAGGTCGACTCACCTTTGTCTTCGTCAGATGAATCAAGAGAATATTCTGCTGGAGGTTCTGGAATAGGAAGTCCCTCACCATGTGGAACTGGTCTCAATGCAGACGGAATGTTTGGGTAGACTATTCTCGACTTCTTTCGCTTCGTTATTCCGCCAGAAAGAGGAGGAACCAAGCAGAAGTAACAGTCATTTAGGTGGTTGCTTGGCTCTCTCCACACCATTGGGACTGCAAACGGCATTGATGACCTTTTGCAATTCAACCACTGTGAAAGCTGTGTTGTACATGTAGCACAGCATATATGCGGAGCCCAAGGCTTGTCTTGGTCACCAACCTTGCATCCGAAGTAAAGATGATATGCCTTCTTCACTTGAGAATTGATACTTTTCTTCTGGTTGGCAAATGTCACTTCCCCACAAATATAGCAAAAATTGTCCGCGGTATTAACACACTTTCGAGGCATTACTGTTCTTTATTGTACGTAAATGGATAAAATAATAAGTTTTATGTAACAGTAGCTTGAACTGTCTCGCACAACGTCTAAAATATTTTAAATGCTGAACCTATCTGATTGGGCTTTATATAGTACACTGCTTACGTCAGCTTCAGCAGCCGCCTGGCATTAGTATAATAGGCCTACACATGTATAGTACACTGCTGACGTCAACTTACTTCAGCAGCCGCATGGCATTAGTATTGCATTGCATCAGAAAATGATGCAATCAACTGTGGATGATGTGAGCATGATGGTATTATGCAATGTTACATCATTATTCCGGATGTTGCTGCAGTCCTACTGGAGAAATTTACACAGTGAAACATAGAAAATGAGGTATATGAATATCTTCAAAACGAGAGCCAATACAAATTTTTCACGGTTATATTCGTGTTCGGCACACCAAAATACTACAGATTAGGGCCTTTTCAAGTCAGTAATGATTTCACTGTTGACCAGTGTTATCAACTGGATCACCAGCCTTCGTTTAGAGTAACAGCAAGTATATATATATATTTAGGTCTAAGGAAACACAATAAAAATGTTTGATTTAACAATGACATATTTGCCTCAGGTCTGTGATCCTGAAGTGAATATTAACTGTCCATTTATTTTCTTGGCTTTTCTTTACTAGGAAATTGATTATAGAGATTTCTGCAATGGTGAAGGCAATGTAAAAATTGGTTACTATAACATACTTTTTACGCCATGTTTGAAAAAATAAATCCAATGGAAAGGTTATAGTCTGAAAATCTTCATTAAATTAAGTTAATATAGGGGAAAAAACTTTAAGAGTTCATAAATATTTTTCAGTGCTGAATAAAGATATAACATAACACTTTCTGCTGTGATTTTAATAGTTTCTGAGAGCATGAAAAATTTCTAGAACTATAATGTATAAATGTTTTCAAAAGATTATATTAATATGAGGGAAAAATCTGTTATGAAATAAACTGACAAGATCTTGTATGAATTCATGTTATCTTTAAATATGATATTTGTGTGAAAATATCTGGAAGAAAAAACAAGATGGTGCCACTCACACATACAATGTGGTTGCCACAGTAGCCATATTAAGAAACTTTTTATCGCTACTTCTGAATGGATAATTGTGTCAGCGTGTCAACATGTGTACAAAATACTTATGTTGATGTCTAGCAGGTCCTGAATGAGAATTATGGTGCTGTACAGACATCCTATAAGGCCACCAATGTGGCCATCCTGAAAATCTTGGTATAACTACTTCTCCTGAATGAATCGTCATATCAGTGAAAGACTTCTTATGTCTAGTTGGACGTAAATGAAAATAGTGCCAATCTAACCTCCAATATGGCTGTTTTAATGGGCATCTGGAAAACCCCTTCCTTGCTACTTCTCCTAGATGGCTGGTCATTTTGACATTGTGCTTTCACTAGATGACCTATTTGATGTCTGGTTGGCCGTAAATGGAACTATGCATATGGTTTTGATGTCTAGTTGGTCCTAAATGTGGTTTTTGCTGCTCATAAACTTCTAATGGTATTATAGTTGGTTCCTTAATGAAACTGCTGTACAAAATTAAAAGGCCTTCTCACTTTCTGTCAAGTTGGATACAATTATCTTTACCAGCTAGGATTTCTTGATCCTCTTTTTTATACATCAACCCTTCGCATATGTAGTTAGCTAAAACAGTATTTTGAACAATTAATTGCCCTCTTGCAAATACAATCCCAATTGCATGCTTTTACCAGTGTGAGAGCTCCTTATATAAGTAGCTAAGTATTCAGTAACTGAATTTCCACATCCACATGCATCAACTCAGAATTAAAAGTTGCAAAACATATACAAATTTGAAAATCTTGAGACATGTGTCACTTTGCATGGTGGGTGTTATGATTTAAATGCAACAAGGAAATTGAATTAGGGTTAATTTCTTTAAGCTGTATTCAATCATGGGGCCCTGGATTATAGAATGGTCTAGGCATACACATCACTAATCAACTCTCTCTAGTCCAACCAATGTGTGTATATGAGAAAGCTTGCCAGTAGCGTTATGTGTGTTGATTTCTTCCAATAAATATGTTGGCTGCCATGTAAAGTCTATGATGTCCTGAAAAATGGTGTTAAGCTCCATACAAGCAAGCTAAACAATCAATGATATAATGGAACAGTAGACACCATTTTAGCTAAATATGCCAAGAATTGATTTAGAGACTTGGTTAGTGATGATGACTTAAAATTGGCAAGGGATTAAAAAGATAAAAGAAATGACCTTTCATGGCACTGTAATATAACAAATGAGGAAAAACAAAAGTTTATTGCATTTGAACCTTTTGTTTTTTCACAGTTTCAATTTAAGTCATAAGGCCCCTTATTTTGCCTTACCAAACATATAGCAAGTTATTACCTCAAGCCCTAGCACTAATAATGCCTCACAAGTAAGCAGTCTTTTATGAAGTCTCAGGTCTGAGTATATGTCTAGCAATACTTATGTCCAGTTTGTTTATAAAATTCTTTCTCACATGGTACAGTTTTCAGAGAGACACGATAAATTCAACAAGTGTGGTAATGAAGGGACAGGCATTCTTTATTTATGCACACATCCCAAAGGGACATTGCTATGTTTGAATCAACACTGAACTGAAGAATGGAGCATCAGCTGCATCAATTAAAATATTGTGGCCCACACAAAATACTGCAAGGACTATAATCAATTTATGAGTGCAGTGGGCATGAATTACTGTAGCAGACTGGAGGAAGTAATCCGAATTTATTAATATCTTGAAGCTAAATATAGTAAAGTTTTCATCTATAATCTGTGGAATCATTTTTGCACACAGTTTGCAGGATTTGTCTTTGGGTCATCGTTTTTCTTTTTCTTCATCTTTCTAGCTTATGGTATCTTGATAAGTCTTATGGTGCCGTGCAACTGCACTTGATGATTACCACAGCCAGTGACACTGTATCAAATCTTCTGGGATCAGATGATTCAATGCAAATTCCACATAACCTATCACCATCCTCATGTTTGCCATCTGACTTACTAAGTTATTTTGCCTAAATAATAATAAAAACAATCTGGTCTGATGTATTGATAGCGTTCTGAATGACCATAATATATTCTCTGTATCTATCCTAGAAAATCCTGAGTGGATTGCTGTTTGGTTTTAATAAACCAAAGTAATCCAATGAAAGGCATTTTACAGACACAAGTGTCTGTTTCCTGTATGCAGTGATTAAATGATAGTATTATGTCTTTATTTTTTTAAAACTGATGATACATATGATCACCTTCAATGTGCAATATTAGTTATGTTAATTAACGAGTGGGCAATATTTGAATTTCAAAGATAAAAGTGTATGCCATGATCACTTTAGTAGGATGATTTGTCAAGTGAGGTTATCTTTTCTGTTTGAATAAATATTGTTAACTAAACTATTTTCGCAAGTTATGACATAAGAATGATTCAAAGAAAGAAAATTCATTAAATTGAACATATAAAATGTAATACTGCAACAGAGTCTAGATGAACTATTTCTTCAGAGACACAATCCAGACTCTGTGGCAGCAAAATTATCAAATAGGACACAACTAAGAGACAATCACATTTTCAGTCACAATGGTTTGACAATTATCAATGGCTTGAATTCATTGACTGTGAAGGCAAAGTGATTTGCAGTTACTGCAAAAAAAGTTCCCAAACTGTCACAGATTTTAAATTCTACCAGTGGACTTGTAAGTGTAACTGAGAAATTCAGGATTTAATCAAGCAAGTCTCATGATAGTATTATACCTAATAAAGCAAAATGTAGCACAGTATATTCATGACACTTAGGCCAGCATGTACAAAATATTCCTCAAGTTACAGTTGCTAGCACTCCACTAAGAAATGTCATTTTATAATAAATAAAAATGTAATGGAAAAAAAAATCGATAAAGTGATTGCACTCTTTAACATAGCCTACTACCTAACTCAATAATGAAAATGATTTGGTTCATTATATCTTTGTGTTTTATGGAATAAATGCATACATCTGATTGAATTTTAGGCAAGAGACTGAACTTTTGGGTTAAGTTAAAATGTATGTGGAACAAATGCATTTTCTAAAACTACTTGTATCAGTGTGCATTGTGACTTTTCTTTAAGATAACTCTAAATGGTACTGGGTATATATCATTTTCTTCAACTGCACACTGTTGTCTTCCATTTGATTTGATGACTTACAGCTATACTGTCTACACAGTAGGCCTCAACGTCAGGAAAAATTCTGTATACTTCAGTTACAGCTGAAATAAGTTTTGCATTAGTACCTGAATCAGACAAAAAAGGTTGTGTTCTGGTGTGTGAATAGAAATGGCTAAAAGTAATATAGACAAAAGCCATAAGAGTACACAAGTTACATATGAAAACCACCAATTCACTTGCATGTGTGGCATACAAGTTCAAAGATTTGCTTCATGTTTATTTCTGTACACACATTGTTCAACTCATAAGATATTTTAAGAGCTATTTCTCTATTGTATGCATAATTCATTTACAAATGTGATTAGTGGGCCACACCGAAGGCCATACTATTAGTTCACTTGGCAATATGGTAACGTCAGCTGAAAAGCATAATCATCCATTAAAAGAGCATTATGATATGAACATTAGGTATTTAGGACATATAGATTTTTCTTTTCCAAATGGAGTCCAAGTAATTATTGCCCAATCCAGGTATAATTTTGTACACAAGTAAAGAACAAAATAAGATAAATCTTCATTTATTTGCAATTGACAATACACTTCTTAATGAATATACACTTTTGCATTTATTTTGTATCACTTGAATAAACAATATTTCTTTCAGTTCATTTTAAACTTTTATTTTATATCACTTGAGTAAACAATATCTCTTTCGTTTCATTTAACACTTAGAAACAGGTTCTTCCAGTTACAATAATCAACTCTGGAAACAATAAACAAACTGGAACTTTTGACCTAATTATATTACATTTACTAGGGTTAAAACAATAAATTCCTTAACATAATAAATTAACAGTTCCAGTTAATCAAACACAAAATCACCTTTTATACAGGGTGTGAACTGTTAATATTTACAGGATAAAGCTTATAGTTTCCAAATTGATTGAAGCTTACATGTTGCAGTTGCTGGCACATATCTATTTCCAGCATGGTTTGCATACATTCCACCTTTAATAATTTTGTTACTTCCCTACCCCACCCCATTCAGTAACAAGTATCAAAAATCAGGCTCATTCTAAGGCAAAGTCTGTAACTTGTGTACCACAGTCATCAGAGAGACAAAGATGCAAAACTTTATGATGCCTGTCAAAGGAAGAAAACAGTTTGTTGTTTACCCAAGTTTTGAACCAGTTAACTTGAATTCTCAGACCATCAATTGCTACAGCCCCACTAATTACAATTGTTAGGGAATAATGAGAACTCACCTTCAGTTATCTGTGTATATATATAATTTTAATAACCAAGAATACCGGATGTCTGGGAACATTATAGCATTCAATGGTAACGTCAGAACTGAGATGAGAGAATTAAACAAGCATAGTACATGACATAATATATCCATAAACTATTGACTGGGAAAAATACTACAGAACACCATTTCTGCTGGCAGTAAGATGTTGAACCTATATGTCATAAATATCAGGTTGGACATCTAGGACCAGTAATATTCATAATGGGCAGTACCCACCCCCCACCCCCCCAAGTGAGAAGGGCCTGATTTGTAATCTAAGCCACCCAACCTATCACAGCCTTTATAGTACTTGAAACAAATATTGAGTAATAGTAAAACAAACTCTGAAAGTTATTAAAACCAATTTGTTATATTTCCATAACTCTGCATAGTTAACTGTGCAAGCAGACTTAAACATATCAGTGTATGACAGTTAAATTGAGCTATAGCATCGATTAACAGAAGCTACGAATTCATCAACAAGCAGTGAACAATCATCTTCACAATAAATGTCAAACATTAGCATCCATAAGCTGTCAAGACAAGTTGTTACACTGGATATATAATCATCCATTTATTTCAAACAAGCTGTGAAAAACGAACCTCACGTCCGCTATATGTACGCTGGCCATTG
Organism: Sinohyriopsis cumingii; assembly: GCA_028554795.2. Lineage (NCBI taxonomy): Eukaryota > Metazoa > Mollusca > Bivalvia > Unionida > Unionidae > Sinohyriopsis > Sinohyriopsis cumingii. The sequence goes on along the minus strand of CM068826.1, from coordinate 130,549,132 downwards.
CAAAGGATGCTTTAATAGATTAATGTTTATCGTCGTGTCTTGACAACCATTTTGCGCGCGCACACCGGAAAGTCATGCTATATATTTGTTACTTGTGAACGTATTCGTGGGCAGTACGCTATATATTGTTCCCGTGACCGTATTCACGGGCAGAATGCTATATGTTTGTTCTTCGTGAACGTATTTTTGGGCAGTTACTTTGTCATCTTCAACCTAAAGGTCAAAACTGCCCATGAAATATATATATCTGCCCACGAACCGAAAACATGAATAGGACTATAACATAAGTGTATATACTTATTTTCAACATATACATAATTACTATGTAAGAAATACAACCTATGTATATGTATTTTGATTTGAAATGTAAACTATATCATGTCCTTCCCGTAAACCCACTTTCGGGATGACTGCCCACAACGCACCTAAAACGTGTATATATATATATATATATATATATATATATATATATATATATATATATATATATATATATCCGATACATAGATAAATATTCAGAATACCCAGATAAATGTTATAATGTTTTAGGAGTTTTTAGCTAACGTAAGAATCGTTAGTTTTAAAACAACGTACTTAAAAGAACATCAAAATTTGATTAATGTGATGTTGTGAAAAGACAAAGTTTGCGTTAGATTGAATCGAAACGGAATACACAAACGTTTTAGATTTTATTGTCATTATTTGTCCAATATGTATGAACACAAAAATTAACCAGAAACTCTTTTTAGAAACTATAGTTTAATTTGGAGATAAAATCGATGATTATAATTTCATCCTTTGTAGAAAATTATCAGAATATAAATCATTAGCTAAACGGTGTCTTTTAGTACGCGTTCCTAATGCTAGCCATCGTTTCTCGGTTGAAAAGAATTCACAGCTTAATTACACAACTGAATTAATGTTCTTCGCTCCATGCTCTACATTAATTGGTAACAAAGAAAAATTAAAATAAATTCCTTGTAAAAATTTATACATATCAGTTTATGACATAAATCAATTCTCACAATTTGTATTGGAATTAATGCATGCAATTCTTGGGATACACGATTTCTATTACTTTCAAGACAAATGCATGCAAACCATTAACTTCCGAATTCAAGGAAAATGGTTTGTCACTCATTGGCTTCATTTTTGGTTTTAGCTTGCTGATATTAAGGCCAACTGTTCTCGCGAGTTTGTTCATTTCGTGTGAAGTGCGCAGCAATTGATGTCAATAGGGAGAGACAATTAACAAAGTCAAGGTCAGGTAGATTCATTGTATGTCTTAATTAGCCACGTCCCTCCGGTATTTAATCGACTAATTGCCTGTAGTAGCTAGGGTTAGCTGTCCAATAATCTATACATTATTCTCCCCGAGTGTCGATAAATTTACTGGAATTATAGGTTACCGCATTTGTTTGGGAAACTATGATCTTAGTTTTTCGGATAGAAATACTGCACGAACTCGGGAGTGCAGTATATTCATCCGACAAAATGAGTTCATATTTTCCCATACAAATGCAGTAACCTTTTTATTATATGCTCATTTTTTATTCTACCTAAGGCTTAATTATATAAACAAAAATACACTACACGAAACAAAGTAGCTGAATATAGGCCATATTCCAAACTAAATACACAGGCGCAGATTCATCATTACACAACATTATTAATGCACACATAAATCTACCCAGATAAATTTGAATTTAGTCGCGCGCTAGACATAACTTTTGAAAGAAAATGGCGTTTTGGTCTACTTAAAATTGAAATTTAGATTCATATTGTGAATGAATGCGCATTGCAACAACTGTTCCATTTGATCTGGGATGAATATATTTTGGTATTTTTGTCGATTCTTCGAAATTTCGTGACTATGGACTTGGTTTATCTGTGCAAATTCTACATGAAATACATCGGATTGAAACAGCGTGGGAGAAGCGTGTTGACATCTACAAGTGTTTTTGATCTGTCATTGAATGTTTGAAATCATAATGTCGGAAAAATATGAAGTCTTTCAATTGCAATCATCAAAAAGACGCCATGGAATATGTTTATTTCATTTTGAGTGCAGTAAGGAGGATATAATTGCACTTGGAATAAAGTCGAAATTACAGTACAATTTCGAAATGCGTAATCAAACTTGAGAACCCATGACATGGCTCATGTAATTCGGATTTGCAGAACTAAGAAAGTACATTTTGAGGAAATTCAGGATGTAAAACTGTACGTATATTTTTGTCACTCTTTTTTACCAGCTAAAGATGACAGTTTATGCCTTGTTACTTGCATATTATTTATAAGGACCCTGCTTGACGTCTATAGCTAGCCTATATCTGAAACATTGTATACAAAAAAGTAAACGCCGAATGTGCCAAAGCAGTTTTTATGTGGCAGTCCTCGAAACATCGGCTTTAGTTCATTCAGAAACAAATTTAATAAACCAAAACGTAACACGTTTACTACGAGAGTGTATATGATGTTTTTTTACAAAGTTTTTATACACTATTGGGAACACGTGAGTTCAATATGAAGTTGCACGTGAGTACAATATCGTAAAATAGTGCACGATTCTGACAATGTAAAGTTAACGGAGAAACAAATGAGTATATAATAATTATCGTTTATTGTTATCTAGAGAAATATATAGAATAGTATTCCAATATATTGGAAAGGGATTCGTTTGTGTCTAGTTTATTGGAGTTCCCGCCGCGACTGCGATCTTATTCGTGATTCGCGGTTTAAATATTGGTTGTTTTCTAAGGCTATTTCACATTCCAGGGCGCACCTAAACTTGCGTATGTATAGAAATCCTTGTTATGAATTTTCACAAATGTATTTGTGTTAGAAATGCTTGAAAGTGACACTCGTAATCTCTTCCTTATTCCACGACATGCCCATTATATACGCATTCAAAGAAATACTACTGCCAGATACGAGTTATGCTTGCTTTTATATCGAGATAATCTGGTACATTTGAAATGACAAACACGGTTCACAGTCCTTGTGTCTCTGAACCATTGAAAAAGTCAATTTAATAAACGGTATACTGAGTACAAACCAATTAAATTCAATCTCAACCATCACGTAAGAAATGAATTTCTGAGTAGACTAAAAAGGACCGGAGTATGCAGACTCCTCCTTATGAATGACAGTCTTGAGTTTAAGAAACGACTGTCAATATTTCCACACATCAGTGTAAGCCCATCGTAAAGCTAGTGTTGTTTAGTTAAACATTCATAATTTTTAAACTCCAGAACTCAAATTAACATTGTAAATTATATTTAATATGGAAATAAAATCATCAAAATGTATTCGACATTCGTCCTTTTACGATGAAGGCTCGTATTTTCCATGATATTTGCAATGATTTCAGGATTTCCACATATCAAACGTCCTTTCAACATGAAGACGGATGTGAAAGTGTTAAGATGCAAAAAAATGTATGTCTCAAATACTATTTAACGAGTAATACCTGGCTGAAACTGTCGTAATAATGAATTCAGGTAGTGTAGAAAAGTTATTCATATCCAGATTTAGGGAATGGCGGTAAGCAAAGGTGGCGGTGTGATACGGGAATGACGTGATCAGGAAATCCGTTTTGGACAATTTCTAGGAGATAAGAGGTGTCGGTATAACTCGTGACATTCTTACGATTATAGACTGACCCGGGGAGTTTTGGCATCGTCTCTTTTCTTACATCCCACTTTATGTCTGTCTTTGTATCTGAATTATGTCTGTCGTTTTCCCCATCAATTGTCAACATCGATGCATTTATCGCTCTGTCAGTCTCTGTGTCGGACACTTTGTCTTCCTGCCCCTCGTTGATCTGTCTAGGACTGTCTCCTTGTCCGTTTCTCTTAGAATTATTACAGATACACTTTAGGATAGTAAACACTATAAGCATGCATCTCCACTCAAGAAACAGACTCCAATTTGGAAAGGTCTTAATTAACAAAGTATAGAAGAGATTATGTTCTGGCCCCCTCTGTCGTCGGTGTCAGCGTCGGCGTAGCTGGTTTAAGTGTGTGTGTTTTCGGTTTCGCTGTTCTACTGCTGAATGTTTGTTAGCATATGTTTGGTTTTATTTAATACTTGTGAACAAAACTTTTTAATTTGTATTGCTTTTTTAGGTGTAGGTGTGCGAGATAAGGCAAAATATGAAATTAAAGAGTTTTGTCTTTAACGTTTGCTAGATGTAGACAGCTGGTTAATGTTTTGCTAATTTTGGTAAAGTAATATGCATTCAAATTTCTTTGTCCTAAACATCATGCACTTTACTTTATTAAATAATATGTACTAAATATCATTTAACATGGCTTTATTAGTGTGAGCTAAATAGCATGTTCCTGGCTTTATTAAATCCTAGGTGCTAAACATCATGTGCCTGGTTTATTAAATAATGTAGTACTGCATATCATGTACCTGGTTTATTAAATAGTGTTTGCTAAATATTATATACCTGGCTCTATTAAATACAACACACTACAATCGGCTTGTCACGCTGAGTCTTCGGAAGTGTTCTTAAATTGTTTTTATAACATTCACTTCACTTTTGTTCCTTGTATCTCTTTTGATACCATTGTTGCACCAATTGTTTCCTTCCTTATAAGACTTCCTAGAAGGGGAGGCTTAATGGGTCAATCTGGAGGTATCTCTATCTGCCGAGTACCCCACCGGTGTAGCCCTGGCAATTGAGACATATCCACTTGCTGGGCTTCATGGGGGTGGTTGGGGTGAGCACGAGTGATCATTCTACAACAAAAATGTAATGGAAATATAAAAAGCATTAGCTGGAAATAACAAAATCTTTGTCAGATTCGGATGATGAACCATGCGGTGTGGATTCACCGCCACGCTTCGTGGACATGCAATCGAACGATGCTTCAATACCGCTCGCAGCACTATGTCTGTTCGTAGTTGAAAAAACTATACTTGGGCTATGCAAATTGAAATCATTTAGCTGATTGTTGAGTGGGACTGAAGAAGACAGACTGAAAATATCCAAAAAAATGTTGACACTTTCATGATATACCATTAACCTCTTTTGATCATCTGTAACTAAATGCACTCAAACGCGTGATTCTCTGTCGTGGCTTTGAGGAATCAGTAAAACTGTAATTACTGAAGGCATGAAGAACCATGGTGTCACACCCATCTGTCGAATTCTTACCAAAAGTGGCGGAAATTTACACGAAAACAACACCATCATAATTGTCTACCACGCACCAACACTTCCCACGGTAGTAAAGGTTAGATTGTTGTAGATTAAGGTGGAGATATATATGCCAAATCTACATCGATGTTTCAAATGTCAGAAATACAATCACCACGAAGACAGATGCTTCAAAACACCTGCATGTGATCGATGCGGCAACCCCGCACATTGAGGACCGGACTTAAAGCCATCCCACACTGTAAACTCTGTGGAAAAGATCATCACGCTAAGATGAAGACTGCTGAACCCATTAAAAAGAAAAAGAACCTTAAATGGTAAACAATAGTTCAAAATATCCCCTTTCCAGAGGCAAGATTGATTTTAGAATCTAGAACCTTCCTACATGTGATCATCCTTCTCAGCTATAGTAAAAACTAGCCTGAACATAAAAGGGATACACATAGCCCAACACATTTATCTGACGCTGCAACACCCCTCAGATACTCCTCATTATAGAGCTCAGAATAAAATGCAATCTCCACACGGACAATTTTCAATAATTCACAACACCAAAACTTGCCATCACCACCACCACCCTCAAAAGAACAGAACAAAAATCCCCAAACGAAAAAAAAAAAAACCACCCAAACAAAAACAAAGAAAGGAAACTGAATCCTGGCAGGCAGAGCAAGCGGGCTGGCGACCCCATAAAACTAAAAGCAGTATAATAATTTTCGCTTTGAGGACATGGTTACAGGCGAAACTGCTGTGTCCTTAAGGCGGTGCCAGACCTACAAAGAAAATATAAATGATTCCATTATATACCACCAACGTAAAATTGCAACTAAATGAATTAGACGACTTAGTTCAGCAGATGCCTAACCTATTCGATCAACAGGGGGATTGAAATGCCCATAACATTCTATGGTGATCAATGTACATAAATAAAAGATAATAATGCAGAAAAAATAAAGATTTCATTACCAGACATGATTTGTCTAGATAACACCAAGTAGCAAACGTATTTACATCCGGGAACGGGCACTTGTGCATGCATATATCTGACAATTTGTTCTCCTTCTCTGTTTTTCGATTACGATTTAAAAGTCCACGGTGACCTTCACAGCAGCGACCACATCCCAGTCTCGCTAAAACAAAACCCATGATTCGTCTACCCAGCTTGAAGAGATACATTACAGTTTTTTAAACACCTATCGGAATTCTCACTAACCACACTTTTTGGAAATTTTAATGATTTATGGACAACTAGTAATGTATCAAAAACTAGGAAAGAGTCCAATGTAATGCCTGTTAAACTAGGTGAGGATTTCATAGCTCCTATCAACCACAGTCCCATTGCAACAATGTAATAAATTAACAGGTCTAGGCTCGTTTGTACTTAGAGCCTAACTATTTAATATCTCCTTCCTAATGTGTTTACGATATGGCCGAAGTACCAACGATCATCTGGTTGACTTGAAACATTCATTCGGGATGCTTTTATCAAGAAAGAACAGTTAGTAGCTGTTTTCTTGGATTTGGAAAAGGCCTATGATACAAATAAGAAGTACGGGATAATGAATGACCCTCATGATATGGGTCTAAACGGACATCCACCCACTTTTATACCGATTTTCTTTCAGATATGGAATTCAAAGTACGGGTAGGTTCTGTTCACTCTGATATGTATAAACAAGAAGGAGTGTGGGCAACATTTTATCTGTAACGCCTTTTAACATCAAAATTGATAACATCATAAAATATTTGGTTCCTAGTATGGATTCATCTCTGTATATTGATGATCTCCTAATATGTTATCGAGCCAAAAATGTGTTTAAAAGTGAAAGACAATTGAAGCAAAATATTAGCAAGGTTCAAAATTTTGCCAATGTTTTTAAATTCTCCAAATCAAAAACAGTATTATGCGTTTCTCTCAGCTACGTTGAGAACGTGTTGATCCGTTCGACGGAACACCTATACCAGTTGTTGAGGAAACAAAGTTTGTAGGTATTGTTTTCGACAGAAAACTCACCTTAATTTCACACATTCAAAAATGGAAAGATAAACGCTTTTCAACCATTATTTACTCAACTTGGTAGCGCCTACTGACTAACTGAAAAGTTGTTCTTAACCTACATATAATTTTTAATAGATCAAACTGGACTATGGTTATGTTGTTTATGGTTCAGTCAGAAAGTCATAATTAAAGATTCTTGGCCTAATTCAACATCAGGTAATATGGATCGCTTTTGGAGCATCTAGGACATACCCACCTGAAAGCATTGTGGCTGAAGTGAATGGAAGAACTCTGTCATATCGCAGAGAAACGTTATCCTTACTCTATGCCCTAACGATGCGATCCAGCCCTTTGACGCTGGGTTTGTATCTGTTTTCCAACCCAATATGACAATCAACCAAACGTCATTCCTACGTTCGGCATTAGAATATTTTCCAGCCTTGACAGTTCAAAATTGACCTTTCAAAGATCCAAAATTCGTTTGTGTCTGTAACACCTCATTTGGTTTTAAAACAATCCGAAGTACTTTTCCCTCTGCACGAAGGAAACTATCCTAGACAAATCCTTCCATTTTAGATAACTCGTATAAGGAACGTATCTCCAAAATTTAAAACTGCACAAGAATTCTATTCTGATTGCTCAAGGGATGGTAAAAAGGCTGTTGCAGCCTTCATTAGTAGAATCCACATTACAAAACTTTGTTTACCAGACGATGCATTGATAATCTGAGCAGAAATTAGGGCGATATATATTGCCCTGAATACATCGACACTAAAATTACGTTAAACTCTACCATATCCGATTCACTATCAGTATTTCAGTCACTCCACAATTAGAAGTGGAAAACATATTACTGACCAACATTATTATTAAACATTATAAGACGTGTACCTGTCACAATAAATGTATACTTTTGGTTACCTGATCATGTCGGTATTTAAGGTAATGAAGAGCAGACCACTCTGCCAAAATAGCCCTATCTCTGCAACCAACCTTGTTTAAGATACCATACACTGACTTTCATCCTGACATACAAAATCATTACTTAGTAAGTGGCTAGCATCTTGGAATGATGCTGTCAATAAGAAGCTCCATGTGGTCAAACAGGCTGAGGACTTTCCTTATACATAACAATCCGTAAGAACAAAGTAATCATTAGGCTGATGTCTTCCTTCATTCTTAAGTATCCGTAAGGACAAGGTGATCATTAGACATCAATAAGTAAGGACGAGGTAATCATTAGGTTCATGACTTCCATCATTCATAAGTATCTGTAACGACGAGGAAATCATTAAGCATCCGTAATGACGAGGTAATCATTAGGCTGATGTCTTCCTTCATTCATAAGTATCCGTAAGGCCAAGGTGATCATTAGGCATCCGTAAGGACGAGATAATCATTAGGCTGATGTCTTCCTTCATTCATAAGTATCCGTAAGGGCGAGTTTATCATGAAGCATCCGTAATGATGAGGTAATCATTTGGCTGATTTCTTTCCTCGTTCATAAGTATCCGTAAGAACGGGGTAATCATTAGGTTGATGTCTTCCCTCATTCATAAGTATCCGTAAGGACGAGGTAATCATTAGGTTGATATCTTCCCTCATTAATAAGTATCCGAAAGGACGAGGTAATCAATAGGCATGCGTAAAGACGAGGTAATCATTAGGCTGATGTCTTCCATCATTCATAAGTATCCGTAAGGACGAGGTAATCATTAGGTTGATGTCTACCCTCATTCATAAATATCCGTTAGGACTTGGTAATCATTAGGCATCCGTAAGGACGATGTAATCAGTAGGCTGATGACTTCCATCATTCATAAATATCCGTAAGGACAAGGTAATCATTAGGCATCCGTAAGGACGAGGTAATCATTAGGCATCCATAAGGACGAGGTCATCAGTAGGCTGATGTCTACCCTCATTCATAAGTATCCGTTAGGACTTGGTAATCATTAGGCATCCGTAAGGACGATGTAATCAGTAGGCTGATGACTTCCATCATTCATAAATACCCGTAAGGACAAGGTAATCATTAGGCATCCGTAAGGACGAGGTAATCATTAGGTTGATGTCTACCCTCATTCATAAATATCCGTAAGGACAAGGTAATCATTAGGCATCCGTAAGGACGAGGTAATCATTAGGCCGATATCCTCTTTCATTCATAAGTGTCTGTAACGACGAGGTAATCATTAGGCATCGGTAAGGACGAGGTCATCAGTAGGCTGATGACTACCTCATTCATAAGCATCCGTAAAGACGAGGTAATCATTAGGCATCCGTAAGTACGATGTAGTCATTACGCTGATGACTTCCATTATTCGTAAATATCCGTAAGGACAATGTAATTATTAGGCATCCGTAAGTACGATGTAATCATTACGCTGATGACTTCCATCATTCGTAAATATCCTTAAGGACAAGGTAGTCATTAGGCATCCGTAAGGACGAGGTAATCATTAGGCCGATATCCTCTTTCATTCATAAGTATCTGGAAGGACGAGGTAATCATTAGGCATCGATAAGGACGAGGTAATCATTAGGCTGATATCTTTCTACATGTATAAGTATCTGTAAGGACGAAGATATCATTCGGCTGATGACGTCCCTCATTCATAAGTATCCGTAAGGACGAGGTAATCACTCGGCTAATTTCCTAACCTCATTCATATGTATCTGTAAGGACGAGGTAATCATTAGGCTGATGTCTTCCCTCATTCATAAGTATCCGTAAGGACGAGGTAATCATTGAATGATTTAGAATGGGTCACACTTATACATATTAAATGGTGAAGATCCACCCGAGTACAATTCTTGCAACGAACCCTTTACTGTGAAGCACTTTCTGATATACTATTTCCATCTCCAACCTACACTCGATCGTTGCTTCAATGAAGGAGCTTTATATACAGTAAATGTATCTTTTATTTAAAATTTCCAGAAAAAAGTTACCGCTCCGGTGGCCTAGTGGTTAGAGCGTCCGCCTCGGATGCGGGAGGTCGTGGGTTCGATCCCCGGCCGAGTCATACCAAAGATTTATAAAAATGGTACTACCAGCTGCCTCGCTTGGCGCTCAGCATTAAGAGGTTAGTGTTAGGACTGGTCGGCCTGGTGTCAGGATAATGTGACTGGGTGGGACATCATGCTACATGTCTGCGGCATGATGCCTCAGTGCTAGACATCACCATAAACTGCCACATTGCAGACATCGTAGCGATATGACTGAAAAGTTGTTAAAGTTACGTCAAAAATCCAAAATCACATCACATACTGAAGGAAGTTAACATCTATTCCAAACTATAACGCGTGTGCAACCAATTTCCCTTGAGTATCTTCAACCATCTTGGGTACTTTTAATCACCCTAAATATATTTTATTATATAATTGCACTTTATGCATACCATTTAAATTACCTCATTGCACTTTATGCATACCATTTAAATTACCTAATTAAGCTATATGCATACCATTTAAATTACCTAATTACACTTTATGCATATCATTTAAATTACCTAATTAAACTATATGCATACCATTTAAATTACCTAATTACACTTTATGCATACCATTTAAATTACCTAATTGCCTTGTATGCATATCATTTAAATTACCTAACTACACGTTTACAATTTAAATTACCTAATTACCTTGTATGCATATAATTTAAATTACCTAATTACACTTTATGCATACCATTTAAATTACCTAATTACACTTTATGCATACCATTTAAATTACCTAATTACACTTTATGCATACCATTTAAATTACCTAATAACACTTTATGCATACCATTTAAATTACCTAATTACCTTGTATGCATATCATTTAAATTACCTAACTACACGTTTACAATTTAAATTACCTAATTACACTTTATGCATACCATTTAAATTACCTAATTACACTTTAGGCATACCATTTATATTACCTAATTACACTTTATGCATACCATTTAAATTACCTAATTACACTTTATGCATACCATTTAAATTACCTAATTACACTTTATGCATACCATTTAAATTACCTAATTACACTTTAGGCATACCATTTATATTACCTAATTACACTTTATGCATACCATTTAAATTACCTAATTACCTTGTATGCATATCATTTAAATTACCTAACTACACGTTTACAATTTAAATTACCTAATTACCTTGTATGCATATCATTTAAATTACCTAACTACACGTTTACAATTTAAATTACCTAATTACACTTTATGCATACCATTTAAATTACCTAATTACCTTGTATGCATATCATTTAAATTACCTAACTACACGTTTACAATTTAAATTACCTAATTACCTTGTATGCATATCATTTAAATTACCTAATTACACTTTATGCATACCATTTAAATTACCTAATTACACTTTATGTATACCATTTAAATTACCTAATTACACTTTATGCATACCATTTAAATTACCTAATTACACTTTATGCATGCCATTTAAATTACCTAATTACCTTGTATGCATATCATTTAAATTACCTAACTACACGTTTACAATTTAAATTACCTAATTACACTTTATGCATACCATTTAAATTACCTAATTACACTTTAGGCATACCATTTATATTACCTAATTACACTTTAGGCATACCATTTAAATTACCTAATTACACTTTATGCATACCATTTAAATTACCTAATTACACTTTATGCATACCATTTAAATTACCTAATTACACTTTATGCATATCATTTAAATTACCTAACTACACGTTTACAATTTAAATTACCTAATTACACTTTATGCATACCATTTAAATTACCTAATTACTCTTTATGCATACCATATAAATTACCCGTTGATCGAGAACCTTCATATACTATCCTCACCAACATATCGTTTATTTTTACCATTTTTATTTTTCGTCGATCGTGAACCACTTATCGTACATAAATCATTTATCATAACCTTACATTGCTTGTGCGCGGTAAAATCCATATCAATCAATCATTCAATGACTGAATGAATGCATGAATCAATAAATTAATCTATCGATTGATCGATGAAACAATCAACCTAATGGCCAAAATTTCATACTGACATGTATATTTAAAATGAATATGGTTATTGTTATGGTGCCATGATGGATATTTTAAAAATCTTACTTTTACTGCTCTGTATAACATATTGTCATCTTTAAAAGGGTTTACAATGAAGTTTACTAAACATGGTTTCAACACATAGCAGCTGAAAGGGAAAAAATGGTCTTATCTTGCTTTCCTAGAAATTTGTTTTGTCCAGTTGAGAATCAATTCTTTAGTTAGACATGTTTTTAGTATACTATAAGAAATGTTTCAGGTTAAAGTTTGTGTTTGTAAGTTCGTTATATGTAGAGAACAGGTTAAAGTTTGCGTTTAAAGTTCGTTATATGTAGAGAACAGGTTAAAGTTTGCGTTTTAAGTTTTGTATCAGTTTTAAATGACCTATGTTTCATGCTTCATTGATTTAGTCTACCTTTGTCATATAGTCAGCGTGTTATGCAACTTTAAATGCAGTGGCGTCACTCGGGTTGGTGTCACCCAGTGCGGTAGCTCATGGTGTCACCCCCATGGTCCTCCTTCCGTAACAGACCATACAGAATCCTTAGTAATGTCATTTTGGTGTCACCTCCTCTGATGGTGTCACCCGGTGCATCCCCCTAGCGACGCCACTGCTGTGCCTGCTAGTCATGTATTTAACTATGATCGATTATCCGCTTATGAAATTCGACTAGACCGAGCAGTGTGTGCTCTGTAAAATTTGCAATTTTTCATTTTGGTGTCACCCCTCTGAGATGGTGTCACCCGGTGCGGTCCGCACCCCACGCACCCCCCTAGCGACGCCACTGTTTAAATGTTCAGTATTGTTGCTTTGTTTATGGATCCAAACTACACTGACCACTATATCATCACAATTACAATGGTCGCAATGACCTTCATTTTTTATATCTATAACTTTGATTGAGATACGCTTTTAGTTCAGTGTTTCAAGCAATCTTCTTGGTACGTGTATGTACCTTTGTATGGATACCTGTGTCATGTCATGCCGTTTTATTACCTACACTTTTGACTAGCGTGCGTCATTTAATACATTTATTGATCAGGCGAATAGTAATAAAGCAAATCCCCAATTACACAGTTCTTTGTTTATATTATACCATGCACCTGTGTTTAATATTTGCTGAAATTTCAATGCAGAGTTTCTCTATGTATCCATCTACCAATCACTTTCGTTTATCAGGTATTTGTAATAATCCGTGGTGGCGACAAGCACCTACTCGTTTTCGAAAACCAAATGTTTTTTTTTTTTTAACCTATACATAAGAATACCATTTAAGGGTCCCATTAGAACAGATGGCACGCTTTTTAGCATCATACCCGATACTTATGGGGTTGGTCTGAAACAGCTTTTTGTTCCACCCAGCAGCAGAGAGAGTGAACAGACCATAGAATTCCGACAAAACAAATAAAACAAACAAATAAAACATCTCGTAGAAAGGTCAAGATTTTACAAATGAACTTTTCCTTGAGATGTTTTATTTCTGTAATGGACGATTGTACTAATAAAACCTCAGTTCGAAATAGTATCTGAAAAAATAAAGTACTCTACGTGTTTATTTATTTCTTGTTTATTTTTTTGACGACCAACGTTGGTAGGCACCCTCTCTGCTGCTCCCCCTGTTACCCAAATATTTTATCAATACCCACACGATATCTTGTTCTTGGATCATGTAAATTTATTGTTATAAATCCATGCGGAGTAGCTTGCGCTCGTGAGAAGAAATTTTTGAATTTAATTATATCCATGTCACCACCACACCAAGTTTGATGAATATTTCGCAACGTGTGTGTGTCTACGCCATTAAACACAACTAAAATGTTGCAGTTGTCTCTGATCACCTTCGGAATTTGTGTATATCGTTGAGTAACATAGATCACGTCTGTATTTTTGTGTCTACCTCGGGAAAATATTCTGGCTGGATTTGATTGTTTATCTAGCATCACATCGTCGTATACAACTAAATTATTAATAAATCCGTCTATGGAATCTACGGATGGTGCTTCATCAATATCGGTTATAAACTCTATAACATCATTATCCTCATCCAGTAATCGTGCGTTTTCATTGAAATCTTTAAGTACATCATAACATCGTTGATCATCAACGGATGGTGCTACTAAATATAATTTATCCCATTTCAACCATCTCATTATCAGATTAAGTAATAATTGCGTCTTACCCGATCCAGATGGTCCTATGATAATCATTCTGATGGAGTTCGGTAGTGCAGGATGATGCTTAACTGGCTCTCGCTGCCGAGTTGCTGAGAAATCAATTATATCCATATATATTATAACATGAATTTATATTGTTTACGCTGTAGAGTTAAAACTCCAACTACTGATTTAGCTACAGTTATAACAAAAAATAAAAAAATAGCGTACGGTGGAAAATGTTCTACATGCGGTAGAAAGAAATTTTCGTTTTTACCTAATAAGCGCGGTGGTGATATTGCTAATTTGATGTCAAAGTTTCCAGGTGCTCCATGGGCTAAATACAGTGGAGAAAAACATCTACCAGGATATAATTATTGCGGTCCTGGTACCAGACTTGATATCAGGCTCGATAATCAAGATCAACCAAAACCAGGCGAGGAACCAATAAACGCTATTGATCGAGCTTGTCATGCTCATGATGTAGCTTATAAAAGTCAAAATCTACAAGATAGGCATATTGCAGATGTAAAATTAATTCATTCATTAAATTCTATAAAAAAATAAAAATATTAGAGAATCATTAGCTAATTGGTTAGTAAGATCCTCGATGAAAGGTAAATTAGCGATTGGGGCTGGTAATTAATAATGGAATCAATTTATTATTCGCCGAGAGGATACTGGAGAGGCAAAGCAGCAATTGGTAAACTTGCTGATGCAGCGGCGGTTAAACATTCTACTGCAAGCGCGTGGTTATCTAAACAAGCAATATGGCAAATTTATCTACCACGTCCTAAACAAATTCAGTACTCGTATTTCGATGTCAGTGTTCCTAATGAAGTTCATCAAGCTGATATTCTGTTTTTACCGCATGATACTGTGCGTGGAAAAACGTACAAATACGCGCTAACCGTAGTTGATGTTGCAAGTAGATATAAAGAAGCAGAGCCGCTATCAGCGAAAACATCATCTGAAGTAGCCGATGCGTTTGAACGAATTTATCAACGAGGACTCGGACCACAAGGTGGTCTACGATGGCCACAGCTACTACAGGTTGATCCTGGCAAGGAATTTCTTGGTCCAGTATCATCGCTGATGAAACGACATAATACCAAAATACGACGAGGTCATACTGCAATTCATCGTGATCAAGCAATTGTTGAGCGATTTAATCGAACACTTGCTGAGCGGTTATTTGGATATCAATACGCGAGGGAATTTATTGAGGATAAAAGATCTCGCGAATGGGTGGCAAGATTACCAGGCGTGATAGCTGCATTAAATAATGAGATCACACGAACAACCAACATGAAACCCATTAGCGCGGTCACAAAAAAAAATATACCAACACAACGAAAAGATGTTGGAAAACAAAAATTATTAGGTGATGTCACAGTCAGATATTTATATGAGCCTGGTGAACTTGAAGGTGGTAAAGCGAGAGCGACTGATCCTATTTGGAGTGTTACCACACACAAAATATCTACCGTGACAAGATCCACTGGAAGAAATGTAGGCGTTTCCAGACCTGCAATCTACAGATTAGATTCGGCCGCTCCTCAACGTGGATTTACACGTGAACAACTACAAATAATTCCCGCGGATACACAACTACCACCAAAATCACTCCGGTGATTTCGATCACTTAACTAGCACTAGTGCCAGCGCTAAGGGTGCCTGCACTCAAGGCGCTAGCGCCAAGGGTGCCTGCACCCCGACGTCGATTACACTCAAGACAGGTTAACATGGTATTTTCTCGTGTATGACCGCGACTATTATCTTTTCTATCTACGGTAAATTGTCTTGAATCATTACTCGAATACCGCCATAACATTATACAATTACAACTGGTGCAATGATTATTCTGCTGCTGTTTTAACTCAATAATAAATTCAACATCAAGATCAAAGTCACGTTTATTTTTTTTATCAGATTGTTTGTATCCGATTAATTTTTTTCTTATTATATCATCATCGATGACGTTAAATTTATTAACGATTTCAGGAATTATAATTCTACGTAATTGAGATATATTTCTGACCCTCGATACCGCCAAATAAACTAAATTTGACCACTCGATGCGATCGTCTACAATCCAGACTCGTGTGTCAGAAATAGTTAATCCCTGAGACGAGTGGATCGTCATAGCGTATCCCAACACCCATGGAGATTTGTCAGCGTGTATTGCATCTTCGACCACACTGATATCAACGGCGACAATATCATTTAATACGAGATTTTGATTCTCAGTCTGTCCTGGAATATCAACATTAATATTCTGTTTTCGTGTATCTGATGGTCTATAACACAACGGTACGGGTAGTTCTGAGTATTTTTCTTTATGTAGTTGAAATAACTGTTGTTGTAAAGCGTCTCTGATTATTTTTCTACTTGCTACGATCAAATCGGTGGGTCTCCATGAGTTCAAAAAATCACTCATTGATGTCTCTGAGATCACTCCACGTATTATTTCACACTGAATTTTGTTTGATTGTAATCTGATTAATTTTTTAAACTCCTTCAAATTTGCATCAAGAGCTCTATGATCATCATCTATTTCTTCGTAATAATCAACGAAATTTTTTAACCAATCATGTGGAGATGGTCCAACAAAGGGCGGCGGTTGACCATGATCGCCACACATTATTATGGCGGTATTTTTCGTCAACAACCAATCAAGAAACATTTTTAATGTATCCAATGACACCGTGCATATCTCATCCCAAATAATTATTTTAGGTATATATTTTTCTCCCATCCGTTCAGGAGTCCATGTATCTCCGCGCCACCGAAAGAAACTATGATACGTACACGATTGTACTTGCCGCTGTTTCATCTCACGTGCGAGTCTATGTGTGGGTGTCAGCACGATTATATCTGAATTTCTAAAAACATTAATCGTTCGAGTTGTTTTGCCGCATCCACCAGGTCCATTGAGATATACTGTCTTATATCTGGTTATTGGATCACTCAACGATGGTGCCTTCGACATTTCTGATATTTTATTACCCTCACGATAAAAATCTCTCATTGGAACATCTGCTGATTCTGTGTAATTGTGTAATAGTTCCTTTTTTATTCTCCACGAACCCCATCGTTCATCATTACTTGTAAATTTCATAACAGGTTCTAAATATTTACTTGAAATATAAAACGAGTCCGTTGCGACTCTGACTGCGGTCTCAGGAAATCTATTAATCATCGATAATAAATTTATAGAAACATAAGCCAACATGGAAGATCTTAGATGAGTATATTGCGGGGATACGTCATTTATGTAACTAACGATCGTACCCAATTTTGTTCCGTCGGATAAATAAACACTTTCTCGATTTACAAATATATTTTTCGCCGTTGTATCAGCGATTATAAAATCGTACTCGGCATCATCTAAAATTAATCGTGCGTGATGTCTTTTATAATCATATGCACCACCTTGAGTAAATTTACCTATAATTTTTCTACCGAGATCTTTTGCGGTTTTGAGTTTATTAGGAATATCATCCTTAAACTCGCTAATAACTTCAGAATCTGACATGGGCAACCAAACTTTGGTCTGTGCATGATATGATATAATTGCCTCACTGACCACCAACGATGTCAGTATCATACAATCTAGCATATATCGCAACAAAACTATAGGTGCCCAACGTTTTTCACAAAAATGTCTGCCAAACCAAACATAACAAATCTTGTGAAGATTTTCGTTAAGTTCGAATGATTCAATACAGGCGAATCCAGTCAGATCAAAATCAGGTAATGGTCCATTAATTGCCACTCGCGTCATCTCGTTTGTAGGGTGACCAAATCTTTCAAAGTACACAGAACAATCTCCGTATCCCAGAAAACTTCCTGGATAACATGCAACCATATCAACCGAAATAACATCATTGTAATTGTATTTGGTATTCCATAATCCGCCATGTCCATATTCGACGCAACTTGCGCGTACGTCCTCGAGTAAATCAAATCGTGTTGGTTTCCATGAATTTCGTTCTCTGGCGAAATGAGCCGCAACAGATGGAACGGTAAAACAATTAGTTAGTAATTTGTCAGTATTTTCCGCGTGCTTGCACTGTAAAAACGTCGCAAGATTTTTCATCTCGTCATGGAGGGATTCTGTGCGATATATTTCACCGTTCGGTTTGACAAACTGATCAAATTCACCCTCCTCATTACTTTTAAATAACCATACCGATACAGGATCGGTTTTACTTATTTCTTTAATAAAATCAAACATATCTGCCCCAGAATTATCTGGGGAGTAAAATCTAACAGTTCGATCACGTGGAAATATTGTTACTGCGTTAGTCCATGCGTGCGCGTTATGATCGATAATATTTATTGGAGCTCCTTTCGATTTATATTTCGACTGGTACAGTACTTCTCCCGTTATTGTCGCCACAGTTATTGGAAATTTTAATATTTTTCCTAACTCAGCATCATCTTTTATTGTAGCACCGGTATCCTTAACCGAATCAGCCCACGAGTTTATTTTTTCACGCCTTAAATCAGTTAATCCATTTCCACGCATCGCGTTTGTAAAGTGTTCTATTACTCGCTCGGCTACACAATTTAACCTTGAAAATTTCATCGGCGCTAGTTTATCAACGTTGGGTTTTTTATTTATCTCATAGATTCCATAAATAACCGCCGTTACAGGATATGCTCGCTCATAATACGGTTTGTCAATACCTGTCAGTAGACCCGGTCTGGAATTTTTACTTAATATGATAGTTTTATTATTACCAAGGACAGGATCATATTTGTCACGGATAATCCAACTACCTGTTTCTGTTAATACAATAAATTTTACTCTGAAGAAATATTTTTGATTGCCCTCGTATTCAGCGATGTAGTTAATGATAGTTGCCGCTCGCTTGTCGTTCATTGTAGCGTCCTTGACAGCTTCTTTGACTTTGTCGACACTGACTTTGCCAGTGTTGCGTATAATCTTGAACGTTGACCATGTATGAGATGCACCATCCGTGTAAAATTCTTTCTTGGCGTCGTGAATTTTCGAGATCAAACTTTTATTTTTCAGATCAACCAGATCTCGTACTGGCAAGTCAGAAGATAATCTGTCAAGGTTGAATTTATATTTAACAGGCCTAGTTTGGGATAATCTCTCAAACTCGTTCATATAATTAAAACAAATATTTAAATAAAGAAAATTATATATATATATATATACAATGTCCCAATGCAGATGGTTGATGATCGGCTCGGTAAATCGATGCAACAAATCCTGTAGAAAGGAATTTTGTTGGATACACTCACAAAACATACGACGAGGAAGTCTAGGACCAATACCATGTCTACGGTGTGGTATTGGAGTGCGAGGAAAGACAGAATTATGTGGGAAGTGCGGCGGGAAACGGTTCAGAGAGCTTAAAAGATATTATGACAGAAAAAATAATAGCGGTGAAAACGCTATAAAATCCGTGAGGGATTATATATCAAGATTTCAGACAAACAATGATTTAAACGTATAATATTATTATAATGGAGCAAAATATATTTGTCCCACATCCTGTCATAACAAACTATGAATCAAATATTAATGGTATCATCAGACACTGTAGGTTAAAAAAACCAGTTGGTTGTATTAATAATCATGGTTATCTAAGGTTCACATGCGAGGGGGGAAAGAAACATTATCTATGTCATAGATTTACATACGAGTGTCACAAGGGTTTGATCAAAGACGGTCTTGTTATTGATCATATTGACGGGGATACTCAAAACAATAATTTATCCAATTTACAAGCTATCTCTCACAGCGAGAATAATACACGTGGAAATACAGGAAGATGTAAGACAATCGGAAAGAGGGCGGTAATTTCCACAAACATAGAAACTGGTGAAGAAATAAAATTGCGTTCAATATCTTCTGCTGCGAAATATTTTGATATTCACCCGCATTCAGTACAAAAAGTAGCAGAAAATATATATAAAACCACTTTCTCGAAAAAATATAAGCAGAAAATTATCTTTAACTATCAATAACTATCATCACCACATTATTAACTATCATCACCACATTATTAACTATCATCACCACATTGAATTAATTTTTTTAATTTATGTCACAGTAGGTCCTCCATACACTGCTGAATTTTTGATTATATAAGGGGAGATTACTTTGTAATATATAGTTTTCTTCGTAGATTTTTGGTTTTTTATGATCGTAATTAGTCAGTTTAACTAATTACTCGTAGAAGTATTATTTATGTTTTTTAAATATTTCCCCATCATACAACATTACGAGAGATCATGATAATGTTATTGATCCGTAGGAAGCTGTGTGTGGAACAGAAACCGTTGTCATGGTAATCGACCTGCAGGTGTGTGTTCATGCCACTGTTATTATTGATTCTCAGTCTGCTTAGGAAAACCGCTGTTATAAATACAGAAACTGTTGTTATTGATTCTCAGTCTGCTTAGGAAAACCGCTGTTATAAATACAGAAACTATTATTCAGAAACTGTTATTATTCAGAAACTATTATTCAGAAACTGTTATAAATACAGAAACTGTTATTATTCAGAAACCGCTGTTATAAATACAGAAACTGTTATTATTCAGAAACCGCTGTTATAAATACAGAAACTGTTATTATTCAGAAACTGTTATAAATACAGAAACTGTTATTATTCAGAAACCGCTGTTTACTGTAAATATTGGTTCCTTAGCTATATAGCTATCTATATATTAACTTCCGAAACATATGTTCGTAACAATGTTTGATAGCTCAATCAGTATGGTATTGGACTGTGACGCTCGCGGTCCAGGATCAAACCCCCATGGCTGACAATTTGTCGGTGGTGTACGCATAATTGCGATTTTTATAATAGTGGGGGGAACCGCAAACCCCCCCCCCCCGCTCAGCAAAATTCCCACCCACAACATTGACTTGTGGGTGATACATATTTTCGTATCACCCACTGGATTAATTATTGTGGGTGGGATTTTGCTGAGCGTACATGTTTGTACTGTCCTTAGTTAGTGCCGTTCATTCATAATCTGAGCTCGCTAATACACTCCATAGGGGCTCTTCATTCATTGTATATATCCATTTCATTGTATATATGTTATATGTATATCCTCTAAACTTGGTAGATTGCGGTGGCAAGCTACGAGTTTAATGAGGATTGTGCTGTCCTTAGTTAGTTATGTGTATATCCTCTAAACTTGGTAGATTGCGGTGGCAAGCTACGAGTTTAATGAGGATTGTGCTGTCCTTAGTTAGTTATATGTTATGTGTATATCCTCTAAACTTGGTAGATTGCGGTGGCAAGCTACGAGTTTAATGAGGATTGTGCTGTCCTCCCTCTTGGGCCTCTAGACCGTTGTTTGGCGGGTTAGGGGCTCTCGTAGAGGGAATATTTGCCTAATGAACTTGGTAGATTGCGGTGGCAAGCTACGAGTTCTTGGTTGTGCTGTCCCTGAAACATCCCGACGAACTCGCTAATACACTCGATAGGTGTTCTAGGGATATTTTTTTTTATTTTGAAGATTTATATATTACATAATGAACCATGAAAATATCAATGATGTAATTGTCGCTATTAAAAAATTGAAAAAAGATGGAATTAATATATCTGATGAACTTAATCCTGAAAAAATTGTTTCTGATTTTGAGATTTTACAAGAACGTAAAACCCAGGGGACACACACACTATCATCTGAATACAGGCTCATGAAACGGATTCAATCGGCAATGTTTCAGTCGCTAGCTACCGTAGAAGATGATCATGTGAAGGAGTTCGTTCCTCTCTCTGCCGCCGTAGAAAGAATTAAATCGTTATTATCCCACGAGTATGAGGCAAAGAAAACGATTAGTACTCGCATAAGACTATTAAGAAAAATAATGTTAGATCGTGAAACGATCCAGAGTAACCTCGTTACTGGTGAAACGATCCAAAGTAACTTCGTTACTGGTGATAATGAAAATGAAAGTTTTGGTAACTGGGGTCCATGTCAACGCTGACCACGTATATTGGTAGTCAAAATCAAGAAAGTTCTAACCTTGTCAAATTGTTCCTAATAAATTTTATTTATTATAAATTAATTTTATTTATTAATAATATTATTTTTACTGAGGATTTATTTTTTTATACTAAAATCAAGAAAAATGCACGAATTACTTGATTCTGACGGGGTAGTTGGTAGTCAAAATCAAAGAAAAATGCACGAATTACTTGATTTCTGACGGGGTAGTTGGTAGTCAAAATCAGGAAAATTGAGCAATTTCGTTGTATTTTAGTATAAAAAAAATAAAAATCTCAGTAAAAATAATATTATTAATAAATAAAATTAATTTATAATAAATAAAATTTATTAGGAACAATTTGACAAGGTTAGAATTTCTTATTTCTGACGGGGTAGTTGGTAGTTAAAATCAAGTAATTCGTGCATTTTTATGTTTCTGACGGGGTAGTTGGTAGTCAAAATCAAGTAATTCGTGCATTTTTATGTTTCTGACGGGGTAGTTGGTAGTCAAAATCAAGTAATTTGTACAATTTCAGTAAAAATCAGGAAAATTAATAAATCCTATTTTTTTTTGTGATAGAAATTTTAATTTTTACTTTCATCGACCAGCTTTTTTAGTTGCCTGGGCCGATAAATTTGTACCAAACACAAATTTGTGCCAGTAATAATAAAATATTTTTTTATTTATTTTTTTAAGTTGATCGAATTTGAGTCTGATCTCTGTTACAAATGTTCTTCTAACTGTTAAGAAATCCTCGCGTGTAAAAACCCTCCATTACATGAAGATCTACGGCAAAAGTCTTACGACGGAAGTCTTACGACGGAAGTCTTACGACTTTACATACAGATTTATTACAAGCTCTTCTTCACGTATGTCAATTAAGCGATTAAGGTGGTCTGTGAGTTTAAAATTGATTCGCGTTAACATATTATTGTGACACCGCAAATACACGGGATTAGTTGGTTCTTGCACGATTAAACTTCCAGGGGGAACTTGTGGTGTGAACGTGTACAGGATGTATCCTTGTTGAGCTTGATTTGATCTTCCGAGATCTATTTGATAGCTGCCATCGATTACGTCACAAACCAGATTGACCGCGACCGTCGGTGTTATATTAACGATTCCCGGAGATATGTGTCTTCCGCCGCCGTCTGGATCATTATCATATCTGAGAACGGTTGGATATGGTGCTAGTTTTCTCCATGCATGGAGTATTTTAGGAAAAAACTCATCAATGACATCACTGACAGATTTTCTTAACTCAGTTACACTATACCCGGGAAATTTAAAATTTGGTACATCGGCTTCTGTTAATTTATATTTTTCTAACCATTTATATGCATCAAATTTTTTAAATGATTCTAAACTAACCATCGCTTGAACTATTCGGTTATTAAAATATTCCATATCTGATATAAGCTGATTTAATATTTCCACACGCGTGATGATTTTTTCACGCGATGACGCTGATATGTCAAAAATATGTTCGTTAAAATATTGATTCAGTTGATCTAGTTGTTTTTTACATTCTTGATTGATTTCCTGAAAATATTTAATAATATCATTTCGATGAAGACCAAAAACATGTCCTGTTTCCCCCTCCCGACTTACAAAAATCCATACCTCAATATCGTCGTGAAAGATAAAATGGCTAAACATTAATTTATTTTTAAAAAATACGTAGTTTTTCCCCGTATGATGGATTAATTTCATGATATGATTGCCTATCCGTGACATAATCAGACTTTTTCGGTTCTGGTGGTCCTTCATACACCCTGGGAATTTCAGGCCATCCTAGCACTGATCTGATTGAAGATTGATAAATATCAACGGCATAATCAGGCGAGTTTATTTCAACCGTCGAGGACAGGGTGGGTTCATGAACATTAATTGATATTTTTGATTCTTTTCCCGTTATTGATTTTATTCTACGCGCAAATTCCTCACTAATCTCTTCAATCTCGTAACTGCCGGTTGGTATTCCAACAACAACCCAGTCAGGTGTTACATCGGGTTTATTTTTACTAGCAAATACAAGCGAATTATTTGCTGGTGTACCATTAAATGATTTTGATCTGATATTTGGCCAGCTGTAATATACTCGTAATTGTGCTAGTGCTATTTCTTTTACTGGAAT
The DNA here is from genome assembly GCA_028554795.2 of Sinohyriopsis cumingii. Lineage (NCBI taxonomy): Eukaryota > Metazoa > Mollusca > Bivalvia > Unionida > Unionidae > Sinohyriopsis > Sinohyriopsis cumingii. The sequence continues at coordinate 130,524,596 of CM068826.1, read as the reverse complement.
TGCAGTGGGAAAATTAACACTAAATTCAGGATTAATTGAACTTACCGAGATCATCGTTATCTTTGGCGGAGTTGTGTTGGTCACGATCTGCTGGAGTAATTCTGTCATTATTGATACTTGTATCTTTAATACCGATACCTTCGTCGTATATTTTGGTTATCATTGAAAATTCGAAATCAGATATAATTCCATCACTGAGACTCGCTGATAACAACGAGGATAATTTCGAGTATGCTACCGTCGCTGTATGTAATTTTATTTTGTAATCGGATAATTTTTCGTTCGTACAAGTACATATTTTTTTTGTGATGATATTAAGCACACCTGCAATAGTTGTTGCTGCTGAAATACAAATAGTTACAGCTACTGGTGCCATCGTTGTCAACGCTGATAATATTACACCGGTTTCAGCAACAACAGCGGATACTGAATAAACAATCACATCAACGATAACCAATCGTCGTCGATATTTTTTTACTTTTACTGTATATTGATCGACTTGATCTTTTAGCGCCGCCTGCCATTCACGTGCTTGATTGTATCTGTATTGTGCACCGTCCATATATATTTTTATGCAGTAACCAATTGAGGTGTTTCAGCTACAAATTCCAAACACCACCAGAAGGATGTTGCGGTTAATTTCTTATCAGCTGCTTCCAGAATAAATATTTCCTCGGTTCCGCTATTTAATACAACAGATACAACCCCGGAAAACCTGTCTGTGGAATGACGCCATGGAAACGTTGTAAATATTTCAAATTTTGCAGCACTGAACACGGACAGCCTGTACACGCCAGTGACTGTTGCGGTATATTTGATAGTATTATTTTGCTGCGACCATGTTGCAAATCCCGATGATACCATGCATACGATGTTTGTGATATGCCCGGGAGTTATTGCAGCTGGAATTTTAATCAAATTTGTTTTGTTGACAATCTCAGGAATTCCCGCTACGATGTCTTGCTGTGTTTGTTTGATCGTGTCTAGGTCAGTTTTGATATCAGAAAGTTTCATGTCAATGACGGAAGGAGTTCCAAAGAACTTATTTATGGCATCATCGATTTTTTGAAAATTTCTTCGAAGCCTTATAAAACCGGTTACGTGAACATCATATTCGGCCCGCAGCGTGGATAGTTTACTGTCTACGTCGTCGACGTATAGTTTGTTTGCGACGTCGTTGTCAGATTTTGGAGCTGTTACAGCTACTATTTTGTTCCCGTTCATGCTAAGTTCACCTGTCATTGTGTCACCGGTGTTTCTCACGCGATTAGCAACACTTTTTGCAATTTCATCTCTGATGGTTTTAAGTGACATACTTGAATCTCTGATTCTACCACCGTCAGTAAACACGGGAATATTATCCGTAACTGCACCAAGTACTCGCCGGACTATATCATTCCATTTGATATTGCTGGTTTTTAGTTTACCATATCGATCCTGAAAAATAACAACTTCATCTTGGTCAACTCCAGCAAGGTTCATAATATCAGCAAGGTCATCCTTGGTCGCATACTTTGACAGATCAACGTCGGATTTTATTTTCTTACTAGTAGAAGATCTTCCGTAGATGTCAACCATTATAATAAGATCCGTTGTTTAAAATGCTTTACGCGCAACAAATCGGTTGCTTGTATAATCGTGCACGACTTTATGTGGCGGCCTGGATGATTTTGATATAGCGTCGAGTACATTAATTACTTCACGGCCGCATATTGGCGGATCTGTCATTGTTTGTGTGGGTAGCGTTGAATACCAAACTTTATAACCTCTGGTTGTTGCGTGGAGTGGTGCGACATACTTGATAAATTCAACAGGTGGAGCTAACCCGTACGAATCAAAATAAACAATTCCACGTGGATCAACCGCGTATGATACCCAATGAGTACCAGGTCCGGAACGTTTGTCAAGATTAATAATACCTGTTTCTAGTTTGTTTGGTTGTTTCGGTAATTGATCTCGCATAAAAACACCTCTAAAGGCAGATATTTTTAATTTTTTAGCGGCATTAAGTAAATCAAAATTTGATGCTGGAACGTCTAACGAAATGACCCTGGAAGCCTTAGGCCTCTCCCCCAACGAGATCCTGGCAATCTTAGACCGCGTCCCTTTTTTTTGTTATATCGTCCACCAGTAACTTTTTCGAAAATTTTTTTACCCGCCGCTCCAGCAACACCTAACGCGGCCGCTTTTGCTACGGCTGGAGCAGCTGCAGCTAGTAATGCCGGAATGGCAGCGAGAAATGGGAATATACCACCCGTTTTAACCATGTCTTTGATGGCGCTCGGGGAGAGATGAAATTGAACTCCAGTTTTTGATTCTAGAGCTTTATTGAAATGTTTAATCTGATTATTTGTCAGCGATAATTTGTTTGGACCACCACTAATCTGATCTCGTTTTAGTGATATTTTAGTTCCGCATTTGTTGGCGGTTTTTGATTGAAGCTTTTTTACCTAACCGGGGGTCAGAGTAACATTAACATGACTATACGACATTTTTATATAAATAATATTTTTCTAAATAACACGATTAAATATTTTCCACCGGTGCATCAACGACCCTCATTCGACCACTGCCACCTTCAAGTAACATGGCTTTGTCGCTAAGTATGACCGCGATCGCTCTGTAAAAGGCACCAGCACCTGGTGGGTTAGTAACATGAGCTCGAAAGTGTATATCAGCAACAGATTGTTTGGATAAATCAAGATGTTCTAGTGAAAAATAATAAATCGGATATAGACCTGTAAAATCTAGTTGTGATATTTGCAAACCGGTATCTATATTTTGATCACGTCCCATGAATGACATTAAACGATGATATGCGCGCGCTACATGATTTTGTGCATAATTTAACAATATATTCTCAGCCGGTTCTTGATGTCCATTTATCCGTAAGGAAACTTCATTAACTCCAAGGTTATCAAATATCATATGTGAATGTTCTTGATTATTTATCCGGTCAATATTTTGCAGTGCAATAAAAATATGTCGTGGTGCAGAAACACCCTGTTGTGATGCTATATGCCATGTAAATAAACCATTAATATTGCTTTGAGCAGCATCTGTGGTTACTGTTAACCATGATAGCAATGATTTACCGCCTTGATCCATAAAAGATAGTAATTTTTGTTCCTCAGTAATAGATGGAGTTATTACTGGCATCCACAATGAAAGTTTTGTTATATCTACTTTACCAGCATCAGCAACACCAGCACCTCGCCAGATTGCATCATTATCATCACCTTTTCTTACGAGCACAATTGTGTGTTTAGCTCCAAAGATGACTTTTCTAACATTTCTGCAAAATCCAAAGATGTGAGATAATGGAATTGCACACGAAAAATTTCTATCATTTCCCGACAGCGCCGCCCGGCGTGCTGCAAACCCTAAGTTGTAAGTCGGGGCAATATCTTTTATGATTTCAAATTCAGCAGCTGGTCTAGTTTCACGGTCTGGGTTGGCGGCTTCTGCCTGATTATCAACTGCAGTAGCCCTTGGCGTGTATAACTTGATATACTGATTATGGTTAGCGTTGTCGGTGATATCTTTAGCGAACATCATTGTTGGACCAGCTGATCTTGTAAAGTCGTCAGAATATCTCGCCAGACCAATTATTGTTGTAGCAACATCAACATCCTTCTGAATTGATTCAATATTTTTTCCATCAATCATGTATGTGGCGCTATCAAACAGTGCCATAATTCCGTTGTTGACAAAACCAACACGCAGATTGGCACCATATGCCGTATTATCCCCCTTTACAAGTATACCTTCTACTTCAATAAACGCTTCAGCGGGCAAGAAATATCTACTTGTATCATGAACCTGTAATTCGATTCTCCCCCGCTGATTTGGTAGTCTTGCGTCATAAGAATAAAATTGATAATCACGTACCGACTCGTACTTAAGTACAGGTGCCTCCATATCAAATACTGGGTCTGATTCGCGCCTGAACATTTTTATTATAGTTACCATTTTTCCAAATGATGATCATCGTCGACGAAGACCACTTCCTGCTATTAAATTTGCTGTTATATTTTTTTCTGCTTCTTCAGATATCGCCGCTAGTTTTTGATTTGCAGCTTGATTTATTATTTTACTAACATCTGCAGGCATCACCTCAGTACTTGCCAGTTTCACCGGTGGTTGTTGTTTTCGTCGCAATAATCGTGCTAGTCTTTCTTTGATCGCCGAGAACGCCTTACCAGCAACATTGACAATTGCACCAGGAGCTTTATCACGAACAATATCAATAGCCTTCATCGATAATTGTTTTGCAACAGGTGCTACTTTTGGAGCTATCCTCGTGAATAATCCCCGAATGACATCACCAAGTCCATTTCCGTAAATAACACTATAGATTGGTAATCGTGAGTTTACCGCTCTAACCTGTGTGGGTTTACGATGATTATCATGCACAATCATCTTATTTTATTTACCATTTATCTAACAACTAGTCATCAACGAGCTCATCAATAAGTTCTCGGTAAACGCCAATATCCATGATACCACCTTGAAATAGTCGCCGACAAATATCAGCTGCTTCATTGGTTATTTCTGGTGAATTATTTCCAGCTCGTTTTCCTCCTATGAGAACTTCTAACCGTGACACGTCATTGATGATATTATCAGGACATAAACCACGTCCTGTTTTAGGTTCATCTTGGGATGTTTTAAATACTGGTGGTTGCATTACCGGAGTAAGTACTTCAGTGGTGGCCGGGGGTGAGTCACCTTCTCGAAATCCATGTGGTGAACCTGTCGGTGTAAATGTTACATCCGGTGCAGAAATTTTACGTAAAGGTGAAGAAATTTTCTTCGAGGAGGGTGATTTTTTAAGTGACTCTTTAGCCCTTTTAAGTTCCGACCTCAACCTTTGCTGCGGCGAAGAAGATTGCTGTTGTTCTATTTGTTGCAGAGGTGGAGGAAGCTGATACTGGGAGGACTCTCCTTGTTCTAGTTGTTCCCGTCTCCCTCTAAGTCTTTCTACTTCTTCATTAAGTCTTTCAAATTCTGGACCTCTAGCTTGTTTTTTATTGTAATATACGCGATATATCCATTTAATGAAATCATTATTATTTGTTTTTCCATAAAAGGGTTTTAAAAAATTAGTTTTATCAGATATATTATCTAATATCATCTCAGGTAATTTCTCTCTTTCAGTGTTTCTAATTTCCTCAACAACTCCTTCGTTAAATCTTGCAATTAATTTTAAGCTCTCTCCTGCTGATTTGGATTTAGATGCAAGTTTTTCTCTCACATCGGCGACTTCAGTACGAAGTTCTCCAATACCTTCAAGTATTTCCTCACCAACAGGTGGAGGTTGAGCTGCAGCTATGTCAGTTGGAAGGTCTCGTAAAATCTTCTTTGCCTGTTTAGTTCTTCTTGCTATTTTTTCTGATACCGGAAGAAGATCTTCTTTGATGACAGTTGCAACTTTCTCAGTAGCTGCAGTGACGGGCTTAAACAGTTTTTTAGTGTCCTCTTCATACTCAACTTTTGCTTCTTGCTGCGCTTGTAGATTTTTTCTAAATGAGTCTTTGACAGGAAGAAATTTTTTAATTGCTTCTAATCGTTCTCGAGCTGTTCTTGCAGTATGAGATTCTGGATGTATCATTTTATTATAACATAATAATTTAATTAATATCAGCAGAAGGGGAGCAGCAGAGAGGGTGCCTACCAACGTTGGTCGTCAAAAAAATAAACAAGAAATAAATAAACACGTAGAGTACTTTATTTTTTCAGATACTATTTCGAACTGAGGTTTTATTAGTACAATCGTCCATTACAGAAATAAAACATCTCAAGGAAAAGTTCATTTGTAAAATCTTGACCTTTCTACGAGATGTTTTATTTGTTTGTTTTATTTGTTTTGTCGGAATTCTATGGTCTGTTCACCCTCTCTGCTGCTCACCCAGTCTTCAAATACCGTTGACCCTAATTGGCTGTTGAAGTTGGTAATACAACTCTAAGTAGGAAAAACGTTCTTTTCACTAATAAAGTAAGGCATTTATCCTAAACATGTATTTTTGTCAGATAAATATATTACATCTTGTAAATATTTATGAAAATTGCATTCAAATGCTCAACGTAAAGAGGTTGGAAGTCTTTCAGGTCCTGCGACGGTAATTCGATGGGAGTCATTATGCACGTTCACATATAATAATATTAATCCGGGCCAAAATTAGGTCCTCAACAAATATTTTAATAGCTCAGTTTGGTTCCGTATCTACACCCCTATTGATTACACACAATTATGCTGAATCAGATAAAACTGCCTTGAAAAATTGAATTCCTGCATTGTACACTGACAGCAAGCTGTCGAAAAATAGAATAAATTCTCTATCAGCCTGAATTTCTTGTACTTTTCACTGAATACATCCAGGACACCACAGACCTAAATTGACTGACTGGGACCAAGTCCGTTTACTTGGTCCATGCCAATCTCAACCCCGGTCTTTTTTTCCGATAAGGGAACCGAGCCAAATGTAGTCTCATCGGACCGTCAACAAATCGGAAGTTCTGCAGCTAACTTGTGCAATGATTCCCATAGTGTAGAGCATCTTTCATCTCCTGTACTAAACTTGGGCGGTTTTTTTTCCGACTGATATGTTGATGGGAACTCGTGTTAGTGCTACTGTGGCTGAAAGTTCCTTGAACACGATATACACGTACATGATATCAGCACATCGCATGTTCAATTTTCTGGTTCCCATTGGCCATCTACGGATGTTTATTTTAGGACAGAATGCATTGCCCCTTTTTTAACTGCAATATACATAACACGTTACAGTAATTATACCTGTTCCAACTATTAATATCTCATATGAGGTCAAATTAATAATGTGAAGTACTAAGTCTGATTTTGCCTTTTCCTTTGTTAATTGTTCTCTGACATTTTTAAATGGTGAACTATGCCTTTCAGTACTATACAACCAAACAACGCTATTAGTGAGCAGTTTCCAAGGGACTGTATACCTATAATATACTGTTGGCATTGTTTAATTTTGACAACGTTGCCTCCAAGAGAGATAAAATTAAGCCAGTCAACCATACACCGCGATTAGTGAAAGACACGTCAGTTATCGTTTGTAATGATTATTTCCGATCCATCCCAGTTAAAGCATAGACCTAAAGCAATACACCCACCTGATACGACATTCCTATGAAGGGCGAAGTGAACATTCCTCCACGATACGTGTAACTGTTGAACGCTTTCATTGTATGTAGGAAGATCTTGGGTAAATAGGCTGGATTGCAGAATATCTAATGTATCAAATTGCTGGCTGGCATTTACCTCTATCATGGTTATGTATTAGAATATTAGAATCAGTATTTATTTCGTTTATAGTCTGGGAATTTTAATATCAGTTAGAATTCTTTCTCCCGTTTTCGTTAGCCAACTATTTCAGTAATGTGTACAAAAAATGGGGATAGGATTCTTCATTCATGAAGGTATTTTACTACCTACAGGAATTGAAGTCGTTATTTACCACGTTCGCTCTTTATCTACCTATCAGGTTTTCCGCCAATTACACACTGTACTGTTACCTCCTGCGCATGTGTGTCAGTTCACCAGCTCTATGAACATGATTGTCATTTGGAATCTGTATCCGTTAAATAAGGGGCGGCCATAACCCGTTTCCTCTTATTTGCTAAGGCGTGATCTATCTATCTATATATATATATATACATACATACATATATATATATATATATATATATATATATATATATATATATATATATATATATATATATATATATATATATATATATGGGGCCCCGAGTGGTCTAAAGCGCTCACCGTTCCGGATCACTGCCATCTCACCTCTGTCTGCGTGGGTTCGAGTCCAAGGCTCGGCTAGCGTGGGTATGTGGGAAAGCCTGCCAGTAGCTTCTCGTGGGTCGGTGGTTCTTCCCTGGGTTTTCCAGGGTTCTTCTTCCACCAATTTTACTGGTCGCCATGTATAGCCGAAAAATGGCGTTAAACCATAGAACAACAACAACTATATATATATATATATATATATATATATATATATATATATATATATATATATATATATATATATATATATATATATATATATATCTGTGTGTGTGTGTGTGTATTAAATTTAAAGTACTTAACACATATCTGTCAGTTTAAGCAACATGAAGATGGATTAAGGCAAATGCCTTTTTGAATCCATAAAGCTTTTGCATTTCTTTCATTTGAAATAATACTCTTGATATAGAGCGTGACAGTGACTACAGAATACAATCTTGGCGGAGAAAGGGCAAACAGTTTCCAGATCATTTACTTGCAAGTGAACAATATCGAGCATTGGTCTGATAACATCTTCCCAATATCAATTAACCCGCCACCATGAAAGGGTGTGTGTATTTTGGAATAAATGTAATATTTTAATAATGAAAGCCTCTGAATAAGATTTGCCGAAAAATGCAGTATTTATGTCCTTTGAAAGAAACAATGTTTCACCGTCAGTCTAACCGACCTAATTTCTTTTAGCCAATAAATGAATCTATACACTATTCGCCTATTTTGTTATCTTGTTGCCAATAAATAAATCTACACGCCATTCCACGATCTTGTAGCCAATAGATGAACTGTACGCTATTCGTCTATCTTATAGCCAATAAATTAACCTGTACGCTATTCGCCTGTCTTATAGCCAATACATTAACCTGTACGCTATTCGCCTGTATTATAGCCAATAAATTAACCTGTACGCTATTCGTCGTTCTTATAGCCAATAAATTAACCTGTACGCTATTCGTCTATCTTATAGCCAATACATTAACCTGTACGCTATTCGTCTATCTTATAGCCAATAAATTAATCTGTACGCTGTTCGCCTGCCTTATTGTCAATATATAAAACAGTATGCCATTCTCCTATCTTGTAGCCAATAAACGAATCTGTACCCCGTTCTTTGTGGATATGTGAGAAAGCTTGCCCGTAGCTTCTCGTGGGTCGGTGGTTCTTTCCGGGGTTTTCCCGGTTCTTCCTCCACCATTAATACTGGCCGCCATGTATAGCCTATCTTGTGCTGAAAAATGGCGTTAAACCCCATAACAACAACAACAACAACAACCCCATTCTTTTTTCATGTAGCCAATAAATGAATCTGTACGCCAGTCTCCTATCGTGTAGCCAGTAAATTAATCTGTGCGCTATTTTCGTCTGTATTGTAGGCAGTAAATGAATGGGTAAGCTATTAACCCATCTTACAACCCCCCAAAATGAATATGTTCGCTATTCTCATATGTTATAGCCAATAAATGAATTTGCATGCTATTCTCCTATCTTTCAGGCAGTAAATGAACAGCGGCATTGCGAGTTATCAAATTATTGCTTAAAAACTGAGAAAGAGCCGTGACAGATTTGCTGCCATTAAAGTAGCAGATCAACCTCTATGTTGGTCGAATTGATGTTTCTGTTGCTAGTAACTCTGAAATGGTTATTAGCACATCTAGTTTATATTTCCCTGTATCTACAACTGTCAGAGAAGTTATGTGTATTACATTAGTGGTATCGAATGCGGTTTCCAGTTTTAACATGCATTAAAAATGGAAGAAAAAAACTTTCGAAGTGTTAGTGCAATATTCTTAGACAACACTGTCCCTAATGAGTACGCAAAAATAGTAGTATATGTCATATCTTTTGAAGTTTCCTTTCGTGTGTCAAAATTCCAATGTGAAGGGTTTTCTATTATAATCCTTGTGTTGTTATGTTACACGTACACGTACATTGTATGAATTTGTCTCCCACGTATTGATATGTTACACTTGCATTGTATGGCTTTGTCTCCCACGTGTTTTTATTCAGTTCTGTGTTACTGTGACTATGTTGAGCTTATCCTTTTGAGCTTATCTTTAAGTACAACCGTGCAATCTTGCACTGGTTGAAATCGCAATTGGTACATTGTGTAACGGTGCAAACGTTTGTTGAATAGTTCTGTAGATAATTTTAAAGTACATTCTTTAGTGGTCATTTTTGACACGTACCCATTAAGACTGGTATATTGGCTGGTCACGCAATAAATTGTTGACTGCGAGGGACAGAACCCATTCCGCTTGGGGCATGAATTGCATGTCAATTAGGACCCGCTTTGAAAACAGGCGAGAGAGCGATGTTAAAGGAACCGGGAGAAAATTTTAGGAAATTATGGTCCATTTGAAACAGGTGCAATAAAATGATATTTTCTAGAATAGTTATCAGTAAAGGAGGACTGGGCAGAATTTTCAGACTTAGGTGGGAGTGATAAAGATTTCTGGCGCGTAAAGTAGCAATCCTGATTGGCTAAGCTAAACGAGAGACTGTGGGTTCCAAGACGAAATTCAGGGTTTTTGATAGTTCACCTCGTAGAATTAAGTAGTCCAAGATTTTCTGGCGAATTGGAAGTCTTGACTCCGAGTAATAGAAAGCATTTCTCGTTAAACAGTCCTAAGATGAATGTCCGAAAGCTAGTCAAAGCGAATCTCGAATAAAGCACAAGGTTAATCTCGATTGCATACAATGTATATTCATTGACTAAGTCTGTAATTCTTGTTGAGTTTATTCATTTTAAATTCATGCTTCAATTTTTCTTTGAGTTCAGAAATAACCGTGCATGTTATATGAATCTTGTGTTATAAGAATATCATACAGTATTTCTTTATATGAATGCGTTTGGATTCAGTTGTTTGTATGCAATATGAATCATGTAGAGTAAGATTTCATGTATTTCGTCTGATATAAATTAGGTGAACGTGAAACTTATCTGTCTTAAATGATTGTTTCATTTATGCTGAAGATTGAAAACTTATTTCAGTGAATCATTAATTAGCAAAGTAACGTAGCTTTGACAAGGAATGAAGTCCATTAATTTGTGTACCATTAAGTTGTGATTTCTATCGACTGTTAGTTCAGCTGGTAAATTTATAGCCACAGAAGGACCATAATAGTATCAGAGAGGGCTAAGTGTGTCATGGTCGGTCAAGAATGCAGTAGCCGTTAACAGGACAGATTTATGATAATAGGTTGTTTGTTTATTAGTGCGAATGACGATATCTCGTTCAGTTGAGTTCGGTGGACAAAATATCTGACGCAAAAGAGTGGGAATATTTTTTGATTCCATGTGTGTGTGTGTGTGTGTGTGTGTGTGTGTGTGTGTGTGCGATTTGGATTTTTAACGTAGCTTTTAACAATGTTTCAGTCATATCGCTACGATGTCTGCAGTGTGGCAGTTTATAGTGATGTCTAGCAATGGGGCATCATGCCGCAGACGTGGCATGATGTCCCACCCAGTCATATTATCCTGACACCGGGCCGACCAGTCCTAACACAAACCTCTTAATGCTGAGCGCCAAGCGAGGCAGCTGTAAGTACCAATTTTGTAAGTCTTTGGTATGACTCGGCCGGAGATCGAACCCACGACCTCCCGCATCCGAGGCGGACGCTCTAACCACTAGGCCACCGGAGTGGTGATCCCATGTGTAGCTGCTTTGCAAGTATTTCTACTTACGGAGGTTATTTTCATGTTTGGTGAAGCTAGAAAGACAATAGGAGAGAGAGAGAGAGAGAGAGAGAGAGATTTTATCGTTGAGTAGGATGGTGTAGTTAGGGCCATCCATTTAGTACGTACTCAAAAATCTGGCAAAGCTTGACCCCTCCCTGTACACATACATACTTATTTACCCCCACCTGTGAACATACGCTTGACCCCCCCCCCCCCGAATTCTATAGAACGGCCTATATTTCATTCACGCAGAAACTATAAAGGATTAATAATATCAATGTGTTTAATAAAACAGATAGTCCACCGACGTTGAAAGTCTGGCTGCATCATCAAACAAATAAGCTGCCTAAATTTAAACAGTTTGTCTAGTGTCCGTTAAAATTCAAACGCCGACAGTCGAATAGGTTACGTATTAGACAAATTATTATCGAGGTTTCACCACCACCCCCTTCCTATGCGTATGTACATTTTCAGTAGCCCCCCCCCCCCACCATACGTAAGCGTATACATTTGGGTTACCCCCTCCCCCCTCCATGCGTACGTACTAAATGGACGGCCCCTTATGATGAAGACATAAGACAGCGGCTGCATTAATCTGACTCGGACATCGCGTGCAATCTTTGCTTGGTGGCTCACGCTGTTTATAATCGCGGATGCACACGTGCACGCGCGTTAAACCCTCAATGGGAAACGTAATGGGGAATATAGAATGGCTTTAGGGGCTGCGATTCATCTCGATTATTGTTCAAATCACTCCTTCAAGGAGCTTGATTGTGTTGCATGAATCAGTATTACTGATCATATCATACATTCGATTTTGAAAAAAATACCACTGTTACATTTCAGGACAAATGCTTAAATCGGATATTCTGTTCAAGGGTGACATACTGCGCATAATCTCAAATTAAGCAATACATTGGTTTTCTCAACCTTAGCATTATTCAACCCAAGTAACACTTATAAACGTTCAGGATTCATCACGAATTACAGACCTATCCTTACCCACAAAGAGGCCACACACTTTGTATAAACTGTCGCAAATTAGCCTAGGCTATTTAAAGACGTCCCGATCAGATACCACTATAATTAAGAGATAGCACCACGAAGTTTCACTATTCGCTACAACGAATCAGTTGTCTTTCATGATCTCTTTCCAGTTGGGAGATACCATAGAATGACCTGGAATATATCAGCCTATTAAGATTCTTTCCACTTTGCGGTCTGAACCTGAAAACTGGATAATTTCAGTTCATTAACATTTAAGAGCTCCAGTGTTACATGTGGGTTGTTTTTATGCCCGAAGTACAAACATCAACTGCATATGGTGCTACTCTAAAATCAAGAGTTGGCCTAGAGTTATTTGGAGTAAAAGAAATTAGAATATATTGACAGTTTTTGATTTTTTTTATCACAAACTCTTGTCCACGACAGGGCTTCTGGTTACACTCGGGACGAAAGATTCAGAAATCAAGTGCGTAAATCCGTTTCTATATTCTAGCCCTTCCCCTTCTGAAAGTTCCAGACTTCGAAGCAAGATCATTATTTTCTATAGTAATCGTAATACGCATGCAAAATCGGCACGTATGCTGCTTACCGAAATAGATTGGGGGTATGGCTTTTTACACTTTGATCTTGAAACTTCGACTTCTAAAATTAAAGAAATCGATATTAATTGTCTAGATGACTACCAGGTTGCCCAATAGCTCTGCTTGGGGCTGACAAAAAACAACAAAACAACTATATGTCACATACGTTTGACAAGAGAAAATATCGAACCTTGCACATAGAATATGTGAAATGAGTGACACGATCATGGCACTGACAAATTCCTTGCAAATTACTTGTGTTCATATCTGTATGTGCGATCGGCCCATCACCGTTTATACAGTGAACAGTCTGTATGCAAAGGTATCTCAAGGAAAGACAAATCTGTCAATTGTATGTACGTGTCTTTAATATGGAATACAAATGATAAGACTATTAGCCCAAAAGCACTGTCTTTCATCAGTATGATTACTATATCCATTTTAGAAGATTAATCTCTCTCTCTCTCTCTCTCTCTCTCTCTCTCTCTCTCCATACATACATACATACACGCACGCACGCACGCATCGTCTATTGATGATGTATGGGACAGACTCATGTTGGTGACGACAATCATATCTTCATTCTACAATAAAATGCATGCTCTACTATCAACAAGCATGTCATAACATAACCGCAATAATAAGTTGTATATGAAAAGAAATATATACAACGTCTTATTGTGAAAGTCTACAAATTTGGTTGTATGGCTATTCACGGAATGTAAAGCTCTCAGGCTTATATAGTATAATTATTACCACAGATTTTCACCTCTTGTTTTTCCCATTTCCATACGGAGATTATTTAATGTTATTCCATGTATATATATATATATATATATATATATATATATATATATATATATATATATATATATATATATATATATATATATATATATATATATATATATGTGTGTGTGTGTGTGTGTGTGTGTGTGTGTGTGTGTTGAATATGCATGTGTATGTTTGTATGTATGTATATGTGTCTGTAAGTATATTCATGTATGTGTATGCAGATGTATGTCTATGTGTATGTACGTACATGTATGTATGTTTCTGATTCCATTACTTGCCTTAGCTAAATGCTTTTAGAATAATATGTACTGTACTAGGTAATTGAAAGCAGGTCCAATATTTACATCTAAAGATATATTCTTACGGTCTTAACTAATCAGATACTAGACTTTGTACATTTGAAGGTTGACGCAATATCCAGCATTATTACATGCGCATTTTTTGTCTCTGTTAACTTTACATCGTCGGAATATTTCATTATTTTACGATATTGCACTCACGTGTATATCATATTGCACTCACGTGTGCCCAATAGTGTATTAGAAACTACTCTGTAAACAAATCATGTACACTCACGTAGTAGGCGCTTTACGATTTGGTTGATTAAATTTGTTTCTGAATGAACTAAAGTCGATGTTTCATGGACTGCCACATACCAGTTCCTTTGCCACATTCCGCGTTAACATGTTGGATACAGTGTTTCGGATTTAGGCTTGAGATAGACGCTAGACAGGTCTAGGACCCAACAAATAACATGCAAGTGACAAGGCATAAACTGTCTTCTTTAGCTGCTAATAAGAATGGCAGAAAAATGCTTACAGTTTTACATCCTGAATTTCCTCAAAATGTACTTTCTTAGTTCTGCAAATCCGAATTACACGAGCCATGTCATGGGTTCTCAAGCTTGATTACACATTTCGAAATTGTACTGTAATTTTTACTATATTCCAAGTGCAATAACATCCTCCTTACTGCACTCAAAATTAAATAAACATTATATTCCACAGCGTCTTTTTGATAATTGCAATTGAACGACTTCATATTTTCCCCACATTATGATTTCAAACATTCAATGACATAACAGAAACACACTTGTAGATGTCAACACGCTGCTGGACTCAGATGTATTTGATGCATAATTGGCTCAGATAAATCCAGTCCATAATCATGAAATTTCGAAGAATCGACAAAAATACAAAAATCTAATCATTCCAGATCAAATGGAAAAGTTGTTGCAATGCGCATTCATTCACAATATGACTCCTAATTTCAGTTTTAAGTAGACCAAAACGCCATTTTTTTTCCAAAGTTATTTCTAGCGCGCGACTAAGTTATGTGCTCATTAATAATGTAGCTGTTGTGAAATGATGAATCTGCGCTCGTGTATTTGGTTTGGAATACGGCATACATTCAGTTACTTTGTTTCTTGTATATTTTTGTTTATATAATTAAGCCTTCGGTAGAATAAGAAAATGAGCATATAATAAAAAGGTTACTGCATTTGTATGGGAAAATATGAACTCGTTTTGGTTGAAATTGAAAGATTGAGAACGACGAGATTAATATATAAATATTATGCAGAATCTCATCATTAACAGTTTGGTGTATAACCTATAGTGGATGTAAACTTTATAAACGGGGTCAGAATATCCTTATCTGGGGCCTCGTGTGTGAGAATGGTGTAAGGCACTCGCCTTTACGGATTACTCACGTCTCTCACATATGTGGACCGCTCCGGTGGTCTAGTGGTTAGAGCGTCGCATCGGAAGCGGGAGGTCGTGGGTTCGAACCCAGACCGAGTCATACCAGAGACTTATAAAAATGGTACTAACAGCTGCCTCGCTAGGCGCTCAACATTAAGAGATTAGTGTTAGGACTGGTCAGTCTGGTGTCAGGATAATGTGACTGGGTGGGACATCATGCTACATGTCTACGGCATGATGCCCCAGTGCTAGACATCACTATAAACTGGCACACTGCAGACATCGTAGCGATATGACTGAAAAATTGTTAAAGCTACGTTAAAAATGCTAAACACACACACACACACACATGTCCGAGTGAGTTCGAGATTCGGCTCGACCAACGTGTTGGGTAGGTGAGAGAGCTTGCTAGTAGCCTCCCGTGGCTTGCTGGTTCTTCTCGGGGTCTTAAAGAGTTCTTCCTCAACCATATATACTGGCCGGCATGTATAACCTTTCATATGCTGAGAAATGACGTTAAACACAAAGAACAAAAGCAATCCGGATAAGCTTTTGATTCACGCATACCTACTTACTTGCATATATGCCTTACTTAAACATACGTTTCAATAAGGCTTCACTTTCGTGATCTTTATTGAGTTCCTTCGAAAGTTTGCTTAGAAATAAAATTATGTCGTTACATGTAAGTATATGAAATGTAAGAAAAAATTCTTTTCAAAATTACTAGGTATTTTATATCCGTTCTTTAGTGGATGCATAGGTCATGGCCGTCCGTCCGTCACTGTTTTCACTGTAACCTAATTTTCATCTACATCGGTTGAGGACGAATGATCCTTTTTGATACCATGTTTGAGAAGAATAGATTGATGATAACGAGGTTTTGCGGATATTGCGATGGCCTTTTCCTATAGGCTTTTAATTACATGAAGGCAAGTAGGTCATACAGGTCTTGGCATAATATAACTCTGATATGAAGTCTTACCGGGAAAATGACACTATTCTTGTTTGTTGGCGCTCCAAATATGCTTGGTTAGGGAACGCAGCATTACCCGTGTTCTACCGTCCATTCGTCTTTTGCATATGTGGCTTCCAATCACCTTCCTAACATCTAAATAAATTCTAGTTAATTCGGCTAATAGCAGTATCAAAGACCTTTGTTCAAAAATGTCTCACTGAACTTGGTTGTTGTTGTTGTAGTTTTAGGGTTTAACACCATTTTTCAGCACACGATAGGCTATACATGGCGGCCGGTATTAATGGTGGAGGAAGAACCCGGGAAAACACCGGGAAGAACCACCGACCAACGAGAAGCTACTGGCAAGCTTTCTCACATACCCACAATAACCGAATCCGAGACTCGAACCCACGCAGAGGTGAGATGGCAGTAATCCGTAACGGACGGAGAGCGCTTTAGACCACACGGCCACTCGGGGCCCCACTGAACTTGGTACTACGAAAGCTACATTACTTGATCAGATTGGTTCAAAACTCTGAAAAACGTCTACCTCGGCTATTGCAGAAAGCATAACATTAATAATCAATTTAAGTATCGCAACCTCATCTATCTCCATAACAAGGAAAGCTGCAAAAGACATGACGATTTACAAATAAAGTTCTGAGGATGATGCAAATATGTACCATCCAATTTCAATATTTACCAAACTTATAAAATTGATTGAAAAAGATTCATTGGTTTATGTCATAATTAACCAAATACTTGCGGTTACATCCTTACCAATGAAGTTTTAGGCAGCCTCATTTGTGTGACACTGCCCTGATCTTCCTTACTGATAAATGGTTACAAGCACTTGATGATCTGTACTTCTATATTTCAGGAAAGCCTTTAACTCGGCGGATCATATAATTTTGAGAAAACTTGAAATTTACCATCATATCATCATTTTGAGGAAACTGAAAATTTACCTATGTAATGTAAGCGCAGCTGAATCGTTTACTTCATACTTAAATAAGAGAACACAACGCATTTATATAAATTACGTTCTGTCTGCAACTGGAACAATTATATATGTAGTTCCACAAAGCTCAACGCGAGGTCCATTAATACTTATATTATTTATAAATAACCTACCACTTTAATTAGGGGACTCTATTTCATAGACAGATCTCTGTGCAGACGACAAAATATTATCATACATGGAAAACACAAACCAAGCATCGGAATTATTTTTTACATTCTGCCCTGAACAAACTGGACATTTGGCATAGTAGTTAATATTGGTAAAATTGTTGTTGTTGTTGTGGGTTTTAACGCCATTTTTTCAGCGCTCGATAGGCTATGCATGGCGGCCAGTATTAATGGTGGAGGAAGAACCAGGGAAAACCTCGGGAAGAACCACCGACGCACGAGAAGCTACTGGCAAGCTTTCTCACATACCCACATTGGCCGAATCCTAGGCTCGAACCCACACAGGCGGAGGTGAGATTGGTAAAATTGAAATATTACTCATCTCAACAAAGCAAAACGCGGAACATAATGAAGGTGATAAAATATGTCTAATGTGGAAGGATAAAAATATGTCATGATATAGTACTTGGTGTTTTTGTAGATAATAATCTATCATGGACCGAATACATAAAATAAATCAGTAACGAATATATTTCAGTTTTATGGCTTCTCAGTAGGCTAAGACATTTTATCTCAGAAAAGTACAGGCTACTATTTTACTTTTAGCCCTATTAAGATTACTAGAATACTGAAATGGGATAATTCAAAGTCATGAAATAGCACAGCTATCACATCTTCAACAAGGCTAATATCAGGTCAGACAGTAAACTTAGAAAGTTATCTGACAAGTTAAAACTCTTACCTATTAAAGACCGAAACCATTTGAGAAAGTCAATGTCCAATATATCAAATCAATTGTAGTCACTATTCCAGTACATGCTACATGGTAACACTCCTCACGTGCGATCCACGTTACGCAAACGAATAAAATACACAAATAAGAAGTTTCACTAGAAGCTTCCAGTGCTCGAGAACTTTGCTCTGGAATGGTATTCCAGTAGAGATTTGAAATGTCCACTTTATTTCTTTCTTCCTAACTCAATATATTTCAGTAGTTTCATAGATGTACTTAAAATTAGAACAAAAACAACAGTATTTGTATTTATGAATGCCTATGTGCACCATAAAATGTACTAAAGATATACTACCTATCGGTCTGGCCTACATGCATGTATGTTGTTGTTGTTGTTGTTGGGTTTAACGCCATTTTTCAGCACGCGATTGGCTATACATGGCGGCCAGTATTAATGGTGGAGGAAGAACCCGGGAAAGAACCACCGACCCACGAGAAGCTACTGGCAAGCTTTCTCACATACCCACATTAGCCGAATCCGAGATTCGAACCCACGCAGACAGCGGTGAGATGGCAGTGATCCGTAACGAAGAACGCTTTAGACCACTCGGCCACTCGGGGCCCCTGCATGTATGTATATTGACGACGTTGTTCATGTATGACCGAGTGTTCGTTTTAGGGGAAGAGAAGTGTGTGTGTGTGTGTGTGTGTGTGTAAGTGTTGGATTTGTAACGTAGCTCTAGCAATTTTTCAGTCATATCGCTACGATGTCTGCATTGTGGCAGTTTATAGTGATGTCTAGCATTGGGGCCGATCAGTCCTAACATTAACCTCTTAATGCTGAGCGCCAAGCGAGGCAGCTGCTAGTACCATTTTTACAGGTCTTTGGTATGACTCGGTCGGGTCGAAACCTTGAGCTCCCGCATCCGAGGCGGACTCGATAACCACTTAGGCCAACGGAGCGGTGGAGAGAAAATAAAGAATGTGAATAGATAATACTGTATATTCATGCTGCTACTGTTGCTGCTCTCTCTCTCTCTCTCTCTCTCTCTCTCTCTCATATATAAAATATAAATATGTTCCTTTCTTTGAGGGTCTCAATGTAGATTAGGTCTTCAGCTGTGTTAGCTTCTTTAAAAATGTCATTATTATTTATTCTTATTAACATCTAGATCTCGTT
The DNA here is from genome assembly GCA_028554795.2 of Sinohyriopsis cumingii. NCBI lineage: Eukaryota > Metazoa > Mollusca > Bivalvia > Unionida > Unionidae > Sinohyriopsis > Sinohyriopsis cumingii. The sequence continues at coordinate 130,505,009 of CM068826.1, read as the reverse complement.
CATTCAAAATTGAGTGTATTATTGTCTCCAGTTCAGTCTATAAAGCTAACATTTCTTTTCTCATCATGATTTGAAATTAAAAGCTTTTTATAAAAAAGCCGGATCATATACATGAATATGATGAATAGCGGAACCTCAATACTTTCTAGGCACGGTTCTTTTCTAATCGGTATCAGTCAGTGGCTTATGATTGCGAAGGAAAATGACGTTCATTTTTGTTGTTGTTGTTGTTGCTGTGGGATAACGCCATTTTTTTTTAGCACAGAGTAGGCTATTCATGACGTCCTTAGAACCACGAACCCTTGAGACGTTACTGGAAAGCTTTCTGACAAACCCACATATCTGTATTTTTTACCACTGCCGGTCTTTTTCTTGTTCTTTGGTAGTGACCAAACAACGTTGTTTTGCTGGTACCGGCTTTCCAAAACTGGCCAAGCGATATGAACAATTTACATAACGTGTGTATTATAGTATGTATAAAACTGACTTAGAACCCAAACACATCTATCATATGGAATATCATATTTATTTAGGAAGTTACTTGCTAAATTCAGATGCTTAAAGTAGAAACATGTATGCATATTAGGATTGGGAGAAATAATGGGTACTTTGAATTACAACGGGAAATAAGGTTCTTTTGGTACAGGACGAATTCCATTTCATTTGCCTTTGTCCAAAAGTGTATTACCTTTATCCGTCTGTAGAAAAAATTTGTATCCCTTGTGAGTCATTATAATATATTAATCAAAGAAATCTTTTTTACTATATTAATTCGTCTTTCGTCTGAGGCAATCTTTGATAAATCGTACGAATGGTGAATGATACACTTAATGGTAGTAACACCTTTTTAATATTGTACTTTGATTCTTTATAGGAAATTGTGTATGTATACGCATGCTGTGTGCCACATTTTATTTTTGTACACCATGGCCACCTGTATTTACTTGTATTTTGTGATTTGGGCCGGTGGCCTAAGTTACTGTTTAAAGCATTTTAGTGAAAATCTCGTATTGATACGGTTCTCCGTTCAGGTGGAATAGTTATAAAACATTTTCAAGATGGTTGCTGTGGCGGCCATATTGGATGTCCGAGTAGCACTGCTATCATTCTGGAGCAATCAGACATGAGAAGTCTCTTAGTGAAAACCCAATATTGATATGGCCATTTATTCAAGTGAATTAACGAGAACAAGATTTTCAAGATGGTCATTGTGGCGGTCATATTGGACAGCCGATCGGTGTTTATGAGCAACTAGGCATAAATAGGAAGTCTTTTAGTCAAAATTGCATGTTCATATGACTGTCCATTCAAAACAACTTATGATAACAAGATTTTCAAGAGGGCTGCCCTGGCGGCCCTAATGGACGTCATATTGGCAACATTTTTATGTAGAATAAACTAAACATCATATAACCCATTTTAGTGAAAAAACTCATGTTGGTATGACCATCGATTCAGGATGAGTAACGAAAACAAACTTTCCAAGATGGCTGCCATAACAGCTATATTGGACATTCAATTTGCAAATTCGTGAAAATTCGGTGATGATCATCCATTCAGGAAACGTGGCACTAACAAATCCTTCAAGACGGACGCAGTGGCAGCCATACTGGATGTCCTATTAGTACCGTTTTCATTTAGGATTAAATAAACCATGGGATGAATATGTGTCTAAAGTTTCGAGGCAATCGTCCAAGTAGTTTAAAACGTCGAGTGATAACAAACTTGTGCTTACGCATAGACTTACGGCGGAACGCAGACAACATATCATCCCATAAGCTCTTCACGTATATGATCAGCGGAGTTAAAAAAAAGATATTAGTGCTGAGATGCGATCAGATAATGTATATCCAGACCTGGCTTCAAGTCTTTCACATAAATGTATAATCAATACAGAAACGATCCTAATCATTAACGCATACCATCATTGCAGATCTTGCTTCATGATTATTGGAGCTGAACCTATTTTCTGCGAATAGACGCGAATTCTAGAAGCTATAAGGAGTCACTCAATTCCATATGCATTCTACGGATACATATTAATCATATATGTCGGTATGCTGTTATGATAAACAAATGAACGACAACACATTTGATGAATCCAGGATATTTGCTTTGTACAAAATCGTAATCATACAAATGACATGCACTGCTTGCCAATTAAGGTCATTGGTAATGTTTGCGTTTTTATTATTATTTAAATGCGACCAAGGTGTAGGAGAGAGAAGAGCAACTGAAGGTAAGAAATATAATTGTATGTAAACATGTAATATTTCACAAATTATTCCTGTATAGTAAGTGTTGGCTGTAATGTCTGCCCAACTCTAAAATATAAGCCAATATATTTGTAGCAAGGAACAAGTTCAATAGGTTTTCTTTGAAAAACCCAACCTCCGTTTGCTTAAGTTATCCCCCCTTTTCTATAAACAATGATTTTTGTTTTATCGAGGATGAGCATCATACCAGTTTTATCTCAGAAACGTTTAATGACATTAATTTGTTGTTACGGAAGTTCTACTTTATCAGCACAGTTAAATTCATATCAGCATAAAGTACTGCAAAAATGTCATCAATATCTTCTCAGTTAAATACATCTGTATTATATTCTAACTTACTTTGTTAATAAAATTGTTAATAAAGTGGTTAAACATAACAGGACTTAAAACACACCCGTGTCTTGTACCTAACGTGAATTCGAAATAAGGAGTTAAACCTTTACGTGTTTTCGGACACATCTTTTCAGGTTTCTATACTTATCTATTAAAATGTCCACAACTTTACCATTCATACCCTTACGTACTAAGGACAGCCATAAGTTGTCATGCTGCACTTTATCAAAAGCATTTTTAAAATCGACAAAAAGACAATAAAATCATACCTTTTTCTTTAAAACATATTTTTGAATTAAAGCCTGAGTAATGAACATCTTGTTGTATGCGACGTTTTTTCCCCTAAACCCTTCTTGTGCTTTGTCTATCAGCCCAATGTCTTCCGCTGACGTATATACCAACAGTCAAAATATCAGTCAAGATCCAGCATAGAGTATCAATAAGGGAGATGCCTCTGTAATTCATTGCATCGCTCTTGTCAACACACTTATATATAGTAGAACAGATAATGTTCTACTCCCGCTGTTTAGGAAATATAGCCGGATTCAAAGATTTTGTTAAATAGAGCGTAACGAATGTTAAGATTGGTTCAGTCGTGCACAGATAAAAGGGAGCAATTATTATATCAGGTTCCCTAGGTTTTGTTTTTGATTTTAAGTAAACTCAGAATTTCTCAATTTATAATACGAGTATTTAAGTACTCATCCTAAGCGCGATGAAGTTCTTTACTACAAATACTGTCGGAGCCATATGACTTGGACAAGACTTCTTCAATTAAGATATAAAATATTCATAGCAACGTTTGGGGTTAGATATGAGCCACTTCATGTTGAGAATAACGTATTTCATGTTTCAAAAGATGCCAAAATTGCAGAGGGTTTCTCCTGGCTTGAGCTAATTTATTCATTTGGGACTCGCCAGTGTATCGTTTCTTAAGTGCAATGATTGATATAAACGCTAATTTATGCTTTCAATAATACCTCACGTTAGCTTCAGCATTTAAGAATCTAAAGCATCGTAAACGGTAATTTTAATATATTTTCCTATTCACATTCTGTATTAGACCAGGAGGTTGTGTTGTTATCACATTAGGCGCTTTGCCTCTAGTCTGAACAATCGAACCTATACTTTTGCTATAATTTAGCTAATATTCTAAGGGAGAAGTCAAAGTAATTTTCAAGATATTTGAAAAGACCACTCCTTATGCCCTCATAAGCTGTTCCAAACATTCTTGCAAATGATTGTTTATCGTCGTCAGTAAGACATTCCAATTTAATGAAAGTATTATTATATTATTAGTTTTCTCGTCATTCAAATGAGTTTGGTGATCATCAACATTCACGGTGGTTTGGGAAGTGCTACCTTAATATCCCACATATTAACTTTTTTTTGTATAAGTGAACAATATATATAGAAACATGTGTGGGTTCATGTTGCGCTATGCAAATGGACCATTTGTATCAAAGAAGAGTTTTACATTCATAACATGAACATTCAGATATATGCATGAATCTATTGGAAATAAGTCAGAACTGTTATATACTTTATCATGTTTTGTATGCATGAATCTATTGGAAATAAGCCAGAACTGTTATATACTTTATCATGTTTTGTATGTCTCGGCATTACGAAATTATTCGCATCATAATTAACATTCATCCGTACACAAAGTCAAAGTGTATAGATGTATTAAGGTACCTAGTTGGACCTGAATGAAAATGGGGCCAGTAGTATGGCTGCCATGACGATTGTCACTACTCTCCTTGAATGAAGGATCATTATCACATGGCGTTTTCACCTAAAGACTTTTAATACTGTCTACTGGTCCTAAATGAAGATGGTGCCAAGCTGACATCCGATATGTGTACCCCGGAAGCTAATTTGAAACTTTTGTTATTGCTGAATAATATCAAAGATGGTTTCAACAATCAACAATTAAAAGGAAGAGATGTTCTTGTCTTGAATTCCAGGAAATTCTTTCGGCCAGTAGAGCGCAGTCCGTTCAAGCTACTCGTATTTTTGTGGGGGATTTTTTTATGGTTTATGTTGGTCGATTGGTTGGATAATTGGTTGTTACTATTGTTTATGTTTCGCATGAGTACAGTTCCGTGATGCTAAACTGCATTACGAGATGAATTAATGATAACTCGTCCTTTTCTCTTCAGAAATCGCATAGATATTTGTTATTCAGAGCTTAATTATTATTGTTTCTTAGATCCTATACTTGCGATTAAAGTATATTTCGCTTTGAAAAGCAGTGGATAAAATACTTACGTTTTGTTAATATTGATATATGTTGAAATCTTATCATTACTTATAACCTTAAGGATCATTTGGCATATTTCATTTAATACAACCAGACACACACACACACACACAGAGACATACATACATACATACATATATATATATATATATATATATATATATATATATATATATATATATATATATATATATATATATATATATTCTACGCAGTCACCCCGCAGCTGCGGAGTATATTAACATTTTATGTAAATTGGTAATGATAAAACATACATCTGCCTTTATCTCGAAGCGTAATTAATACTAGAGTGAAATGTCAACGGTTATCAGATTCAAATGTTGGCTTGTTACATTCGGACGGCCTTAGGCTTTTTTTTTAAATATAACTTGAAAACAAAACATACTACATGATTTTATCAACAATGCTATGTCTTTGTACGAAGTCATTAATACCAGTTTTATCTGGTTTGAATTTTTGCCGTCAGCATAGTTTGTTGTTTTTTTTTTTCGTCCAAATGCAAAACTCAGTAAACGTAAGTTATGAATATTGTACGGTCTTTACACCTGATTTTACTAAACTATGGATCGATATAGAAGTATTAAGCAGCACACCTTTCTGCACGTGGCTTCCGTCATGGGTAATTGGATCCAATCCGAAAGCAAATACCTTTATTACATATCAAATTCGACACGCAATATCAGGATTCTATACCTTTTGTAATAACGTTTTTTACAAATGGCAAGATTTAAACCACTGACATGCTACGTTACATGGATTGCATATGGTTGTACGTCCAGAGTTAAATGTTTCATTGATTGCATATGGTTGTACGTCCAAAGTTAAATGTTACATGGATTGCATATGGTTGTACGTCCAAAGTTAAATGTTACATGAATTGCATATGGTTGCACGTCCAGAGTTAAATGTTACATGGATTGCATATGGTTGTACGTCCAAAGTTAAATGTTACATGGATTGCATATGGTTGCACGTCCAGAGTTAAATGTTACATGGATTGCATATGGTTGTACGTCCAAAGTTAAATGTTTCATTGATTGCATATGGTTGCACGTCCAGAGTTAAATGTTACATGGATTGCATATGGTTGCACGTCCAGAGTTAAATGTTACATGTATTGCATATGGTTACACGTCCAGAGTTAAATGTTACATGTATTGCATATGGTTGTACGTCCAAAGTTAAATGTTACATGAATTGCATATGGTTGTACCTCCAAAGTTAATTGTTACGTGGATTGCATATGGCTGTACGTCCAAAGTTAAATGTTACATGGATTGCATATGGTTGTACGTCCAAAGTTAAATGTTACATGGATTGCATATGGTTGTACGTCCAAAGTTAAATGTTACATGGATTGCATATGGTTGTACGTCCAAAGTTAAATGTTACATGGATTGCATATGGTTGTACGTCCAAAGTTAAATGTTACATGGATTGCATATGGTTATACGTCCAAAGTTAAATGTTACATGGATTGGATATGGTTGTACGTCCAAAGTTAAATGTTACATGGATTGGATATGGTTATACGTCCGAAGTTAAATGTTACATGAAACTGAGTATTTGCATACATGGTATCCATGAGATTGGGAGGTGGGTGGGTATCGGAATTTTACATCAGTAAGCTACGATATACGGCACATATGTAGTGAACAAATCAAGTAAAATGATATTTATAACATGGCGAAAATCTATATTTATACATGTAGTGTGTTATTTATGTTTTAATACAATTAGAGCTGAACATAGACTTTGCATTCACAGATAGATTACAACTATGTAAAGAAGAACACCGTGTTTAAGTTTGTGGCTTTAGTATTGAATTTTATCTTTATCGATGGAATTCCATACTTTTAACTGTCATGATAGTTAAATGAATGCCATACATAACTGTCATGATGGTCAGTGGAATGCCATAAATGTAACTGTAATAACAGTCAAAGAAATTCCATGTATTGAAATGTCGTGATAGCCATTGGACTGTCATAACTGTAACTGTCGTGATTGGCAATGGAAATCCATACCATATTGTCGTGATAGTCAATGAAACGGCATACTTCTGGCATGACATTCAAAGAAATGTCATGCCAGTAATGGTCATGATAGTCAATGGAATGTCATATTTATAGTTGTCATGATAGTTAATGGAAGGCCATACTTGTAACTGTCATGATAACCAATAGTATGCCATGCATGTAACTGTAATGACAGTCAAAGGAATAACATGCTTGTAACTGTCATGATTGTGCATGAAATGCCATACATATTATTGCCATGACAGTCAAATGAATGCCATACATGTAATTGTCAAAATAATTAATGGAATGCGATACTTTTAACTGTCATGATTGCCATACATATTATTGCCATGACAGTCAAATGAATGCCATACATGTAATTGTCAAAATAATTAATGGAATGCGATACTTTTAACTGTCATGATTGTCAATGGAATGATAAAGCATAACTGTCATGATAGTCAATGGAATGTCATACAATAGCTGTCATGATAGTGGAATAGCATTGTTGTTACTATCATAGTTGTCATAGGAATGCCATACTTGTAACTATCTCTGGAATGTCATACTTAAGACTGCGATGATAGTGAATGGAATGTCACACTTGTAAATGTTATGACAGTCAAAGAAATGCCATACCTATAACTGTCATTATAGTCCATATAATTCCATACATGTGACTGTCATAATAGTCAGTGAAATGCCGTACTTGTAACTGTGTAAGTCAGTGGAATGTCCTCCTTGTAACTGTCATGATAGTCAATTAAATGCAATACTTGTAACTGGCATGATAGTCAATTAAATGCAATACTTGTAACTGGCATGATAGACATTAGAATGCCATACTTGTAACTCATGGTAATTAATGGAAAGCCGTACTTGTAACTGTCAAGATAGTTACTGGAATGCCATAATAATATATATACTGTCATTTTAGTCGATGGAATGCCATGCCGAAACTCTCGTGATAGTCACTTGAATGCCCCATACCTATGACTGCAAAGATAGTGAATAGAATGGCACACCAGTAAATGTTATGACGTTAAAAGAAATGCCATATCCATAACTGTCATAACAGTCCATAGAATACCATATCTATGACTGTCATGATAGTCATTGGAATGCCATATATGATACTGTCATACTAGTCAGTGGAATACCGTACTTGTAACTGTCAGGATAGTCAAAGGAATGCTTTCCTTGTAACTGTCATGATAGACAATGGAATGTCATACTTGTAACTCATGATAGTTAATGGAAAGCCATACGTGTAGCTGTAACGATAGTCACTGGAATGATATATCATTACTGTCATGACAGTAAATAGAATGTGATGCTTGTAACTGAGAATGAACTCAGCAATGTATTATATTCCTTGACCCTGGCTGTGAACAGGTCTTTAAACCGGAACTTGATTGACCATTTATGAGCCTTATTGTTTTGATAGCATGGTCAGATGTTACCTCCCGAATTTTAATTCTTATCGCTAAAATTCATATAAGGATTGAACATTTATTTATTTTACGTTCAATAATGTATGAACCGGAAAAACTTTGTGCAAACCGCTTGATCCGCAAAGTTTGAACAACGTTTTTTCGGTTCATAATTGAATATAAAAATAATCTTGTAAATCATTAAAATCAACTTTTAATTGTAATAAAGACATGATCAGGAAAAATCTTTTAAAAAGTGTATTAAATGTCTTCTAACTTGATATGCATACAGCCAATCAGAGGACGGCAAACAGCTGTCTGACAGCCAATCAGAGTACGGCAAACAGCTGCCTGTTAATATGAGACGCGGTTACCTTCGGTCACTAATCATGACATGAATAGCTTCCATTGGATTCTATAGTCAAAGTATCCGAAGTAAAACCCATGGTGTGCATATACGAATATGATTGAACTGCAACAACAATTTTGATTTGGCTAATTACTTTTACCCTCATTTCCTGCTGTCGAAATTTGGGAGTAGCGCTTACTTGACGTAACTTGTGTACGACATTCGCTATTTAAGAAATATGTTTTATTCCTAACTTGGGCAGTATAGTCTATAGTTTCTGGAACAAGTGTGAAACATAACTCGCTCAAATGATTTTTCAGTACGTTAAAAACAGCTGACGAAATAATTTCCGCGATAATAGAAATATCTTCCACGGCTCATCTTCATCAGTTGTCACCCTCACAGCAGGCACAACGGTCCTCCAGAACGTGGGCAAGCTTCCACGGATTCGCAACCATCTTTAAAACAAAAAAAAACACCTAAAAGTTGTATGATATGACAGGCAATTACATCCATAACGTTTTCAAACTCGTACTAGATAACAATCGGAGAGTTTCCTAAGAACGCCCGGATTTTAATATACGATCTTTGTAGCAGAAATATTCTCTTTCTGGGACATTTGTTTTACATCATTGTCACTTCATATTGTTACGCCACACGAATAACTCTGAGAGTGTCAGGCGTGCTGCACGTACAGCTGCAGATCATTTTATAGAATATTGTTTTGCCTATCGATCGGTATTAAACTCACAGGTTCAAAATAAAACAAAAAGTGGTAACAAAATATTTAAATCTTTTCAAATCAAATTCCCTCGTGTACATACATACATACATACATACATACATACATACATACATACAAGATTTTCGGTTATTAAAACAGTATTTTCTTTCATATAAATATCAGGGTTTTCTTGTTCATTGCAGTAAAACGTACAAGTTATAATACATCTCTCTGAGGCTCTAGAACAATAATTGGAGGATGTACAGTGCTATACGAGCATAAAGTTGTTTCGGTAACAAACAATCACCGTGAGAGCACGATTCAGAATGCATCTTAGCTGCATTAATGTATTTTGAGTTACCGAGCTTACCTGGGAAGTTTCTCCTGTTGCAAACAGTTGTTAATTGATTCTTCGTAGTGTTCAGAAACTGTGACGTGTAAAAATAACTTCAAGTTGGAATATATTTGATTTCATTACGTCAGCATTCGGATCGAACATATGCAGGTGATTCGATCTTAGGAGTATTGGTAAGTAAGTGATGTATATAGCCTTTCCAACATGACGGCAACTTATGCGTGGTTCTGATTTGGGCTCGCAAAAGTCGCTCTGTGTTCATTCCGTCTGTGTATCAAAGTGTAGACAATTATACTGTAAAACGTATTAGCTAAGTGCAACAAAATAATGATCCTCTTATGCCGATTCCGTTTCAATATGAGTAAAATAATGATCCTCTTATGCGGATTCCGTTTCAATATGAGCAAAATAATGATCCTCTTATGCGGATTCCGTTTCAATATGAGCAAAATAATGATCCTCATAGCGGATTCCGTTTCAATATGAGCAACATAATGATCTTCTTATACGAATTCCGTTTCAATATGAGCAAAATAATAATCCTCTTGTGCGGATTCCGTTTCAATATGAGCAAAATAATGATCATCTTATGCGGATTTCGTTTCAATATGAGCAAAATAATGATCCTCTTATGCGGATTCCGTTTCAGTATGAGCAAAATAATGAGCCTCCTTGGAGGATTTCATTTAGATATAAATTCTTCATGACCATTGCCCCCCCCCCCCAAAAAAAAAAGAAACATTTAAAAAAACACTCCCACCCCCAAGAAACAAATAATTAATGAGATTAGCAAATTAATGTATTAAGATAACGTAAGTGTTGCAGTTTGATTTTGCGTTACAGAAGAATAGCAAACTGATTTTTCCATATTACTGTGAATTTAATATGTTGTCCTATGGTCTCTCCGCTTATTTAACAGTTTAGATTGTTTATATAATGAGTTAAACCGTTAGCTATGTCATCATTTAGTGAAAATAAATACGGACATTACACTTTTGGCCCACAGTCTAATATGAGTGAAGAACATAGCATTTTATTTACATGAGGGAGTCGGGGAATGACTGGTTGATCTCCGCTGGTGAAAGGTTTACACTAAATGCCGCATACAAATCAACTGCCATACACTGGAGGCTGTTGCCAACGATAAATGCTGACAGATGCATTCCACTTACATGTTGTGCATCCTATTCTACCATCGCATTTTCTGTTTCCGTATTGATACGAGGAATGACAACTGGTTGATCAGGTTTCTTGTAAACTCTCGACTGATCTTGTATAAAACCACTCCAAAATGATCAGAGGTCACCGCCTTTCCTCTGGGCACAATTTACATGTTTATTTACTGCGTTCATTTGTAGCTCATTAACGTGTGCGTAGAGGTGACCGGGACAGCTGCAGGCATTCGTTTCACTTGTGTATTAGTTCTAATCTGATAGTGTACATATCCTGTTATGTTATTGTGCAACGAAACGCACCACGCATCACATTGAAGTTATTATACTTGTTTGCCTATATGACTGTCACATCAGGATTCGTTTTATTTCTTACATAGTCACGTTTGTATTTTCTTCTACCGATGGTAAATTGTTCTACAGATATATTCTGGAGTGACACATCTACTTGGGAACAAATGTCAGTTTTGCCATATTGAAGTAGATGTGGAAGAGGAACCAGTATTGAAATTGTTATTTGGTTCATGGATTGACTATTTCCATTCAGATATTTTGGTTTGATGGAGAAAGACGGATGTTAAAACTTTTTATAATAAGTGATATACGAATATTCCGTCGGCAAGTAGGTATAACCTATTTTTATTACAAAAACACAGATATGTGGAAAAGCATAAATTAACATTGTAGAAGCCGATAAAATTCTGGATAACTTTTTTCATTTATTTCAACTTGAATCTAGATTATGATGCATGGATCAATGTGAAATATACTAATATAGGTAGGTTGTCCAGTACAAACATACCTAAAAATACATTTAAACTACTTATTATATAGACCGCTCTAGTGACCTAGTGGTTAGAGCGTCCGCTTAGGATGTGAGAGGTCGTGGGTTCGATCCCCGACAGAGTCATACCAAAGACTTATAAAAATGATACTAACAGCTTCCTCGCTTGACGCTCAACATTAAGAGGTTATTGTTAGGACTGGTCGGCCTGGTGCCAGGATAATGTGACTGGGTGGGACATCATGCTACATGTCTGCGGCATGATGCCCCAGTGCTAGACATCACTATAAACTGCCACACTGCAGACATCGTAGCGATATGACTGAAAAATTGTTAAAGCTACTTTAAAAATCCAAATCCCCACAAACACACACACACTTATTATACAAAGCCATAGCAGAACTAACTCCAAAATTATCCATTTTTTCTTTTCTTTTTCCGGTCACAAACAGATTATGTAGAAACAGTGGCGTATTTTTTTTAATACAGAGATTGTTTTGGTAAAAAGTAGCGAAGATGATACCTAGCGAAAGTCGAAACATGTATTCCAGTCAAGATCACTGATTGATGACCAAGATCTGTCCCTTGTTTGTACATATATTCTAACCAAGATCACTGATTGATGGACCCATATCGGTCCCTTGTTTGTACATATATTCCAATCAAGATCACTGATTGATGACCCAGTTGGGTCCCTTGTTTGTACATCTTATTCCAATCAAGATCACTGATTGATGACCCAGATCGGTCCCCTGTTTGTACATCTTATTCCAATCAAGATCACTGATTGATGACCCAGTTGGGTCCCTTGTTTGTACATATATTCCAATCAAGATCACTGATTGATGACCCAGATCGGTCCCCTGTTTGTACATATATTCCAGTCAAGATCACTGATTGATGACCAAGATCGGTCCCTTGTTTGTACATATATTCCAATCAAGATCACTGGTTGATGACCCAGTTGGGTCCCTTGTTTGTACATCTTATTCCAATCAAGATCACTGATTGATGACCCAGATCGGTCCCTTATTTGTACCTATATTCCAGTCAAGATCACTGATTGATGACCCAGATCGGTCTCTTGCTTGCACAGCTATCATTGGTTATTATTTCAATATTTGCTGTTTTCTTCACTTCTGTCCTATTATCATCGTCTGAGATCCGTTATGCCAATGGTTAGTTAAGGACGCTGGAGATGCCTTCACAGGTTCGCAGATTCCAGCTTTCTGATTACAATTACCACTAACGGCAGTATATTACATATCGTTTCCAGTAAAACTACTAAATCTTTCCACGAGAATAATTTGCTTAACACAATATTTGACGTTGGAGCTCTCATTTTATTTACGGCTCATCGTCAAGAACGTGCATAAAACCTTAAAAGTTTGTATCCATTGAGACCCGTAAACTATTAAACTTTACAGGACTCAAAATCATACTTAAAACTACTGTGACTAATCCGATGGTTCTATTTGTACATAGAACAATCCCGTTGTTACGCTAAGTTTAACAGTCTCATGTACTTGATATAAATACATGTTTTTGATAGCATTAAGTTGTAAATGAAACTGTAGCAAAAACTCAAAACCAGTTTTCACAATAATTGGCAAACCACTAAGAATGTATTGCATACCCTCTTTAGGTGGAAAATCGATCTGGCAAAAACAAGCAAACAAGAAAGCAACCCCCATTGAAAAAAAAATGCAAAACAATAAGTAAACAATTGATTGTTGTCTTACAATAAAAATTTTCTTCCCATTTTCACGTACTAATATTCAGCTGCTGTTAAATACCGGCAGAAATTATCTTCTCCAAGCCATTAATGTCTTGTTATAGTTATGGGCTGTTTTAATTTCTGTTTTGTCATTGGCGGTGATGTTACATTATCATCCCAATGTGGTATGTGAGAAAGCTTGCCAGTAGCTTCTCGTGGGTCGGTGGTTCTTTCCGGGGTTGTCTCGGGTTCTTCCTCCACCATTAATACTGGCCGCCATGTATAGCCCATCGTGAGCTCAAAAATGACGTTAAAACCTACTACAACAACAACAACAACATTATCATCCATTACACTGGCAACGTTGGATAAGTCTGTGGTCATCTTGATTACTGAGCAAATCTTAGACGTATCGTTAGATTGTCTTCATTGATTGAATACCCATTCTATAGGTGGAGCTATGTCTTCCTTTCAACGCAGATGCAAAATGTTTTACCTGCAAACACGAAAGCGAAAGTCTTTTTCTCTTCAGAAAATAAAACGTGAGTTTCGCAGAAAGTTAGAATTATCTTAAATAGATCAGATTAAAGCTTTGAACTTTTTCATTAAAAAGAAACGTCCTTTTTATTCACCTGGAAGTACAAGTTATAACAACATTCATGGAGCACATATATAGATTTATACATGGAGTGTTGGAAGTTACACTGAAAAGTAATACATGACACATCTTAGGGACATTGTTGGAATCAAGGAATACATTACACATCTTAGGGACATTGTTGGAGTCAAGGAATACATTACACATCTTAGGGACATTGTTGGAATCAAGGAATACATTACACATCTTAGGGACATTGTTGGAATCAAGGAATACATTACACATCTTAGGAACATTGTTGGAATCAAGGAATACATTACATATCTTAGGGACATTGTTGGAATCAAGGAATACATTACACATCTTAGGGACATTGTTGGAATCAAGGAATACATTACACATCTTAGGGACATTGTTGGAATCAAGGAATACATTACACATCTTAGGGACATTGTTGGAATCAACGAGTCTGATTATTTTTGCTTACACTGTTCATGTTTTTTTTCCTTCTAAGTACAGCAGCATATTCATTTTATCAAGGGTGCATTCCATCAGGGACACGCAGAAGTCTTCCTCGTTGGTGGCGTTTGTTATCTGTTTCAAAATATTGCCTGTGGGATAAACGGTACGCGCAATTAAATCAGGGCGCGCTGTGTATGGTCAATCGCCCAATCTCACAGTAACTGTTCGCTAGCAGTGAAACGGCAAAAACAGGTAAAATTATAGATATGAGCACGTTTATTTTCCATTAAACTCCGAATCAGAATTCACCTGCAACGATAGGATGTTGGTTGCTTTTGGTTAAATAATTTTGTCTTTTCAAATCCTGAATGCACCTGCATAGGTGAGTACAATGCATCCAGAATAAATTTGCATAGGAGTTTAACTATTCTAAGTTAGGTGCAGGTTAACAATTTTTTTGATAATGCTGTGATATCTATTTTTACAGCAACATAATCAGTCACCTAAATGTCGAGGGACATTTGTATGCATAACCAGTGATAACATAAGAAAACATAACATGGATTGCAGTTACAAAAGTTTGGAATTAGGAGATGAATATCGAAGAGCTAGATGAGTTGGAAATGTGGAGGACTGACGAATAGTGTCTTACCTGACGAATCGTGTCTTACCTTGTGCTTTATTGTTACAGGTTTATTTGATCATGATATCCATTTACCGATACTCTTAATTTTATTTGTAACAAACCCTTTTGGGCTAAATTGGTACATACATGAACATTATTTGTATCAAACTCTTTGGGGCTAAATAGGCACATACATGTATGTGATTTGTAACAAACCCTTTTGGGTAAATTGGTACATAAATGTACATTAGTTGTATCAAACCCTTGTGGGCTAAATAGGTACATACATGTACATTATTTGTATCAAGCCCTTTTGGGCTAAATTGGTACATACATGTACATTATTCGTATCAAACCCTTTTCGGTTAAATACGTTCATACATGCACATTATTTGTAACAAACTCTTTTGGGATAAACTGGTACATACATGTACATCATTTGTACAGTCTTCCTTAAAGTTTTGCGTTTAAATTCGGTTTTTGCCACACTGTACAGTCTGTATCCAGATGTACCTGGAATCTTGAGAAAACTCAGGAGATCCATCCCACGAATACAACCCATTCTCCACCAACGTAGGTCACTGTAACACGCATCATTGACGTTGGTAAAAATATATGCGTTAAGTTTATTTCTCAAGGTCGTGCAATAATCATCAAACACCAAGAGTACGCATCTCTGTTAGTATCACTGCGTTATAAAAAGAGAAAGCTATTGGGATTTAAATTTCACATTTTACTGGATTAGGTTCGGTTTTTGCGTTTAACGCGTAACCAATACGTTTTTTGTACCCTGTGTGCACACTGGTACATCAAGAATCGCGCAACTTGATGGTTGGTTCATCTTCATCTACGCACTTGTCACAAAAGCAGGTCACTGTAACACATATTTCCTCTTTACTGAATTGCATTCAGTCGCAAGCACTGTATACCAAATCATCCAACTATACGACTGTATGCATATTTCATAGTATCAACACCCTATGTTTCACCTTTTTACTACGATTACGTTTTAGCGTTTTGTTCATGATCAGTTAGGCTTGTACCTACTGTGTAATACTTTTATGCCTGGAATCGTGGAACCTGGAGAAATGTATTTTGATGAGTAATATACCCTTATCTTAGAAGTAGAATGCTATGATCAATTTTCCGTGCTTCATTGATCTTGGTTAAATTTTGTCTTTTAACTGTTTATGTTTGAATTATTAAAGCTAGATGATTGTATGCATATACTACACCTGCACAAATACGGTCACTGTGACATACGTTTTACATTTAACTGGACAAGTTAGATTTTTGCATTTAGTTCATGGCCACATTTGCGATGAGATGCATCTAGATGGGCATTATTCCTGTATGTCAATAGTAGGTCAACATAACCCATTTTTCTACGCTTAACTGACTTTGGTTAAATGTTGTGCTTGG
This sequence comes from Sinohyriopsis cumingii, assembly GCA_028554795.2. Taxonomy (NCBI): domain Eukaryota; kingdom Metazoa; phylum Mollusca; class Bivalvia; order Unionida; family Unionidae; genus Sinohyriopsis; species Sinohyriopsis cumingii. Next base: position 130,488,451 of record CM068826.1, on the reverse strand, counting down.
TATTTATTTCTGAGGAACTGTTAAAGTTAGAATTCTAAATCGGTAGTCCAATGCATTTCTGGCACTACGACAGCCTCACAGCAAACGAAGCCCATCGTGATATATATTCCATCTTCTTTCTGGCATTCGTTAAGATTCTGCGTTTAGCATGACCGGATTATTGCTTGGCATGTATCCTGTCCCACGTATGAGTAATGGAACTTGATGAACGTAAGCATCATGAAACGTTATTCATCCTCAGACGTATATTTCATGATTCATTAACTTTGTTGAGATTTTCTGCTCAGAGTTCTTTTCTTGAGTACTCTTAATGTTTATTTGATTATATGTGTTTTGGTTATCAATATTTCAGCACAATGCTGGCCATACAATGCTGGTTCAAAAGTTAAATGCAATGTTTTCCACATTAAAAGTTGAAATATAAATAGTAATTGAAAACAAATCACTGTTAGCAAAGGAGTCAGCATTTCTTTGTCGAAATCACTTTAGTGTCAATTTATGTTCTGCGTAATAATTAATGTTTACATTAGGTAACGGAGATTGCTTAAAGCTTGGTAGACGTTGAGCTATACAATCGTCGATTACACACGCATTTTATATGTATGGTTGAAGCAGATAATACTGTTTTTCAGATTTCATTGTCACATTCACGTTTTCCTTTTTTAGAAGGCACGCATGTGGAAAATACAATAGAATGTTGATGTTGAACTTGTGAGAGGACTTAACATGTAGATATACAATTTCCGAATGTAGACAGTATTCTGGGATTATTTGCTGAATGATAATGAGATTTTATATATTTTTTCTTTCTTCAGTGATTGGATAATGGCGGCTTTTATATCATGATATTTAAGTGAATATGTACCTGAAGGTACAAGCCTTTCTTCACAAATTCTGTGTGCAACAAGACTTACATTAAAGGTCCACTTACACTTTTGAAATTTCATATACAGTATCGATAAAGTCTTGTGTTTTAACAGAAAATAGATTATTAACCTTCCCCTCCCCAAGTCCACGTACAGATATATGTATGTATGTATGTATGTATGTATGTATGTATGTATGTATGTATGTATGTGTGTGTGTGTGTCTGTGTGTGTGCGTGCGTGCGTGTGTGTGTGTGTGTGTGTGAAAGCTCTTGAAGGAATTAAGTTTAGCTATATTACTAATTGTAATTGAATAAAAACACTTTTTATTACATAGACCTAAGCATGAATTTGTTTTCGTTGATGATTTTATATAAAAGTGAAAAAAATCATTCTGCATAAAGATTTTAGTCCTCAACCATGTAATTTCACCAGAGGGAATCCCTTTGTGTAATCCAGAGAACTGTTCATTTTGGGGCCATGTTTAAGAGGGGTGACTGGGAGTGAAACCAGAAAATGTTAATTTAAATGCCTACCAAAAGGCGTATGATTTTCTTACAATAGTACTAGTTGTACGTCACATACATGAATCAAACTGCACGAATCGCTTGCAGTTCGAGCAAGAAAAACTTTTTGTATTTTAATGTCAAAGGATCAAAGGTCATGGATGCTGTGAAGGAATGAAGAAATAAAATTTCTGCAGAATAACATTAGTTCTACATCAAATATTTTGAATAAACTTTGTAGATGGCTTGCACTCGTAGTAAAGGAAGAAGTATTTTAATGCTATGGTCAAAGGCCGAATGTTAAGGCCACTGTCTGAAAAATGAAAAGTGGTTTCTGCACAAAGATTTTTGTTCTCAAGGCTATGATCTTTCAAAATCTTTTTATCGTAATGATCTTTTACAAGTTCCATGATATGTGAGAGCTGCTTATATTAATATGGTTAATGTTGCCTTTGGTCAACCGAGCTTATATCCCTAACTATGACTTTTATGACCGTTGTCTTGACCAATCCTGATTGTATGCATCTCCCTTCTGGATGATACCACTAATGACGCAACCCCGTAAACGTGTAGCCATCTTTTCTCTGCAGTGGCTATGGTGCAGAATGGAATGTTTTTGCCACATATAGTTTTAGGAAAAAGTCTAGACTATTTTGCTTGATGTGATGAAGCACAGGGCTGATAGAGAGTAGGCGGTACATTATACCGGGGGCATCACAATGAAGCGCAGCTGAGCCATCATACAGTCTGGTTCTTTACCCATGTTTTTATTGCATTTCAATCTGTGATGGAAGATCTAAAGCAGGATCAAGTCATTGCGCTCGTATACTAATGCATAGAGACGATGTACTAAGATTTAGATGACCCAGCGGTGAAACAGCCTTACGGCAGCCATATAGACTGAAAGAGTATGAGCTGTGAGAAGCATATCTTCACAGTGTATGTTGCTGTGTAACCGGCATAGCTCTATAACTCATGCACTTAATTTGATGCCATTTTGATTGGTGATTTGCCTGTTATATATGCAGCTGTGCTTTTCAAAGGTTTATTGGTGTTTTTGTCTACTTTTGATGGAATTATTGAGCTTCATCCATCAATAGTATGTCTCCATTATAGAAGATCCTTGTAACTAGCTCATGAACCATTCGGCATATTCAGATGGTATTCGCATTTTTTTTTCATAGCCCAAGATGTAACTTTTTGGGTTTTGACTCATTAACACCCTTGTCAAGAGAGTTATGAGATGTTACTTGTAACTACCATAGGTCTGCACCCCATACATATAATTGATAGTCATTTGGTAGGTGAATTGCCTATTACATGTAAGGTTATGTACTATGTTGACGAATCTGTGGCATTTTGCTATGAATATTACATTTCCACTACAGCAGATACTTGTAACCATCATATCTATGTTACAATTTCAACACGTTCTGATACAAGTTTTGTGTGTACATTGTCTCGAAACCTAGGTGTGCTTCTTTTATGAATTTGTTTCCGCTCCATGATGAATAGAGTTATGGTCCTTGACACTATTTTTATTTTCACACGGCACGTTGCTTGCAACTGACAAAACGAAAGAGCCATACAACATGCCCTGAGGCAATTTAGTATTAACATTGTCTCATTGATTTGCATTATGTCTTATATTAGCCTAGTCTCGTTAGTATTAATACTATCTCATAGACTTGCATATGGCTTATATTGGCCTAGTCTCGTTAGTATCAACATTGCCTCATAGATTTACACATACCTTATATTGGCCTAGTCTCGTTAGTATTAATACTATCTCATTGATTTGCATATGACTTATATTGGCCTAGTCTCGTTAGTATTAATGCTATCTCATAGATTTGCATATGCCATTTATTGGCCTAATCTCGTTAGTATTAATACTATCTCATTGATTTGCATATGTCTTATATTAGCATAGTCTCGTTAGTATTAACACTATCTCATAGATTTGCACATGCCTTATATTGGCCTAGTCTCGTTAGTATTAACAGGGTCTCATAGACTTGTATATGCCTTATATTGGCCTAGTCTCGTTAGTATTAATACTATCTCATTGATTTGCATATGTCTTATTTTGGCATAGTCTTGTTAGTATTAGCATTGTCGCATAGATTTGCATATGCCTTATATTGGCATAGTCTTGTAAGTATTAAGATTATCTCAGATTTTCATATGCCTTATATTGGCCTAGTCTCGTTAGTATTAAGATTATCTCATATATTTGCATATGCCTTATATTGGCCTAGTCTCGTTAGTATTAACATTGTCTCATAGATTTGAATATGCCTTATATTGGCTTAGTCTCGTTTATAAGAGTTATGGCTCATTTATTGTTTGTCAATCTGAGTTTGATTTTTGCAAGATAACTTCACCAAACTTGTTCGGAATTCAGCCAAATTCGTCATGTAGCTTTAGGTCAGCCAAATTCATCATGTACATCAATTTTCATTTTCAGCGTTTTCATCTTCATTTATAAAACTTAAGACCCTTAAATTCTCTTCCTTCTCACTCGGTTTCAGCAGCATAACTTCACAAAGCTTCGATAAAACGCTGCCAAAATTTGGCATGCAGGTTTATATTGACGAGATCCTAAAATATTTAGTTTCAATTTTTCCACGCTATCATTTAGTACGTTTATAGCCCCGATGGGCTTCCTCCTAACCTTTGTTTCCGCGGCGTTACGTTTACTAATACCGTACTTTCAAGCCATCATGCAGCTTTCAGCTTTGTAATGAGACCTGGAATCACAAGATTTACATCATTTATCGTTTGGAGTAGTTATGGCTTATGAATACACATCATCTCCTAACTTTACTTTTCTTACAGAAAGTTCTTCTTTTGAATGCCTTGTCGAGCAAATTATAGAGATAATGACTTTGCAACGCACCCATCCCTACTAGGTCTAGTTATCCATCATTATTTACGCGCGTGCTTATCTGTTCATGATTGCTTTACCAGTTACTCGAGCTTTTTACCAAAGCAGGATGATGTAAAAATAAACTGGTTACATCATTATATATTTTTTTTTGGTGTAATTATTCTTTATGCATCCACAGAAATCTGCTATATCCTAAGTTTATTACTTGCTAGGGGCTAGATTTCTTTCTGGAACAAATTTCACGCGGGAAGTTAAACATTGATTCATTCATTAAGAGCTGATTATTTACGTATGAAATATTTACAGATGTGAAACATAAAGGTAATTACTATTTGTGTTGATTGGCAACATCGGATTCTAAGACAAACTTAGTTAGTACATAGTAGTTCTTAAACAGCTAAGCATCAGTCTTATTTCAAGTTGAAGCATAATTATTTGGAAAAGATGGAATGGAATGTATTTTTGTAACCATGGAAAGTGCGGTCATGCATTCACCGGTATACAGAAGGTATCAAATAACGATTTTGCATGTACGATGTTATTAATAAATTTGATGGAAACTATTTTTTTAAATCATGCGGGGACAGTTTGTTCTCTTTTTCAAATTTACAAAAGCCAAAAATGTGGGGTATTTAACCAAACAATTGAATTTTCTTCCTTAATATGGATACGACAATATTTACATGATTGGTTCATTATCTTTCCTAATCTGGTACAACGAATACAGCAGTCACAGAAGCACTTGATGTGCAACTTTGTACTCGTTCAGCTAATAATCCAGGCCAAGATTCAAATATATATTACTCTATTTTAATTTCAGGACATAAACGGCTTTTGATTTTGTAATGTTTTAATGTTGATTGAAGCATTGTTTACAAAAGACAATATTTAATAACTAATTAAACAACAACGTTTTCGTTTCGGAATAATCTTTGGACAATTCGTATGTTGTCTTGCAGAACGATGTATTTTATCTTCTATTATTATTTTTTTTCTCACTTTTCGGAACTATCTGGAAAATTGTATTCTAATCTTACATCTTTTTTGTTACGTTTTTCTTTGAGGTCTCCGACTGTTTATGCAATCTGAGTATAATGCTAAAATGGTCCTATCGAATTTGAAGAACTGAATATGTCTTTAAATGGTCCTCTCGTTTATGAAGATTTGCTGTTGTGCCATAACAAGATAGGCTATACATGGCGGCCAGTATAAATGTTAGAGGAAGAACCCGTGAAAACTCCGGAAAGAACCACCGACCCACGAGAAGCTTTCTCACGTACCCACATTGGCCGAGCCCGAACCCACGCAGACAGAGGTGAGATGAAAGTGATCCGTAATGGTGAGCGTTTTAGACCACTCGGCCACTCGGGGCCCCCGTTTATGAAGAGCTGAGTATGATAATGCAAATAGTCCTAACGGATTTGAAGAGCACAATATCGTTATTTTGACTAAGTGAGCCATCAAATATATTTCTACAGACGTTTATTATATACGCATTCATTTCATAGTCCTTTCCTGTATTCAACACATGCGAGGTACATGCACTTCCACACCAAACTGACTTTTGGTACATGCACTTTTACACCCAATGGACTTTTGGTACATGCACTTTTACACCCAATGGACTTTTGGTACATGCACTTTTACACCCAATGGACTTTTGGTACATGCACTTTTACACCCAATGGACTTTTGGTACATGCACTTTTACACCCAATGGTCTTTTGGTACATGCACTTTTACACCCAATGGACTTTTGGTACATGCACTTTTACACCCAATGGACTTTTGCTACATGCACTTTTACACCCAATGGACTTTTGCTACATGCACTTCCACACCGAATGGACTTTTGGTACATGCCCTGCTACACTCGATGGATCGAACCCACGACCTCCCGCATCTGAGGCGGACGCTCTAACCACTAGGCCACCGGAGCGATCATCATCACGTATTGGAAATTACTGTTAGTGTTTGCTAAGTAAAGGTTCATTGGGGCAAGGGAGTCATGTTAAATAATTGGTAAAACGGAACATGGAAATCATGTTTAGTAATGGTACAATGGGACAAGGGAATAATGCTAAGTAATGGTACAATAAGGCAAGGGACTCGTGTTAAGTAATGGTACAATGGGGCAAGGGACTTGTGATAAATAATGGTACAATGGAGCTAGGGAATCATATTAAGTTGTGGCACAATGGGGCTAGGGACTCATGTTAAGTAATGGTGCAAAATGGCATAGATATCATGTTAAATAATGGTACAATGAGGCAAGGGACTCGTGTTAAGTAATGGTACAATGGGGCAAGGGAATCCTGTTAAGTAATGGTACAATGGGGCAAGGGAATCATGTTAAGTAATGGTACAATGAGGTAAGTTAGTCATGTTAAGAAATGGTGTAATGGAGCAAGGAAATCATGTTAATTATTTGTACAATGGGGAAGGGAGTCGGTTTAGGTAATGTTAATATGGGGCAAGGGAGTCATGTTAAATAATGGTGCAATAGGGGAAGGGAGTCAGGTTAATATTGGTACAGCGGGGTAAGGAATCATGTTAAGTAATGTTAAATGAGGCAAGGGAATCACATTTAATGAAGGGGTGTAAGAGTTAGTAGTCTAGGTCTGAACAGTAACTATTGTGTTGGTTTTTCGACAATTTCATTTTCTGGGCGGTAGAGGGGTAATTTATTTGTATTTCTTATATCTTATTTTTCTTCTTAAAATAAGAGCAAAAATATTTTGTTAACACTTTTTTGGGTACCGACAGTTTGTTTCAAAGTAATCCCCACCCCCAGAAATTAAATGGTCTATCTGTTATAGTGCTGACAGAAATGGCACAATTGTATATTTAGTTACAGACGCGCTTGAAGACATGGGTGGGTATGTGGAGCGGACTGACTGTTGTTCATTTGTTAAAGTTCGAGCACATTCATTTATATCATTCATTTATATGAGTAACTTTATGTTTTTTCGGTTTTCTTTGTAGGCATGATAATCCGACAACAATGGCCGCAACCATTTTTGTGATTTCTACCCTCGTGTTTATGCAATTTCCGGTTGCGTGGAGTATTGACGTCTTCCTGTCCAAACCCGGGAATATATCTATTCTAATTTTATTCGACATTCATCGTACGCGACTAGACAATGGATCGTGTATCGATGTGGATTATTCTGTACTGGAGATTGCACATGGCATTAATTGGATCAGCACGGCTGGCAACATTGAAAAAGAAACCGTTCCAGGTAATGATTTGTTGAAACATTTTACCAAAAGTATGACTTACACTTAGTAGTGATATAAATGTTTAAGGATATTTTGACTAAATTGCCGAAAAAATCAATAGCATATTGGTCTTTCCTTTATTTTATGGTATACTGTTTCGGTATTTCATTGAGTTGGCTGACCTCGTATTTGTTGCTAAATTTCGTGATTTCAGATATGCATAACATTTTGCATTGTATTCTTGTCACAATTCAAGCTAGTAACAATTATTGTGAAAGTCACGTCTACGAAGTAAAGAAGTATTGTACTACCTCGCGCGTCAGCGTACACACACACACAGACACACTGGAATTTGGAATTAAACCAGTTTGAATTCAAATAAATGCATCTCATCAACCAGTTGCTAGTCCAGGTAGACAGGGTCGTTATATCTGGCCTTATTCCAAGACGTGACATGGATATGACGCAGTATGATGACATACTAATACATATTTGCAGATCCTTCAATCTACCATACATATCAAACCACGAAGACTTTTTGCTAGCGTCGGGTCAGCTACCATCTACTTTTATTCACTCTGATCTGATCTGATCTGATCCACCTGAAAGATGTGGACACAGCAGACCTATTGAAAAATATACATAGTGTTACGCCTGTACTGAAAACAACACCTATCAACGTGAGTAAGCACTACCCAACTGCGCAATATCAACATAGGTAACAGAAAAGCCTCACACTTGCAATGCAAGCCCGTAATGGGTGGGAACAGAAACATCATAATACACAGAGTACATGGCATGGTTGTCGAGTCAGACTCGAACGTAATACAAGGCCTTGCAAAAGGGACCCTGCGCCGTTATGATCAACAATCTCTATCGAAGCTCACTTTGATTTATATTTTGATTCGTACAAAATCTCGCCATTTAGTGTCTTCACCCTTATTGGAAATTTTAATTTCTTTTCGAAATCAGCAACGTCTCTGTTCGAAGCTCATTTTTCTCTAACTCGCTCACCCCACTCATTTTTTTGCGTGTCAGATCTGTTAGACCATGCCTGCGTAACGCGTTTGTGAAATGTTCTGTAATTCTTTCGGTAACACAATTCAGACGATCGCTAGTGATCGAAATCATCAGTCGAAGATCATCAACGCTAGGCTTATCATACAGCGGATATATCGCATAAACCACTGCTGTCACAGGGTATGCTTGCTCATAATATGGGTTGTCGATACCCATCAGCATTCCTGGTTTGGAAATTTTACTTAACGTGACAACATCCCCTGTGCGGTGTGATTCCCAAAGAGGGTCACGTTTGTCACGGATAATCCAGATTACGTCATCAACGTTGGCGGCGGCTGCCACTAGTGGTAGAGCAACGATACATTTTATTCTACAAATTTGTCTTTGTTCGTCTGGACAATTAATGATTGTCCTTGCTCGCTGGTCATTCATTGTATTATCAATATGGGGGCTATCGTCTTGCCTAATTCTGAATGTTGACCACACATAAGCCGCGTCATCGTTGCGAAACTCTGTCTTGGCTTGACGGATACGATTGACTAGAGTCTGATTCGTCGAATCAGGATCACCATCAACCAGAGCTCGCCTCAGCAAGTCATGGGTTATTCTGTCGAGATTGAATCTAGCTTGAGAGGGTTTGGTCGTAGATAATCTTGTAAATTCTTCCTCCATATAATTAAGGCAAATATATATTTAAATTAAACTTCAATTTATAATATAATATACATAGATTCGAACAAAGAATAGCTGCAAGTGGTTGACGATTGGATCCACAACTCCATGTAATAAGGATTGTGTAACGGATTTCTTTGGATACCATCTGCAGAGCGTGCGACGAGTGAGAGACAAGGAACAAAGCCGTGTTTGAAATGTAACAAAGGGGTTGGGGGAACGCAATTCAGAAATGTGAAAGTGTATTATGATATAAAAAAATGACGGCGTTGAATCTCCGTTAAAAGATGCTGGAGAATATCTGGCTTGATTTTCGAGCATCAACGATATTGAAAAAACGGTGGATATCATACCACATATTTTTTCTTCTAGTAATACAATTATAATTTAGACAAAGGATATATACTATATAAATGGAGCAAAGAAAAGAAAAAAAAGTGGATGAATTTGTGACGCATCCTATCATCAGCGTGCTGGTGTGATTAGAAACTGCTGACTAAAAAGCCCGGTCGGTTTTGTCACTAATGCTGGGTATCTCATGTTCTGTGCTGGGGAAACAAAGTATCTCTGTCACATGTTTGTGTATGAATGTTTTATTAGCCTAATGTAAGATGGTTTTGTGATTGATCACATTTAAGGCCAAAACCTTGATAATTCTTTAAATAATCTTTAGGCTATTACAGAGTCAGAATTCTGTACGGGGAAATACTGGAAAAAATAATAAGCATCCAGGGCCAGTTAAATCTGTAAATATACAGACAGGCGAAACAATAATATTTCCATCAATGAACAAGGCTGAAAACTATTTTGATATTTGCGGGCGTTCGGTAAGCCATGTCGCAGATAATATTACCAACTCAGCATTTTTAAAGAAATACAAACAAAAAGTAAAATTTCAGTGTCTCAATCTGGGTACTCCCAGTACGAAATTATTAATCGGAGTGGGTGAAGGGAGACAACTTTCTTTAGATTAAACAGTATCAGTCCAATGTTATCAATTGCGTAATAATCCATGACGACCTCGGCTCACAATCATATTATTTTTTTTGGGGGGGGGTCATGTATTTCCGCAGTATTTTTAGAAACATAATCCTTGTCCTTGTCCCCCTTGACTTTGTCAAGGACAATATTGAGGGACAAAGCTTTGGTGTTTTATAGCAGGAGATAAATCTTTAGGTGGTTATTTTAGCCGTTTGTCTCTGACAAGAAGTAGGCCACGCCCTCAAATGCTATTTTTGGATTTCCAGGTATCGGTAACTTCACAATAATTTTTGAAACATAAAATAGTAAGAAGTCTCCGTAGCCGAGCGGATAGCGATGAGGATTTTTACTCTTGACGTATGAAAATAAGCGTTTCAATCCCGTGACTGACAAATTTGTCGAAGGTTGCAAAAAATCGCATTTAATTGAGGGCTCCAGTCCAAAGCTTGAAATTCAATAGAAAAATGTAATGATAACTAAAACTTTATGTACATCTTCCCACCATGTCAAAACAACGTGGTGAGTGCTGATTTTGCACTTCCCGGGTTTTGATTTTGGGGGAGGTGTACAAAAGCTTTAAAAGTTATCAGTGTAAATATGTTGATCGTAGAGCAACGGAAGAATTACTTGGCCTGTACAGAACGCAGAGCCTTCCGCCATGAGGTGGAAAACAGGAGCCCCCCCCCCCACACACATACACCTCATGGTAAAAATAGAGTGAATGTTAAATACCCTGGCTATAGCCGGTACCAACACTGACACAAAACTAACTCATGAAGCAGTAGCACTCTTCTGACGATGATTGGTTAATGAGAACTTTAGCACTGTGAGAGCCTTGAAATAGGGACAAATTCCTTGTCTAGAGACAAGGGGTGTAAAACGCCAGAGGGATACCCACCATGAAAGAAAATAAATCTCATGAAGCAGTGGCACTGTTCTGACAATGATTGGCTAATGAGAACTTTAGCACTGTAAGTGAGTCACATGAAGCAGTGGCACTGTTCTGACAATGACTGGCTGATGAAATCTTTAGCACTGTAAGTGAGTGTTCCCTGATTAGTTAGAGACATAGTCCTTGTCTAAAGACAAGGAGCGTAAAACACCCGAAAATCCATTCCGGCAAAAAATAAGGGATGCTAGAATGTGTTGTGCCGTCCATACATTTCGAAAACAATTAGGAATGTTAGAATTAAGATCGAATTAGGTATGTGTGTTGTGCCGTCGATGCATTCCGACAAATATTAGGATGGCAAATTTTTTAAATATATTTTTATTGTAGATAAATATTTATCATATAATAAGTCACGAAATATTAATGGGATTTTTTTCTGCATTCAAATAGTACATGACCCTACAGGTGGTAGTGATAAATAACTTTCTGATCAACTCGATTCTGAAAAAATCACATAATTTTTACATATTACAAGATCGAAAATCTGAAGAAAGATACACACTAGCAGCCAAATACAGGTATCAAATTGCTTCAAAATGCTATGAGATTATCTCTTGCTAATGTAGATTCGCTCCACATGCAATCGCATTAGAGCGGATTAGATCAGAGTTGTCTCAAGAATATGAAACAAAAAAGATTGTGAGTGCGCATGTAAGACAGTTGAAAAAAAATTATGTATGATTGTAAACATGGGACATGGGGCAGTGAGACCACTTCCTTGAGTGACGAGACCACTTCCAGTTATTTCTTCTTCCTCAATACGAGCTAGTCCGAATGGCGTTTTGGGGGGGATGATATATATCCGGGTAATGGCGCTCTTTTAACTTCTTCGACTTGTTTCACAAAATTTGCAAATTCATCCTTGTATTTATCAGTGATTCTAGATATACCACGGGACTTTCGAAATACAAAAGGAACCTAATTTTTTTCTGAAACACTGGCGGTGTTTGGCTCTAATAATTTATCACGATCTGAATATCCTGTTGCGGCAACCGCTATAGTTCTCTCTCGAAGTAGTGTACGACCTTCTTCAGTAAATCGGGCTGGTGGTTTTGGTTTTGGTCTTGGTTTCGATGAAACCGAATACCGTATCCTTCACATCGCCGACCTCCTCATGAACTTTATTAATACCCTCGAGTATTTGTTGTATTTCTTGTAATTGTGGTTGAACATCAGTTATTTCAGCTGGAAGTTCTCTTAGAATCTTTTTTGGGGTTTTTTATAGTTTTTTCTGCAATTTTCCCAGTTGCTTTAACGGTTTGCTCTAACGTGGGAAGAGGACCTTCGGTAGCCTTTGCAATTGGACTGAACATTTCTGCTGCATCCTCCGCAAATTCCACCCGAGATTCCTGGCACTGTTCTAGTTGTTGCTTGACAGAATCACGGACGGGAAGATATTTCTTGATCGCATCAAGTCGCTGTCGAGACAGTTTAGCAGTACGAGATTCCATAGTTAGCGCAGAGTCGCCCATTATTATTGATGTAATAATAATTTAATTACGCCACTTGATCGCACTTTTTTTTACACACAAAGCAGCAGAGAGGGTGACGACCAACAGGCCCGTGAACGAGGACGCATATAAATTTATCACGTAAGAGTCAATAACAAAAATGCGCTAACCCGGTTAGAGGCCTCGGTTTAGTGTTATTGACGCTTGTGTGTCATTTTCTAGGAGAAGTTTATTTCACAAATGACCTTTCTTACAAGTGGTCTGCTCACCCTCTCTGCTGCTTCAGTCATTTATACGTATCATGTTTTTGCAGATATTTGTTCCGACTGTCTCTCTGACCAAATTACTAATTTTAATTGTACATGCCAAGATTATAAGGTCTCTTCCTCAGACTCGTGAATAACTAATAAATCCGTCTTCATTCCTATAACGACTGGGAAAAATCTAAGCTGTACATCTTTTGCCTGAAAAAGAAAGGTTTGCAATTTATCCACCTCAATGTAAGACACATCTTACCAAAGATCGATGAACTAAGATTTACTATACAACATGAACCCAACCTTGCAGTAATTGGACTATGCGAAACGTTTCTAGATTGTAATGTACCCGACTGTGCTATCATTTTAGCAACTTTTCTTTAGAAATGAGATACAGGAGGGATAGTCATGTACGTTTCAAATAACACACAAGAGAAGTACAGATTTTGAAATTTCTACTATAGAATCAGTATGGATCGAGTTAAGTTTCCTCAGTAGTCAATCTATCTATATCTGCACAGCTTACCAATCTCCAATCTTCTTCTCATCATGGACTGACCAGTTTGAACATGAGTTAGAGGCTGCTTTATCTTGCAACAATGAAGTAATTATATAAGGGAGACTCAGTATTGATTTCGTCTTTGATACTAACACTAAATGGCTAGATATGATACACCACCTTACACAAGACCTTCCAACAAGACTAACAGTCTGTACTTCTACAGGGGCCCCGAGTGGCCGAGTGGTCTAAAGCGCTCACCGTTACGGATCACTGCCATCTCACCTCTGTCTGCGTCGGTTCGAGTCTCGGATTCGGCTAATGTGGTTATGTGAGAAAGCTTGCCAGTAGCTTCTCGTGGGTCTGTGGTTCTTTCCGGGGGTTTTCCGGGTTCTTCCTCCACCATTAATACTGGCCGCCATGTATGGCCTATCTTGTGCTGAAAAATGGCGTTAAGCCCTACAACAACAACAACAACAGCAACTGTACTTCTACTCTGATCGACCACATCTACACTACCCATCTTACAAATCTCTACGAGCTAAACGTACCATGTTTCCCGTTAGTGATCACTATCCTATATGTGCAACTCGTAAGCAACAGAGCGCAAAGAAAAACAACTTACACTCCTAGATGCAATACAGATGTTTTAAAAACTTTGCAGAAAATGAATTTCTTTCCGAACTATCACAAAACATTAACGCAATATATTTCCCTAACATAGACCCAGATTATGACTTGTCTATCTGGAACCACTGTTTTCTTACTATCATAAATAAACACGCCCCCATAGGCATCAAAAGAATTAAACGATCAAAACAACCAGAATGGTATACCAATGAAACCGCAGAGGCACAACACAAACGAAACTACTATCATAAATCTAAAGACTTTACAAACTATCGTTTGTGGCGGAACAAAGTCAAATCACTCATTGTAAAACGCAAGCGCTCCTTTTTTAAAGAAGCCATCACCTCAAACTCCGGTAACAGATCCATCTGGAATCACTTGCGAAGTCTAACTTCAACGAAACCTGCACCTCGAGCTCCATGGAAAATTATAGTTGATGGCACTAGTTATGCTGATGAGCTGGATATTGCAAACCAGCTGAACCTCTTTTTTTGCTAATATATCCTACATCCTTTGACAGGTCTAATCTTACAGATCCTAATTTAGACAAACTTACTATATTCGTGAATGAAAGGGCACCCAGTCATGTTAGTTTCAACATTTCCTTAATAACAATAAATGACACTTTTGACACAAACAAACCAGCTGGTCTACATGGAATTCACCCCAAAACTCTGAAAATGTCGGCTTTATCAGTCTCAGAATGGTTGAAAGAAATAATTAACTGTTATATCACTTCCTGTAAATTCCCGGAGTCATTGAAGTTAGCAAAAGTATTCACAATTTATAAGGGAAGTGAGAAAAAAAGGACCCATCCAACTATCGACCCATATCTGTTCTATATGTACTTTCAAAAATTATCGAAAAACATGTCAGCAAGCATATTTTCACATATATTGACAAGTACCAACTACTCCATAAATTACAATCAGGTTTTCAACAAAATCAATGATGTCAAACTGTGTTAACAAAACTTATGACCAATGGTTACTAGCAGCAGAATCAGGCAAACTTACTGGGGCAATCTTCATTATTTTAAAAAAGCATTCGACTTGGTTGACCATTCCTCAGTAACAAAAAACTGTCAGCCTTCAAGTTTTCTCCAAACTCTGTTGCCTGGTTCACGTCGCATCTGACTAACCGACGCTAGGTCGTTTGCACGGGTAAATATACTTCCGAACCAAGTCGTGTCTTAAGTAGGGTTCCTCAAGGAACTAGGGCCTCTTCTTTTTTTGTGTCATCAAAACAAAATGCATATTAATGTCTCTAAAACGAAATGCATGATAATCGGAACAAAGCAGCGTCTAACTACTAATATGGATTTTCTTCTAACTCAAAATGGCGTAGACGTATCTTTTGTCAAATATAAAAAACTTCTTGGTATATACATTGATCAACATCTCAACTGGAATGCACATATAGATCACCTGTCCGCAATGATAGTCAAAGGAATAACTCTGCTAAAATTGTTTTCCAAATTTCTACCTCCCCAATCGGGGCCCCGAGTGGCCGAGTGGTCTAAAGCGCTCACCGTTCCAGATCACTGCCATCTCACCTCTGGCTGCGTGGGTTCGAGTCCAAGGCTTGGCTAGCGTGGGTACGTGGGAAAGCCTGCCAGTAGCTTCTCGTGGGTCGGTGGTTCTTTCCTGGATTTGCCAGGGTTCTTCCTCCACCAGTTATACTGGCCGCCATGTATAGCCTATATTGTGCTGAAAAATGGCGTTAAACCCTAGAACAACAACAACAACAACCTCCCCAATCACTTTAACTTTATTTGTAGGGTCATATACTACCGCTGACAGATTATGGCTGTACCATATGGGGAAACACTTCCAATTATAATCTGTCCAGAACTGATGAACTCCAAAAAAGGGAAGTCCGAATAATACTGAAACTTCTTGTTATGACTCCCTCGAACGTTTTGTATTCACGTCTGCTATGGCCACCATTAAAAAGACGTATTCTGTATTTTAAAGGAATCATGACATATCAGTCTTCAAAGTCTATCTCTAACCGAATTAAACTAAGATCATCAAATATTGAGCGTCATCTCCGATCGACGACTAACAACGATCTCCAGATTCTGTGATCGAAAACCAATCATTACAAAAGCTCATTTACATGTATCAGCACCTACAGTATGGAATTCCTTTGCACTGAGAATACGTAATTCAAATTCCCTTGCTTCTTTTAAAATATCACACAAGAAATTCTTTCTTGACCAGCTGGAATGACATATTAAAGCCTCTGAATAGAAAACTTTATAATCATATCCATAATTTTGATATATCCAGATCTTATTCGATATATGTACTACGTACGACTTATGCTGAATTGTATGTACATGTGTATTGAATATTGTTCATATGTGTATGTTTCCCAGTATAGTCGCACAGTCATTCATGTTAAATATTAATGAATGAATGTACGACGATACCTGATTATGTGCATGCTCTTGAGTTTGTTTTTATTTTAATTTTTAATTTTTAAAATTTTTATTTTTATTAATATAGCCAATTACAAAAATTGAGAACCAAATCGCAGATGGGTCAGTCATGACCAAATGTGTTATCCTCGTTAAAGAAAGTTGTTTATTATTATTTAGTATTATTATGTTGTTGTTGTGGTAGGGTTTAACGCCATTTTGCAGCCCACGATAGGCTATACATGGTGGCTAGTATTAATGGTGGAGGAAGAACCCGGGAAAACCCCAGAAAGAACCACAGACCCACGAGAAGCTACTGGCAAGCTTTCTTACATACCCACATTGGCTGAATCCAGGACTCGAACCCACGCAGACAGAGGTGAGATGGCAATGATCCGTAACAGAGAGCGCTTTAGACCACTCGACCACTCGGGGCCCCTTATAATAGTAGTAGTAATAATAATAATAATAATAATAATAATTATTATTATTATTATTATTATTATTATTATTATTATTACACACACACAATCAGGGATGTAATTGAAAGTGTCCTATACACTGATTACAATAGAAAATCACTTTGACCCAGATTGTAGGTTTCACTGGCTTTAGTTAAATTTTGAATTTAACATTAATGTTTGAAGCTCCGTTGATGTTAAAATCGTTAATATAGATGGATGTATGCAGAGTAGTTAGTGGCACACCAACAAAAGAAGGTCACCGTGATTTTTCGCATTATTATATATTAATGTTTCTTTGTTCAGACATATATATATATATATATATATATATATATATATATATATATATATATATATATATATATATATAGATAGATAGATAGATACATAGTGAGGCGATGCATCTTAAGGTTCACTAACCATGACACTGACCCATATTTCAAGCTTCACTAACTTTGGTTAAATTTTGTTTTAACTTTCATGCTTAAATGAATAAACTAGATGATTGTATGCATCCATTATTCCTAGATGTACCATCTCTGTAAACCAAAAAAAGACCATAGTGGTAATTTAATAATTTAGTGGCCGACTGTGCATTTAGCCCTTGACCATATATTTTTTGGCGTACTAAGTATGCAAAGGCCAATCCGGAATCACATCACGCGGTAATGGGATGCATCTTGATCAACACTACTCCTTCAGGTCAGTAGTAAGTCATTATGGCCCATAGTTCATGCTTTGCTCAGGGTCAAGGTTTCTGTTTTGATGTTCATTTTGCATGCTCTGTTCACGCTTGGCATGTGAATTGATTGTGGTGTGAATCTCTGTTAGTACCACAGTGTTAGAACAAAATAAATTTTCTTGACCTGTATTTCGTCTTTTAATGCCCTATGTTTGCATTTAGCTGATTGCGAGCTTTAGGCATATTATATGCATACTATCAATTATAGAATCACGAAGCGTAGTGACTTGATGGACACGTTCTACATCCTTATTACAAAATCAGGTTTCTGTGACCAGTGACTTTGTTGAAATTTTGTACTTAAAGATCATTTATTGGGTTATGTTCATGTTTCAGTTATGAAACTTGATTATTTGATGCATTTCGGTTAGTACTACACCCTTGCAATCAAAGGGCACTGTGGCCTACATTTTATCCTCCACTAACATAGGTAAAGTATTTGTGTGACCATCCATGAATGATCATAGATATTCCTAAGCTGTATGCAGCAGGTTAAATGCGTATTGTACACGTGAAAGAGTATAGGAATTAGATGAATGTACTGTACGCTTTTCGTTTATGGCACCACCTGTAGAGGTTAATCAAAGTAATGATGGATGGTACAGATTGCTGTAAGATAGTGACCTTCTTAACATAGGTCACAGTGACCTTTTAACGTAGGTCACACTGACCTGCTTAATAATGCCGTTATCTTCATGAATTAAAATAGCTTTGTTGTGGTGGACAGTAGTTCAAGCTTCTGAAATCGATTTTAAGATGAATGATCTAAACACAAATTAATTCGTCTCTTGTCTTTATCAATTGATTTTATAGTACCTCTACATTGATAATACAGAAAATAATGTTTTGTTTCATTGTTTTGTCTTTTATGCCCTCTGTATGTATGTATGTATGTATGCATGCATGTATATATGTATGTCTGCATACATGCATTTTAACTGTACCCCATCACAATGCTGGCTGTATAGTAGCGACTAAAAGTAGAATTATAAATGCTGAGTGAAAACAAATTACAAACAAAACTTTATTTTGAAAAAATCATTGTAGTCTTAATTTCTGTGTGCAGAATAATTAATGCTTACAAAAGCTGCTGGTCTTGTCGGCCTGGTGTCAGGATAATGCGACTGGGTGGTACATCGTGCTACATGTCTGAGGCATGATGCCTCAGTGCTAGACATCACTATAAACTGCGACACTGAAGACATCGTAGCGATATGACTGAAAAATTGTTAAAGCTACGTTAAAAATCCAAATCATACACAAAAGCTGCTGGAAACTACTAAATCCTTTGCACAGGTGACCTATGTAATTATTGACTACACAGTAGTTTATATGGGTCTCATCAACGATGCTTTTACAGCAAATCTGGAATCACTAGGCACATCACACCTTTAAAAAGCAATCTTTTTATATGCATTTTCTAAGCCCACTTTGCACATGATGCCTTTAACGTAATCTGTAATCCACATTTTGCTAAACCCACTATGCACAGGATGCCTTTAAAGCAATATGGAATCTGTATTTGCTAACAACTATACACAAGATGTCTATAATGCAGTCTGTTTATCTATACTTACTAAACTAACTATGCACATGATACCTTTAAAGTAATTTGTTTATCGGTGTATGCTAAACCCACTATGCACACTATGCCCAATTTAAAGTTTAATTGTTGAGACTGACTATACAACAGGACCAGCTTTTGAGAACAAACACGAATACTAAATGCAGTGAATGCATTCAGATCACTGTCATTTGTATCTTGATTTACCAAATTAATGACCGTCTTTTTACATAGATCGCAACCTACGTTGTGCAGGTTACTGCGTCTTCGAAAACTTCTTTAAAAATCAAGCCCATCTCTTTTATTAATCTAGTTGGTTAACTTCTTCAAATACGAAGTCTGTTTAATTTTTTTTCGGTGGAATTGGGGCTTGTTTAAAAGCTCTTGATTAATACAATTCTAGAGCAAAAAAAATATGCCCGTTTTTTAATTACAACATTAGGATGAGGTAACCTGAATATTCAGAAATAATTCTACTTTTGTCTAATATGTCAACTTATATTTCAAACACCATGCAGTTATATGCACCCACAAGGTCCTTCCCAAATCATAGCATTTGGCAACGTAATTACTTTCATTGGCCGTATGCTAACTGTGTTGTGTGGTTGTCAGGTACTACATTACGTCAGAACTGAGAAAAATCCATTGGGTGGGGAGTGTGTGTGTGTGATTTGGATTTTTAACGTAGCTTTAACAATTTTTAAGTCATATCGCTACCATGTCTGCAGTGTGGCAGTTTTTAGTGATGTCTAGCACTGGGGCATCATGCCGCAGACATGTAGCATGATGTCCCACCCAGTCATATTATCCTGACACCAGGCCGACCAATCCTAACACTAATCTCTTAATGCTGAGCGCCAAGCGAGGCAGTTGTTAGTACCAATTTTTTAAAGTCTTTGGTATGATTGAATTAACGACCGACCGCATCCGAGGCGGACGCTCTAACCACTAGGCCACCGGGGCGGTCCATTGGGTGGGGAAGTTTCGTAGCTCATTATACATATTTTGTTGTAGGCAAGTTTGAATCAAAACAAGACATAGTCTGATTAGAAGGAAAACATGCATATATAACCAATTGTTTCTTCTTTCACTGTCTAGGTTTCCTTGTATTCGACACCTGCGGTTCCCTAGAGAGGGCGCTGCAAATCTTAGCTACATCCCTGTTTGACGGAGAATGTGATGCCGGAGACAATTTTACGATAGCTGGTACGTTCTTTCCAGATTCTCTTCAAGCATAGTAAAACAAACCCGCATGTTGAAAGGTTGATAATCGTACTTCCAAAACTGAAGTTAATTGATACTTAGTATATTAAGATAGTGATAAATTCACCTATCAAAAGGCAATAATTCTCGAAAAAAAAACACATCCTTCTAACTCAAAACCTGTATCTTCCACATTATTTTACTTTCATTCAAGCACACGTTTCATACCCAGCTTGGTAAATAATAATGGAAAAAAGAGCGTCCTTGGTATTGATTTTACCCCGTTACCGACCACCGTAAGATTTCACTGCTATTATCATGATATGTACCTTACACGGAACACCTTATGATTTCATGCTTACGACGCAGTTCTAACACACACACACACATACATCTCTCTCTCTCTCTCTCTCTCTCTCTCTCTCTCTCTCTCTCTCTATCTATATATATATATATATATATATATATATATATATATATATATATATATATATATATATATTATATTCACGAACGATAAAGCACCTATAGGAGAAGAAAGTTACCCAGCTAATATATCAAAATAAAAACTCAGAGAAACTACAACATTTGCATCGAAAAATGTCAATACATGCTGCATTGCAAACTTAACTGAATTCGTAAGTCACTGGAAGGTTATATCCTTGAGAAAAAAAAATCAGGTGTAAAGAAGAAAATAGGAAGCAGCGATAAAATAGAAGAAAGTTTCAGTGAAAAAATGCAATTTGAAACATTTTGCCTTGTCGCTTACTATTTTGTTGGAGAGTTTGTTGTTTGGTTAAAAATCAAAGACCACGGACAATTAGTAGTGACATTAGAACCAATATTTTTTGTGTATTATCTATACTATTTTTTTTTTATCAAGGTTAAACTTGAACATTCTAAGCTGAACTTAAAATGAAACGTTAGATCTTCTTGAAGGAAGACAACATGCATTATTTTTAGCTTAAATATGAAATGCAAAGACACGGTGTGTCATAAAATTAACGACACAGGAAAAAGTGTATTACTTAGGAGCCATTGTAACTCAGTACAGTATCGTTCTTTTAATCCATGGGTAGGGAACATCCGTGTCCTGGGAAATACACTTAGTTCCCATTTCATTGGCATGATATAGTCAATGTGCTAAAAGTATCGCTAAAACAACAAAAGAAAAGAAGCAAACAACAAAAAATAAGATAAGCAATACAAACCAAACAAAACAACAAGAATAACAACAACAACCCCTTGTAATTCATCAGAAATGTAGATATTTATTTCCACTGCAAACATTTAATGAAATTTCTCTAAAAATGAATATTACTAAGAAGAACTTTAAAAATTGATGGACTCGTTTTTCACATAATTGCCAAATGTAGATGAAGTTTGTGCAATAATGTTACGAAGACATTGAAAATGTATTTTTGGTATACTGATGTTACACGTACATTTAAATTGTATATGTGAACACTAATGTTACACATATATTTTAACTGTATTTTTGGTACAGTAATGTTCCACATGCATTTATTTTTATTTTGGTACACTGATGTTACACCTACAGTTAGGTTGTATTTTGGCTAGTAATGTTGCACATACATTTATTTTGTAGTTTGGTACACTAAAGTTACTTATATTTAGGTTATATTTTGATACACAAATGTTACAAATACATTTAGGTTGTATTTTGACATACTAATGGTACACATATTTAAGTTGTATTTTGATACACTAATGTTACACAGACATGTTGTATTTTGGTACGCTAATGATACACATACATT
This sequence comes from Sinohyriopsis cumingii, assembly GCA_028554795.2. Taxonomy (NCBI): domain Eukaryota; kingdom Metazoa; phylum Mollusca; class Bivalvia; order Unionida; family Unionidae; genus Sinohyriopsis; species Sinohyriopsis cumingii. The sequence goes on along the minus strand of CM068826.1, from coordinate 130,466,323 downwards.
TTGTTGTATTTTGGTACACTAATGTTACACATACATTTAGGTTGCATTTGGTACACTGATGGTATATATACGTTTAGGTTGTATTTTGGTACACTAATGATACACATACATTTAGGATGTATCTTGGCACACTAATGGTGTACATACATTTAGGTTTTGGCACACTAATGTTACACATACATTTAGGTTGTATTTTGGTACCCTAATGGTACACATACATTTAGGTTATAATTTTGTACACTAATGTTATACATACATTTAGGTTATAATTTCGTACACTAATGTTACACATACATTTAGGTTGTATTTTGGTACACTAATGTTACACATACATTTAGGTTGAATTTTGGTACACTAATGTTACACATACATTTAGGTTGTATTTTGGTACACTAATGTTACACATACATTTAGGTTGTATTTTGGTACACTAATGTTACACATACATTTAGGTTGTATTTTGGTACACTAATGTCACACATACATTTAGGTTGTAATTTGCTAGATCTGCTATATATGCTCAATACAACTTCAATATATTACTTAGCAGCGAATGGACTTAACTCATAATTTCAGGAGTGTTTAGTTATACATCACAAGCTGTATCGGATACAATTGAAAACCTCCTAGCACCCACTGGCATTCTTCACCTGGATGTACGACAGCAGTTTCAGCCAACCACATCTGTGCGTGCGCAACCAGGAAGCCATTTGTCGGTTACCTTGCCCTCTAAGAGAAAAGTGGAGGTAACTACAATGATTGTTTTTATAAGACGCGATTCTTTAATTTATTACGATGTGTGGTTTGGGTTTTTCTTCTCGTACTAATTCATAATCTTAACTCACCCATTATTTTAAAAGCAAAATAACATTTTCTTAAAAATTAAGGATTATGTTCAAATTATTTGATTTGCAGTTTGTTGTGAAATGTGTGAATAATTCTGCTGAACTTAACACGAGTTTTAATTACTATTATTGTTATTATTATTATTATTATTATTATTATTATTATTATTATTGATAAATGAGGGGGTTCCTTGCATTAGTCAATGCCGAGTCTCTATTAGATTATATCTCAGTTGCTAGTTATACTTAATCAAAGTCAGCTGACGACCGAATTTAAATTTCAGTACCTTTTTATCACAGGCGGCCGTTGAACTATTGAAGATGTTAAACTGGACGTACATTACCACTATATCAGACAACATTGAGACCACGAAAGCGGAAAGAGATCTTTTCGAAAAATCTGTCAAAGCAAGAGGGGTATGCATAAAGGATTCACTAACAGTGGTTTCAGGCAACATCAGTCGCACTCAGCTCTCATCCATAGGAACGAAAGGAATTGTCATTTTCGCGTCTGAAAATGCCCTTGCTGAACAAATTGCAAACAATGTCAATACAGAGTCCTTAAGTCTCGTTTTAGGACAAGGTGTTGAATCAGCATTATCGTATAATGGGCTATACTTAGATGACGACTATCCTTCACTGAATGGCTTTGTCAAATATTTTTCGTCTGAGACATGGAATACTACAGATTGGGACCAGGTCACAATGGATTATTTGGTTACCAAACATGGCTGCCTTTTGAATACTACCACACACGTATTTGACTGCCACGTAAATACTACTGAGCAATATATGTTCTTGAGAACGAAAAAAAGGGACATGAATAAGGTGCTTGGAGCTTATAATATTCTGTGGGAGGCTGGCAAACATGTAGTCAGCCGTGGTTGTGGTGTCCAGAAAGGCGTGAATGGATGTCCTGGTTTGTTGGAAGCTGTTAAAATAATGATAGGAGGAACTGGAGTGTTTACCGGCGAAGCTGTTGGAGAGATTGTCGATGATGCATATAACATTTCACTTTGGTGGGTTCAGCAAGGTCACGCACAGAAGGTAAGAGGAAAACAGCCAATTACCCCATATGCATAATGAGGAATGAATCATTTTTTTCCGACAAAGATATACGCAGAAGAAATAAAATGATAACAATGTCCTAAAGTCTGTCCGTCTATTTCCATAGTTTCCTTTGCAAAATGAGTTCCAATTGGCACTAGTTTGTTGACTAATTTGGCATCTGAAGTGAAGACTAAATTACTGCGGTTCATTCTGGCTGTAGTAAATTTGGCACAGTGTAACATTTACAGTGATAAAAATAAGTACCTGGAGAATAAGAATTATTTCCTCTCTAAAAATAAGTTTCATACAGTTTCATCCTGACACATCAAGGATTCCAAAATATATCTGCGTGACATTTTGTTATTTTAAAGATTAATCATTATGAACTGATTCGTTGCAAACGATTCGATAGTCTCGAAAGTCCCCTCTCGGTCTGCTAGGTATTAAAGTGCTAAGGGTTTGTATCCTAACCATTTCAGTTTTCAGAATGGTGTGCTAAATATCAGGTGTAGTTTGCAAATCATATCTCAGCTCGTGAAATACATCACGTCTGACACGTAGTTTTCGGTACAAACGATATGATAATTCAAATATATTAAATTAATCATTAGCCCATAATTCCGATATAATTCCTCAATACATTACATACAGTACATGATTCCTCAATTCATTGAGGAATGAATTCGGGATGTGATTCGATAATGCAGGACATGTAAAATAAATGGAATTTCAATGACTCGTGGATTTCATTTTGTGAGGAAAAAGTATTATTTGATATGTAATCTTTTCAGGTTGGAAGATTTATGAGTGAATATGTAGCATTTAATGCAAGCTTGCAAGTATCCAGCATGGAATATTTCGCTACCTCCATTTGCTTCGGAGACTGCCAAGAATGCTCATCTTGCCAGTCTGCACTGAATTCGAATATACCCATCCTGTTCATCCCCGGCGATATATTTGTGGTTGCATCTGTCCCTGTTCATGAACCTGGTTCCGAATGTAGATCCTGGTCATGGAAAGGATTAGAAATCACTGAGGCGCTTTTGTATGGATTAAATGCATCCAGGTCGAGTGTTTTAGATATCGGTGTGCTAGTTGTTGATTCTTGTGGATCAAATTTGAAAGGGGATCTTATTGTTTCTGAAATCGAAAGATGTCCTTTTGAATCCTCCAGAAATTCGACACTGAAAGTGAATGGAAGAATTAGTGCAGTCCCAGTTTTGCTTGAAGAAAGTCCTCGATCATACTTCCAGTCAGCAACAGATTCCAGACCTCGCTTTGTGGTTACGAATTCTGGGATTTATTTCAAAGAATTGAAATTTGATAGATATATTTCTGCAACTGTTGCATTATTTAAAGAACTTGTATGGAGTTACATTGCTGTTATTCATTCCAGTGACGATTTATCCATAATACTTTTAAGGGAGTTTTTGAGGGCATTCGATGATAATAGTGTATGTGTGTCATCTCTCATTAAGATTGACGCTGGTTCTACGAACTCGAAGTTAATTATTCAGTCCTTTATGAACATTCCTAGAGATTCAACAGTTGTTGTATTCCTGACGAATGAAATGGATACATCTACTGCGATCGAAACATTAAAGAGCATGACACATTCATCTCTGATGCATTACGTATTTTACCCGTGGAGTCAAGATAATCCTGAGAGTTCTATATTCAGTGAACTTCCAGCTGGCTCTGTTTTGATACAACCATACCAGACCCCATCCGATGCTGGCTTTACTGCGTATTTAAATGCATTGACAGGTTACAATAACAATCGCAACTCATGGTGGTCTAGATTTCATGAAACATTATACGGATGTGAGATAAATGTTAGCCCGGAGTCTTTTGCCCAGACTTGTGACAACAGTACACGCACAGTAACTAAACTGCAGAGCCACCCGATGTCATACTATGTTCAGCAGATGATGCGCACCATATCGTCTGCATTGCAAGATCTTGCTGGCAGTTTGTGTTTAAATGGAACTGTACCTTGTGACAAATTTCATGAAAAAATTCATGATCCAACAGCTAATATATCAGATTTCATTAGCCTTTCAGAGTTTTATAGTAATGGTGAAATGAAAGTCCCATTAGAGATCAGTAATTATCAGACGGTTGATTCAACGACCATTAAAGCCATACGGGTAAGCATTTATATTAAATTAGTAAAATCCTATTCGATTTAAATATATGAATTGTTTTCCATGCATGAAATATTTTCTCCTACTAGGTTGTGAAGTTACCAAAATAAGTACAGTAGAACCTGTCTTAAAAGACCATCCCTTCTGACAGAAAATAATGGTCTGTTACAACATGGTCATAACACTATATAATCAATAAATCTGTGCATGGAGAACCTGGCCTCTCAAAAGCAGATTGTCTTACGTAACAGTGGTCTTTTAAGACAGGTTTTACTGATTGCAATTGCATGTAGATTTTACGTAAAATTGTTCTTTGATTTACCGTTGTTATTTTGTTCAGTTTCTGTTTAAGTTTGTTTCGTCATCGTTGTTATCTATTCATTTATATTGAACATCCAGATGTACATAAATGTGAAACAACACGTAATTGCGAAGCCTCAGTGAATTAATAGTTTTAATTTGTCAAGATAGTCAAAGAAATAGATGTCGATATATTGTTATATGTTACACTTGTTTAAAGTTATTTACTTTGCATCGGTTTTTAGGTTGCACTATACGATGTCTTGGGTAAATTCACCAGTGCTGGCAGCAACTGGACGATGCATAATTCAAAAGGTGACTTAGTTAAAGCAGAAAGTGTATGTAAAGGTTGGTGCCCAAGGTGTGTTGCATGTAATGGCTCTCTTAAACCAAATCAAGAATTTTCCCATATTCCTGGAGATGTTCTTTTGACTGGATTTTTTCCAATACGTAATACAGGAGACATAACCCTGAGCTGTGGAACGTATGCCATACAGAGAGGCTCAGCTACACTTGCTGATGCCTTTCTCTTTGCTATTAGGACATTCAGGGACTTATTTCCCACGATACTTGCAAACGTATCAGTTGGCAGTTTGATCATTGACACTTGTTCAAATGCCGCACTGGCAGACCAGATGCTTTTGAATTTTGAGACATGCCACTTGTCCTTGAGCACTGAATATGATTCCCATCCACCTAGCCCGCTTATGGTTCCAGGATATATATTTCAAGGGACTACATTGGAAACACAGTCGACAAGAGAAGATATTCAAAGAATAAATAAACTTGGAATATTCGTTGATGATGAAGGCATACTATCTATTACTTCCATGGGGAGTATTCTTGGTACAAATATTAATTCCAGTTTCCATGCAGTAATTGAGTTTGTGTATGCAATGAACTGGGATTATGTGTCTTTAATTACATCAGGAGATAATTCATCGGAATTCAACAGCTTTCGTGATATGGCAATGATGAGGAACATCTGCATCGACGTTTATTCACAGGTATCTTCATATAATTCGAAGTCTTTTCTAAACGCTCTTGATGTGGTCAGAAACTCCTCAGCGAACGTAGTTATTGTCTTTGCTTCAGATTTAGAAATCCGATCACTGTTTCAGCCACTTGTGTCTCAACCAGCTTTAGTTAAAACATGGATCGTCAGCAAGGAAAGTAGAACAAGCTTAAGAAGGCTTGGGGATTTATTACTTCCTTTGGGAAGCATTCTACTTCAGAGCGCTGGTACTAAGAATGCTGCTTACCAGACGTATATGTCAGACCTTGAGAGTGGTAACCCATCAGTAGATACAGGAAACCCGTGGTTGGAGAAGTTTGCCACGGCAGGAAAGGTTCAGATAGGAGATTTATTGAATAGTACTGCTTCAGCGATAATAAAAAGTGTCTTTATCACGCTGCATGCAATAGACGGCGCGTATTCTAAACTCTGTCCTTTGAGAGACGGGCTTTGCAAAGACTTTGCACAGGAGGGAAAAGCAGAAACAGTTAAACAGTTGAAAAACGTTTTCTTTGAATATCAAGGTGAGAAAGTAAACATTGCGGAAGGAAGCATAAATCTAGCATTATACACGTTGTACAACAGCCAGACCAAGGGATTTCAGCCGGTAAGTGAACATTTCTTTACACAAAAATAATTGTTTCCTACAGTCCTCAAAATATTTGTTCTTGTGTTATTTGGAGTAATTTGGGGAAATACTTCTGACGATATCTTCAACTAAAGATTTTTTTCTTTTTGATATTTTTTATTTCAATTGTTTTCGTCTTAGTTTTAGATAAATTAGTCAGCAACAACGTCATTTCATCCATGTAGAGAATGAACTTACGTCCAGAAATTTAAATTGTATGATTATAATTCTTATCTGGACCAAGGTTAGTTTTTCTGTAAGTTGCTTCCAATAAAGACATTTTTCAGTACTAGCAGATCATAATGGTAAATCCTTGAAATTTCTTATAAAACTCCCCGGATGGTATGGTTATACAATCTTTTAACTTATCTCTCTTTCTTTTGTCTGCGTTAAGTGTCCGTTATTGTCACTAAGATTAGAATTTTGTTTTATATTTTGTTTTTAATTGATTGTTTGACGGAACTTGATCACATTACTGGCTGTATCACGACGAAGAAATGGGAACTAAGTGCCTTTCAAAACGACATCGAGGAAACCGACCCGAGCCGGCCTGGGCGGGTATCAAACCTGTGACCCAAGATTAACTGAGCTACCACGGCTCCAAGACTTTTGGTTTGTCATTCATGAATCCATAATCCCACTGCAGTTTGTCCGTTACCAATTATTTGCAATTTTCAGATCAACTGGTCATAGACAAGAAGAATGTATGGGATGGACTGTTATCCGTAGACCATTTATCTCTTTGTACAACTTTGTTTTCACTGCTCCACCTAAACTGCCCGGAGGATTGTCATGAAACGTTATGCACACATTTAACCCATGGTCTAGTTGGTCAGAAACGAAAAGGGTGCTTCTCAGATATCCAGCATGGTCGCCACATCAGCCATCTTGAAAATCTTGTTATCCTTGTTCTTTCCGATTGGATAGTTATATCAAAAAAGGCTTTTCACTTAAAGACTAAGGATGTCTAGTTAGTCCTAAACGACATCTTTGCCGATCTGACTTCCCATATGGCCAGCGTGATAGCCGTGTTCACAATCATATACTCGCTACTCCTACTGAATAGAGATTCATATAAGTAGTAGATTTTGAAGACCTCTTAAGATTGTATTGTTGGTCATAAAGGAAATGGTGCCGTTCGGACATGCAGTATGACGGACACATTAGCCATCATGAAAATCTTGTTATTGTTACTCCTTCTGAATGGGTGGTCATATCAGCATGGTGTTTTCATTGCAAGATTTTTACGATGTCTTGGAATTTTCACCACCAGACTCTTTTTGATGACTAGTTTATCCCGAATTAAAAAAAAATGGTGCCGATCTGTCAGCCACTATAGCCGCTGTGACATTCATCTTTAGTCATCTTATAGCTGCTCCTCCTCAGTGGAAAATCTTATGTACATGGGGTTTTCACCTAAAGACCATGACATTGGTACTGTTCTGGCATTGACACTGACTGACACATCATCCATACTGAAGGTGTTGTTATTGCTATTATTTCTGAATGATTGGTAATATCAGTACGAGGTTTTCACGAAAACACTTTCAATCGTATGTAGTTTCTTCTAAATGAAAATGTCAGCAATCTTGAACATCTTATCTCTACTCTTCCTGAACGAAATGTCATGTTAGCATTGGCATTTAACCACAAAGCGTCTTGTGATATCAAATTGGATCTAACTTGCGAAGCTGCCAATTAGACACTCAGAATGCCCTCCATAGCTGCTATCTTGATAATCTATTACGCTTCGTCAATGGAATGAGGTATCGGCATGTTGTTTTCACTAGAAGACCTTTTGTGATATCTGTTTGATTTTATACAGAAATGTTGCTGATCTGACCTCCAGCATGACCGCCTATATAGCCATTTTAAAGACCTTGTTATTGTTACTTCGCCTGGATGGAAAGTCGTGTTGACATGAGATTTTCACCAAAAAACTGCAATGCTATTTAGTTGGTCCCAAATGAAAATGATGTTGGTATTGCATCCAGTATGGCCACCATGGTGCAGAGACCTTGAAAATCTTGTTAAAGCTCGCAGATTGGATGGCCATATTTACGCGGTTTGTTTTACTACAAGACTTCTAATGGTGTCATGCTGGTCCTAAATGAAAATGGTGACGACCTTGCATCCAATATGGATGTCACAGTGGCTAGTTGTAACATTTTGTTATTGCTCATACATTTTGGAGATGGTTTCAACATACATTAGGTAAAACGAAGAAACGGTCTTATCTTGAATACGTGGGAATTTGTTTCAGCCAATATAGCGTCAGTCCATTAGATGGACTCTAGTTTGATTATATAATGTCCAGCTGAAATATGTTGATTGTTCTCGAATTTCATAGATAGTATAACAGAACATCATATTTCAATATGAGATATAAAGACTAGATGTTAAGCAGATAGCGACTTGTCTTGTCATTGTGACTGTTCATGCCATTGTTTTAAGTTCAAATACTCTCGATTCGGATTCACTGTATCGTTTTCTGCTGCCTTGCTGTGGCAGAAGATATTATTTTTCACACCTGTTAAGGTATCATCATTCATTATAGTCCGTTTAGAAAGTATACCTCTTGCAGTGACTGCTTGTACCATCTCATTGTAATCGGAATCCCACTGAAACAGAGTATGTCCCTTTGTAATGGTAGTTCAGTAGTGACAGCTAACATGCATGAACGCAGGCTATCTATATTTTAACATAGTCATTTACCACATGAAACCTGTTGAAATCATTCGTGAGGTTTGATAATTCTTTACTTTCTGAAATATGATGTCACCAGGTGGAAAGAGGCTGCAGTCGAAAAGTATTGGTGTCAAGTTTGATTGTCTCATCCATAGATCATTCTTAGTCTATAGAATGTGATATTTTCCAAGTTTACAGGGTTTATATCGTCACTTTGTATCTTTAGATACATAAAAACATTATTATATCAATGTTGCCATACCAATACTGAATAAAAATAAAAGTTCAGCTTGCAACATAATGATAGTAAAAATATTTAATTTGCAATGAAAACGATCTTTACGAATATGTTCTTATACCTTCATATGTTAGAGCGGAAAATAAATAATCATATACATGTAGTATAATTATATACATGTAGTATAGTCATATACATGTAGTATAATCATATACATGTAGTATAATCATATACATGTAGTATAATCATATAATCATATACATGTAGTATAATCATATACATGTAGTATAATCATATACATGTAGTATAATCATATACATGTAGTACAGTCATATACATGTAGTATAATCATATACATGTAGTATAATCATATACATGTAGTATAATCATATACATGTAGTATAATCATATAATCATATACATGTAGTATAATCATATGCATGTAGTATAATCATATACATGTAGTATAATCATATACATGTAGTACAGTCATATACATGTAGTATGACACTGTTATGTTTAACTTGTATACATGTTCAAATTGACTTTGATCAAAGGGAGCAGGAAAGGGTGAACATTATTAGAAGGACTTGAGAGCAGAGCTATTTCTTTTCATTTCGGTGGAGACAAACACTAGAAATACGGATGCATAATATACTGTTTGTGACAATACTTTTCAACCTGCTAATGTTTTGCTTCTTTCACAGATCGGCACATGGAAGGAAGGCTTACTGGAAATAAATAAAACAGAAATCAAGTCGTATGACAGTAATATTTTCGAATTGCCAACTCCAAGAAGTTCAAAATGCTATAAAAACTGTAGGTGCATAAATATCAAAGAAAAGGAGACACCAGTCGTATCAAAATCGAGCCAACCACATGGTCCAGACCGAATTTATGAGGAAACAACGGCTTCATTTATTCCAGATCTCTGGAGGATCATTGTTCTCATCATAGCATGCTCCGGCGCGGCCATTACCTTGATCCTTATGACTTACATTCTGAGTAAAGTGTGCACTGGCGCCCTCATTCGGAGATACATCATTTTAGGAATTTTGTTGCTTGTGGCCATCGTATTTTTGTTTATGTCTATATTTCCGTTTCTTTTCTCTCCAAGTGAACCTGGTTGTGGAATGCGCTTTTTCGCTCATGGAGTCTCGTATGCATTTGCTTTTGCCATTATTCTTACAAAAATGATGACATTGAGGGATTATAGGTATATTGGTCTTGGAGGAGAGATTTCGCGATTAAACCAAGTTTTGTCCGTGTTCTTCCTAACAGGTGTTCAAATAGCAGTAGGCGTTCAGTGGTGGGTGCTGAAGACACCATTATTCATCGAAGAGAAATATTCAAGAGTAACAGGAAATACTACAGAAAACATTACTTACTACGCTTGTGAATTTCAACGAAATGACTTTGTAGCACACAATGTTTATGTAATGCTTCTAGTCGTAGTTTGTAGCCTTTATGGTATACTAGTTAGAAAGGAGTCCAAAAATATGGGAGAAGCAAGGCTCCTCCTGATCTTTTCTTGGACAAGTGTTGGTATCTGGACAGCGTGGATAATTATCCTCTTCGTTTTACCTCGACAGCACTCGGAATTTGTCGTTTCCCTGGAAATGCTCGTTAGTGCTGTCGCTATGTTGGCAATCATCTATCTGCCGAAGCTTACTCAAATAGCCAAATTGAAATATGAGGTCTCGGAAAGGGAGTCCGGAGAAAAATCCAGACAAAACGGGTACAAGATTGACAGTGGCTTTCATTTTGAAAGGCCATATTCTCTCCCTGAAACTCTGGATAATACAGACTCGTTCCTAAATAAATATCACGGCTATCCGCGAAGCTTTCAAACATTTGACACAAGTCTGAGTTACTGAGTATGCATCTCTGTGCGAGATTCGCTGTGACGTCATGTGTACATTGTGCTGTCTGTGCATCAAACAATGACTGCTCTAAAGTAAGACTGTCAAGGTCATGGTAAACATTTACATCAGCAATCATTAAACTTCTATTTAGCCAAATATTTGTAAACTTTGTACTATAACATTTCTTGAATGATTGGAACTGAGCTCAGTCAACATAATTTGCAAAGAGAAAGTTCAAACACTGGTAACTTAAGACTTATACGTTCCATCATTGGTACCCTAAGACATATAAGTTCAAATATTGGTACCCTAAGACATATAAGTTCAAACATTGGTACCCTAAGACTTATAAGTTCAAACACTGGTACCTAAAACTTAGAAGTTCAAACATTGGTACCCTAAGACTTAGAAGTTCAAACATTGGTACCCTAAGACATAGAAGTTCAAACATTGGTAACCTAAGACGTATAAGTTCAAACATTGGTAACCTAAGACGTATAAGTTCAAACATTGGTACCCTAAGACGTATAAGTTCAAACATTGGTAACCTAAGACGTATAAGTTCAAACATTGGTACCCTAAGACTTAGAAGTTCAAACATTGGTACCCTAAGACTTAGAAGTTCAAACATTTTTACCGCAAGATTTATTATACTTCTTATTCAAATCCATTTGGATTCGCTGCATATTACAACAGAGAAATATCTGTAAATCGTCTCCAGAGACTTACGCGTTCGACTTATCACTTGAGTTGTAAACGTGTCATAGATAATTGTTTTAATGGATTTCAATTTTCTTTATAGCTTTTTATTGGTCATAATGTACACATATTTAATGCCATCTTCAGAATGTTTCCTTCAGTCTTTACTGCAAATAATACTCTTGGATTGCAAAGTTGGGTGTTGTGGTAGTGGGAACAGAAGTTCAGTTATTAATTTTTTACCTAGCTTTGTCTGTCTATGTGTAATAGTATAATTCAAAAGTTTGTTTCTGGCGTTGCCTCCAATGTTTTAACTTTGTGGTCATCTTGGATGTATATTTGAGCTTTAGCCGTCAATTCAAATGTAGAAACATTTATATTTCAGCTGTTTATTTGTTTCCTATAATGCTGTGACTTGTTATAGGTTTAGTGTTTAGTAGCACATAATGACAATCCTGGCTATAACGTGCCGAGTATAAGCATGGTAGTAATGATGCTAAATCAATAGCCTGACAAAATTTCAAAGAAAACGCTCGGCATAAAAGTATACATGCACTGAAAACATTATCTTTGCACAAAGCTTGAAGGCTCCTCTGTATTTATTTTATTGTTTGGTTTGGAAAGAAAGACCTAAAAATAAAATAAATAAATAATGGGATAAGAATCTATATAAAGCATAGATATTCTTGTGATTGTTGAGTAAGTAATTTTCTTTAGGAATATTTATTGCCCTCATTTGGAGATAAGGTGACTTCATGCGTTAGTGATTACGGTACATGTTGTATGTGTAGGTTGGGAATATTATTATTATCTTTCCACCTATTTGACTGAAGTTAATCTTACCTAAGAAACTTCCCACAGTGCAGATTGCATGAATACATCTATCAGTGCGGATAGCGTGAATGTATCCATCAATGCAGATAGCGTGAATGTATTCATCAATGCAGATAGTGTTAATGTATCCCATAATGCAGATAGCATGAATGTATCCATCAATGCAGATAGTGTGAATGTATCCCACAATGCAGATTACATTAATGTATCCCTCTAAGAATTGTGCTGCATACGACTTTTTCCGAGTGTAACACAGGGAGACTCGTGAATATGCATTAATATGATGTCTTGGCGTGTTCACGTTAAAAACATGTTGCAGCTTAATTCTGCAACCATCTAAGATTGACGCCCTCTTAGTAAATTGAAATTGCTGTTATGAAAGCCATCGACATGAGAATACCTTTGGTCAATTAGTTGTGCTTTCTCACATGGATTGTGGGTACATTTATATGGCTGAAATACCTTCCAAAATATATCTAATAAAGATGTTGCAAAAACCGTATCGATATGAGCAAAAATGTACAGAACTATAATCCTATGTGGTAATACAATATTACGAATGCCAAAACGTATAATGATACCGATGCAAATATTTTGAAATATACGTTGACGATTTATTAAATTGACCACTATATGTTAAGCAAAACCACTTGTGATATTGTAAATAAATAGATTTGTTATGCAGTTACTAGAGTTTTGTTTTTATTTTTCTATATCTACAAGTTCTTTCTATTTTTCATGCAAGATTACTTTCGTTAAAATCGGATCAAATCTCTCTCCATTCTTCCTCCACCTCTCTTTTCTTTGCAAATAAGTAAGCGTATTGGAAATTTTATCAAATTTTACTGAATAAATTGCGACTAAAACACCAGGAAAAAAATCATATTTAAGAACGTAATATTTAACATCTGTAATAGATTACCTGATGGTATTGTTAAGCTTTACCTTTCCAAATTGGAAAAATCTCGTGCGGGATAAATGCAACCTCCTCCTGTTCTATAAATTCTAAGAAAACGTACATCGATCCAGTCTGACCTACATCATAAGCCCAGGAGGAATAGCGTGACCTCCATTACTTTTCTGACAACATCTTAAGTCACACGCGGTCATTTGCTTGAAAAAATATACTACAAGCGTTGGTTTCGCTAAATATCAGGACTTGCTATTCATGTTCTTTTAGCAAAATGTTATCCCTCAGTCCATAATTATCAAAAGTTATCATCAGTCCGTAATCATCAAACGTTATCCATCAGTCCATATTTAACAAAAGTTATCCCACAGTCCATAATTATCAAAAGTTATCCATCAGTCCATAATTATCAAAAGTTGTCATCAGTCCATACTTATCAAACATTATCCATCAGTACATAATTACCAAAAGTTATCCATCACTCCATAATTATCAAAAGTTATCCCTCAGTCCATAATTATCAAAAGTTATCCATCAGTCCATAATTATGAAACGATATCCCTCAGTCCATAATTACCAAAGGTTATCCATCAGTCCATATTTATCAAAAGACAATATCGTTTTGACTGGTATGAGTGGGAATTTAATCAGTTCATCTCCCACGACGAGCCACCTACCCTCCTTACTCCTGGTAACGTGTGCATGGGAATTACCTGTACTAATATGTATATTTACTAACAGGTTGTCAAATTGTCAATTCACTGTTTACATGAAATACTTGCATGTCATACGGGGCTTCATATATTTAGTATTGTTGTTATTAAGGCAGCTAGCTTTAGTGACGCTAAGAAAGTCTGCTAAAGATATTTGGTAGAAATTACACATCCCCCAGTTTATCATTATAGTAAAATATGAATAAACTAGAACATTTTTGTTTTCATTCAAAGTAGGTAGTAAAGATCAAATGAGGCTGACACAACCCTCTTTGTTATTATCCTTCATTAGTTCTTGTTTATGGTACTAAAGTGTATTGTTTCAGAACTTTAATTATAGATAACTCAGAGAGTGGGTGAGTGTGGGCACAATAACGCCCAGGGGGATACTCATTATACGTCTTTTTGGATAAAATGTACACGAATAGACGGATGTCCCGTTTTGTATTTTGTAGTCGGACATCAGAGATTTTCCTGGAAGATACGGCGAATGTATAGTAAAACGAAAACATTACATTTCCTCTTTCTCTCCTTTGGAGTCGATTATATCCCACAGTGTTCATAATCTAACTGGAATAGTTTGCATTTTCCCTAATAAAAGAGGGAGAGACGGCATCTTCCAAGAAGGCACTACTGTTAGCAGTGTGAGGAGGTAACATATACTTCTCAGCGGGGGGACCCGAGTGGTCTAAAGCGCTCACCGTTACAGATCACTGCCGTCTCACCTCTGTCTGCGTTGGTTCGAGTCTCGGATTCGGCCAATGTGGGTTTGTGAGAAAGCTTACCAGTAGCTTCTCGTAGGTCGGTCGGTGGTTCTTTCTGGGGTTTTCCCGGGTTCTTCCTCCACCATTTATACTGGCCGCCATGTATAGCCTATCTTGTGCTGAAAAATAGCGTTAAACCCTACAACAACAAGAACTTTCTTCTAAAGCATCCCACTGCTCAAATAGCTTACCTGATCAGTTTGCATATTTGTTAAAGTTTGTCTTTTTCTTAATTTGAAGAACACTTCTTTTGAGGGAAGTGCCTTCGAACACACAAGCGAAAATGCATACCACAACTTCAATAGTTGTCATACTTACAAGCAAAATCAATACATATCCCATCTATACACACACAAAAGGTTTTTGTAGGATATGTAACAAATGCCAAGAAGGAAAAGAATGAAAACAAGCAAATAAATAATTGTTTGGTATGTGTTTGACGAAATTTCGTACTTCTCTTAGCCATTACAAACCAGCTGAAGAAAGACTATGTTATTTATGCAATACACTACAGGACGAGTAACATTTTACTTTAGAGTAGTGTCGGTGATATAACTACGTAATGATTAAGTTGAAGGTTAGGTAGCATAGGATAAGAAAATATTAAATATTTTATTAAACTTCAAAATTCAGAAAATATAAGGATTATGCGCAGCTTGTGAATAGCCTACTAATGGGGATTGGGGCGGACAGGCGGCTGCCGCAGGCGCAAGAGGTCTTAGATCGTCAAAACATCCGATAAAACTTACATTGTAGGAAAATCGTTGGTGGGACGATCACAGTTACCCCGGGCACCATTTACCCTTAGTACGCCACTGCAACTCTTTTGTGTATGTATGTAGCGCACTTGTTGTACACACGGAACTTCTTTCCGGATCCTCTTAGAAGAGCGTTTGCGTGCATGAGGTGTGTGGGAATGGTGTGATTATCACGCTTTTGAAACGGCTGTTATCTTTGCTTCAGAAGATGCACGTACTTTCATTGTATATCAATGTAACAATATTCTTGTATTGCTTTAGCTACTTATTTACTCAGTTTATAACATTGCAGTCCAATTGAGCTAATGGAAGTATATGTGTATTAGCCTTTAATAAAGTCGGGACATTATAAAACGAGACCAACTTTTCTTTAGACCTCATTAATGTATGTAAAGTGCATAGAACTGGTGATTGTATCGCATCTTTGCTTGAGATCTAACAACATTAATATAAATGAAAAATGACGAACATAAGTGTGTAATTGAATAATAAAGTAACATTTACTTTGACATCGGTTAGACATACATGCCACAAACAAATAAGAGACATATGTATGAAGAAAATATTTTAATAAAAGGTTTGTGACTTTCTCAACCAGTGCACGTCTTAATTCAATTACCAATATTAATCATGTTTTTGTTACTTTTGCTTTTAGTTGATGGATCATTCCTAATAAAAACGAAAAGAGAAATATAAGGAAACCGAGGTATATTTAAGGAATCCTCGGGATCATAGAAATATCCCTTTTTCAAGGGGTTAAGAAATCTTTGTTTATCCAAAATCAAAACGCAGCAAATGTTTTATTGTGTGTCTGTTAATCCCCTAATGTTCCTTTCTTCTTAAATTTCGGCGGTAAGTAAATCTTGCATATAGTCCGGAATCCCATAACGTCTAAATGGAAATGATTGGGTTGGAAAATCAACGGAACATATAGTTCGGACTCAGTATAAGCATTGGTGTGACGAAGACCTGATCTAGTGAAGAAGAAATCTGTCATGTGGAAAATACGGACTTATGACCCACTGAAGAAGAAATCTGTCATGTGGAAAATACGGACTTGACAGATTCAAATAGATTTATCGAGAAGCATGATGTCCCACCCAGTCACATTATCCTGACACCAGGCCGACCACTCCTAACACTAACCTCTTAATGCTGAGCGCTAAGCTGTTAGTAACATTTTTGTAAGTCATTGGTATGACTCGGCCGGGGATCGAACCCACCACCTCTCGCATCCGAGGCGGACGCTCTAACCACTAGGCCACCGGAGCAGTCATGAATCATATGAAATATTATTTAATGTAAGTTGACATGAAATAGACAGGCATCTGAAACCCGTTAACTACGAACGCTGAATTATGAATGCTCTGTCTGATGCATTTTTGTACTATGCTTTTAACTGCGAACCCTGGATTATGAAATCTCTGTTTGATGAATTTCTGTCATGCTTTTCTGTCGATGTTTGCAGAAACCTTTCCTTGTAATGACATTTATCCTTCAAATACTTTCCCAAAGCAGATTACTTTGGGATTATTAGCCTGCTAAAAGACGAAAATCGTCTTTTTCTAAATCAGATAGACAAAGGGCAATAACCCTTGTCTTGTACCTTCCGTTACCACCGAAAGGTTTCGCTAGTTTTTAGCTTAGCCACTGTTCTGGTAACTTCTTACATCCATTTTAGTGTTGTAATTGAACCACCCGACGTTCCTTTTGGATCTGTTGTGTGGATTAATCATCCTGCTGCAGGTTGCATGCATTAGTTTTACAATTACTCTCAAAGTTAAATGATTTTGTCACCTTTAGGGACTTGTACCACGCTATCGTTGACCTCATGCAAGGTCATTACGAGTTAGCGGGACTTAGACAATTTTCGCTTATTCCTTTTATAACAGAGATAATACTAGCGAGTTTTAAAATGCTGCATTGCCAACTTATGCTTGGTTTCGTCTTATCTGGTGTTATTTATATATTAGTAACGAGAATGATTTTGCGAGTTAGTAATATACTACATTACCAATTTAATCTTTTTTTTTTTTTTTGTTTCTTTTCTTATGTCATTTCAGTGGGAATGTCATCCAGATGTTTAAAGTGCAAAATGTTTATAGAAAGGGAGGATAGCCACGATTCCTGTATGGTTTGTGCAAAATATACATCGTCCAGCCATGCACGTGGTCGGAAGAAAGTTGGGTCTTAGTGGTCCAAAAGGCAGCTAAGAGGAAGGAACGACGGGCTAAATCGAGAAAGGAAAGCAATGAAGTTCTCAGCATTTATCCCAAGTCAACCTCCATTGCGAGTCGTGTGGGTTACGCTGGGTCCACCCCCACCCTACAATCCCCGAAAATTCGTCGTGTACAACCATTGGCCACAGTCAAATCAGCTGAAGGGAAGGAGGAGGATGTAGAAAGGGTACAAAATCTTTTGAACAGATGTGTCGTGTGGTACGGGAGACAATGACGCAACAATGGCATTGGGGCAAATTTTACCCCTTTCTTCCTCGTTTGCACCCGCACATTTTTCTAACTCACTGAGGGAGTATTTCTACAATTTTAGGGAGCCCAATGGGCGTAAGTTCCTCCGTATATCCTGTGCATGGTCTGCAGGCATGTAAGTCAGGACGCATGGGGTTCATACCGGATCCAGTAGATTCGTCTTCATACCACTACACCGTACCAACCGTCACCGGCCGCCCAGCCTTCAGCAGCCATCCCAGGATGGGGACCTTTTCCTTCAAACTGCTCAGCCAAATATTTTGTTTAGGGATCTTAGTGACAGATCCGTCCGTCTAGCCACAAAGTCGGCACCTCACCTGTACTATACCGGATATTTCAGTGAGAAATATGTCCGTCCAGACAGGCCTTGGGAGCTGCCATCACCGGTGATAGCAAGACCATCTTATTTACCGCCAGCATCTGGGCGGACCATACGCCGAGCACATCAGCTAGCATTTCCGACTATACCGAACTTCATAATGTTCACTGCCTACCCTCAACCTAGTGACATTGTCAAATACGACTGGCCACCCGGCATGAACTATGCAGAGCTGTAAGCCATCCCAGAAGGGAACCCGACACACAGTCAGTGTCACGAAGAGCTTAAAAGCGAACCGTATTCAGATTCGACTATTGAGCAAACTGAATTCAGCTTTCAAGCGGCAACCGAGGAAATATTTCGGCTGTATCGTCATTTTAAAATGCCCTCCACCCCTACCGCTGTCCAAGACTGAAAAGTAAAGGCGTCGGTAGATTAAGGTGAGGAGCAGATGCCGTTCTTATGTCTCCTTCTCCAATCGACAAAGGTTAAATATATCAATGACCGGCTTCCGGATAGTGTTAGTGGTCCTGGTAATTCTAAGTAATTCGTCTCATAAATCCACGTTCCTCAGAACGGTGATCTAGGTCATTTTGGAAGCGCTTCGGGGTTTTTCATCCAACTCCCTACCCTCTTCTCTCACTCTTCACGTACGTACCTTCAAATTCCTTTCTATAATAGGCAGAAGATACAGTCGCTCATCAAAATATAGGCCGTGGAGCTTATAAAGAGACCGCAATACCCAGGGTTTTATTCAAGATTGTTTCTTATTCGGAAATTGAAAGGCAAGTTGAGATCCATCATTGACTTGAGTGTCCTCAACCAATTCATTTCACCTCCAAAATTCAAGATGGAGACAGCTAGATCAATCTGCCTCTCTATCTGAAATGATTGGTATGCCGCTAGTCTCGATCTGACCGACATATATTTTAAAACGTCTCTATCCACTCCGTGTCACGAACATTTCTTCGTTTTGCTTACCGCGACACAGTTTATTAGTTCCAAATCCTTCTCTTTGGCCTCAACGTCAGCCCTTGGGCTCTTACCAAGGTTATGGATTGAGTCGTCAACCTGTTTCCGTCGACGTCGTCTACAATGACGGCAGCATGCCTGGAGGATATTCCCCAGAAACACGTGATAAGTTGTATCTTGCTCCAAGGCAGGACTGATCTCCTCTCTCTTTTAGATCATCTAGGCTTTATTGTGAATTGAGAAAAGTCGGAGCTCCGTCCATCCCGACTTTTGTCCATCTGGGTATAGAGTTCTTAATTAACATGAATCTGGTGCGGGTTCTTCGTGCTGTCGTAAGCAAGAGTTCTTATGACTTATCGGATTATGTAATAAGGGAGCGAACTCTATACCGATCGGCCGTCTTTTTATGCGCCCTTTATAAATGTCGTTGCTTGCACAATCTCGCCCAATTTCAATGCACCCTTATGAAACAGTCATGATCATTCCAGCAATACAATCTTTCCTGCACCAGAGAATCCCGCGAGAGAATTCCTAAGCGGAAATAACAGTATGTACCGACATCAGTAAGTACGGTTAGGGTGCCCACCTGTTGCCGGACCTCACTACCGTCAGCGGTACATGGGAGCCAGGTTAGTGGCCTGAACATATCACCATTCTAGAAATGAAGGCTGTCATCAACGCGGTTCTCTTCTGGAAAGATCGACTCTCAGGCAAAATGGTCCTCATTTGTCCGACAACTTTGTGGTGGTGACCTATCTCCTGAAACAGGGGTCACCAAATCACCGACCGGAGTGCTCTAATTTGGCAGTTCCTACGTTGGTGCGAGAATCTGCACATAGGCGCACAAATATGATATTCTCGAAAGGCTCAATGTCCTGGCCCACACTATATAGGAAAGGCCAAAGTCATCAAACAGAGTGATCTCTCTATCAGTTACATTGACCTTCTGAGTTTCTCTATCCTTCAACTGGCCAATTTTTGTCTCAGGCTCTTCGAAAAGCCAAGCACTATCAAAGTCCACCGCTCCATGATCTCGTAAACATTCCGGCATTATGGCAGATGCGATATTGTACACGATAAAGACCTTTCAGATATTTAAGTCGTTGAAAGCAGGGAAACTCGATATCATCTCTCAAGCCTTTGCTTCGTGGCTGAGATGGGTTACACGTTCGGTGTCCTCTGAGATCTCACAAGATCAGAATCGTCTAATGAAGATTGTCGCTCATGAGATTCGAGTCATCTCTGCGAACCATGCTTTTGAAAGTAGCTTTTCGATCCTGGATATAATAGACCATATTGCATGGTATGCTGGGTCAATCTTCTAGAGTTTTTACCTCGGAGATTTAGCTTCGCAGAGGCAAACCCTGAATCTGGTGGGTTCGTTGGTGGCAGCACAGACGGCCACGAGATCCAACCTTCAACAATCAAAACAACCTATCAGCTTCCCTGGAATTCGCCAGTGAAATTGTTTAGATAAAATGATTTCAATATTTATCTTCTTAGCTGTAGTAGAGTCACAGGTCATGTGACATTAGGCTGTGTCGCTTATGTAATTAGGAGAATGTGTTATCACTCGCATAGGGAATCCATTTATCCTTCACTGGGAAGATACCCGAGGTGGAATTCGGATGCTAAGCATTGCCTCCTATTATTTATTGTTATTGAAGAACGCATTTTTAAGTAAATTATGTTTCTCTGAGAATACTCACCGAGTCACATTATTTAAAAACTCTCCCAACCGCCTCAGACGTGCGACACCTAGCAGTGGCAAGAGGAGGTAATGGACAAGAGTTATTGCCATTTGCTTATATGAGATAGACAGGAAACGATTTTCATCCTTTAGTTGGGCTGGATTCACGAGGTAGTAGGCTAATATTCCTAAAGTAATGTGATTGTCCAAGTATTCACGGAGAAACATAATTTACTTACAATTTTGCTTTTGACACACATGAGTGACGTAGGAATGGATATTTATCTAGTATTACAGTTATCATTACTAGAAATGGAGAGTGGGCAGTCATGTAATGTATGTTATGGCCATTTTAGTGTGTGCCTTAATGCATCTTATATGCATAACATGAAACGCTTTCTATAGTCATTGTTTAATTCAATGTGCAAGTAAATATACTCTCTCTCCAACCCCATTATACAAAAATAAAAAGTCAAGCATTATAACGGTATTCCTTAATTCTTGACACAAATGTATGTGGACCAATAATTTGGTGTATATGCGCGCGCGTGCGTGTGTGTGAGAGAGAGAGAAGGGGGATGGATGCGCAGTCATAAAAATATGGAATGTGTGGTATTATTATGGCATTTTGATACGTAATAAGTAACAAATTCACGATGGTTACGTGGCTGGGGCGCGAAAGGATGTTCTAATTGTAAGGCAAGGAAGAACTCTAAATGCGATGGTACGGATTCCAATATGAAATTAAACTACATTCTGTATGGAAAAGATATAAAACTACACATAAAGTTATCATGTTCGTTCAAAGTTTGCCAACTTCGTAGAATTCTGCAATTTTTGTTTCTTAAAATAAATATGATTTAAACGATTAAATATCGAATGAACCAAAGATACCAAAATATGCTGAAATGTTGAAATACTATGTAGTGAGAACAAAATATTGAAATTTGGACAATAAATGCCGAAACATGATATTATGTAACTTTGAAGTTATGTTTTCTTCTTTAAAATTAATGTATCACGGAGCATGTTGTTGGCAGCGAAATCGTTTTAAATAATAATCTGATCTAATAATATGAAGAAACCTTTCTAATGTTAATACCGGATGTACTTCGTCTCTGCCACTCGCTAAAATTCACTTGTTTTCACCACTAAACTAATAAGGTACTATACCTATGTGTATACATGATTCCAATCCGTGCCTGTCGTGCATATTTGTGATAGTACATGTAGATAAACCGGATTTTAACATTCTCATTGTACATTGCTGATAAATCTGATGTTAGAGTCTCGAGGTATATACCTTTTAAAGTCCTTTCTCATTAGTTCGTGGATTTTTATTCCGTCGTAGGATTTTCTTTCAGGCGATTGTTTTTGCTAAAGGGCGGAAGTACATGCCTACATATGATAAAACCAAGATTATTGAGAACAAAAAGAGCTCACTGTTGAACGAATGACAGTGTCAGCCAATATTTTAAAATCGGCTTGATAACATCTTCGATAAACCTCAAATCAAATGTCGGGTTGTTGTGGTAGTTATCGAGGTCTAGAGGATGATAGGCCTCGGTGTTACATCCCCGACCGAGTGAATAATGAAAGTATGAAATTAATGGATGCAATAGATGGAGATTTGAGCAGAGATATAAAACAGATTCAACACGAGCCCCCGTATACAGAATATAACAATTTCATTAATTAGATCAACAAAATACAATTGTAAAAGACACTCGAAGTATATACTTCTACTAGAAAATAATCTATCGAAAAGTTATTTTTAAAATGCAATTAGCGCCTCCGTTTACACAGATATGAGAAATTTCATCATAAAATCAAGTGAGCGTTTCGATCTTAATTGCCCAGCATGGCTGCAAAAGGTGATCTGGTTGTTGGCCACCCTCAAGAATCAACAGCTTGTCGGTTGGAGTCGACTTGTAGAGCAAAACTCTGTTCCCTCTGGTCTTCGTTCTTTGTTCAGGCACTAGGAATCTTTCTATCCAAAAGTTCTCACGTTCTGGCATTCTGACGTTCTGGTGTGGAAACTATTTTATTTGAAATAAGATAACGCGAACTTGATTCATGTGCTACGTAACTCCCTGTAATGAACTAACATTCCATATCTTGTCCCCTTCAGATTTTAGCCATATCGTATTACAGACAAACGCTAACTTCTAGCATGGTTTGATAACAAAAGCTTTTCATACCATTGCGCGGATTAGGCTAATGTGGATATGTGAGAAAGCTTGCCAGTAGCTTCTCGTGGGTCGGTGGTTCTTTCCGGGGTTTTCCCGGGTTCTTCCTCCACCATTAATACTGGCCGCCATGTATAGCCTATTGTGTGCTGAAAAATGGCGTTAAACCCTACAACAACAACAACAACAACAACAACAACATCATACCATTGCGTAATTTGTGTCTATATATCACTTCATTAGGAAGGAGATGAACTCAATTTATTCTCTTAATATATCCAGCCACGTTTACTAATTGATTGAAAGCATAGTATGCTTTCGCTTCGTACAAAAATATTTCCATGTAAAACGTTGTTGTTGTCCAGTATAGGTTATAATTCAGTGTCTTAAAATTAAAATCTGAAGGGAAGAAATTACATTTTCTTGTTTGCCAACACTTTTATACTTTAAATACCTAGTAATCCGAGGAACTCGGCTATCACAAATGCCATGAAATCACCTACATACATTCAAAAGCCACAGACATTAAAATCTTTCTCTTCTTCCAATTATTAAACTGGAGGTAATAATAATAATAATAAACTGCAATGTACACAGAGTGTTATATGTTGTGGAACGTTTCCTACTACTACTTTTATGAACCTAGCAACGATTCCTTTTACAGTCATGACGTCTGAATGGAAAATGTACATTTTATAAAAAAATTGGAACGTAAATTGGAGTATCATGTTAATAGAGTAGATGGAAAATAATGTCTTAGCTAAAGCTTCTCTTATTTATAGTTGTTATCAAAGTATAGTGTTAAAATTTTTAAAAAGTCTTGCTGATCTAGCAATGTGTGTGGTTTGAAGTTCTATCATATTAAAAAATAAATGTATATAAATTTGTTTTTTGTTTCTCATTTCATGAAAAGCTGTTTCTAAACCGTGCACGTTATCAACCAATCAGAGATTTTTCACGGAGTTTTGATATGATTTTTGTTTCATAAAATTCATTGGGAATTATGTTTAAGTAATTTAAAAAAATCTAAATATTTGAAGTGTTAGATGTTGAAATCTTAACATTGGTTTGTGTCTTCTTCAATGCCAAGTCTTTGAGACAGGCTTTTGTGTTACAATCTCTGGTCTTGCCCAGGCATGTTCAGTGGGAATTCTTTTCCTTAATCACAATCCCAAATCTATAACATATATATGTTTGAAGGGAAAGAGGAAAAAGTTAGACACATGTCCAGCACAGACCCTACATTGCGACCCTATATAATGAAAAATCTCTGAACCAAGTTTAACCTGCAAATTACTATTTTTTTTTACTGCTATTTCAATCTAAGCCTAGTGAGGCATACTTGATTCTTATAAAGTATATTTAGTTCACCACTTGATAATTGTCTTTAATATTTAGAAAGAATTCAAGAGTTATGACTGGTTCAACATATTTCCTTTCTTAATATCACGCCATTAAGTTGGCGATCGATGGGATTTACTTTATCCATCTATGCCAGTGGATCCATCTGTCTTACTTATTCATGATGAAACTCCTCTAAAGCCTAACCTGTTAACATTAAACTTGAATTGTTAGTGAATTTGGATTGTGTATGTGTATGTACCACATAAACAAACATATAACGTGCTCATCCTTTTATTATTTTATTTTACGAAAGACAGGTTAAAACGTAAACTTTCAATCGGTAACACATGGAGATGATACCCCCACCCCCCACGAGCCTATTAGTCAACAAACGACGTGCTTCTATAGCTGCATATTAAAGCTGCTATACTTAAAGATGAGTATATTACATTGTATTAAAATTATTTAACAGTATATATACAGTCTTTGATTACCACATAGATTAATGTGAAAGCATCAACATCACTCTCTCGCTACTACAACTATTTGATTTGTCACGTATCATGTTAGAGTAGTCAAATTCTATTTTTAGACGAGGAAACCTTTACGTTTCGAATAAAACAGAGACAGTGAAAGCAACGTTAATTTTTTGAAAATTTATGCAGTACAGCCTCTTTAAACAATATGGTTAGGTTATATCCTTGCCATCGTTAGTAGAAATATTATCTGGATCGCATAAACCTATATATAAATCAATTTGAAGGAGTCTCTGACCTCTCCAATTTTATACGCATGACGTGTCAATACGAATAATTTGAAATAAGGTGATTTAGTTTTATCTTTCTAGGCAATTTCACTCGCATGTCTTCCGCATGCAAGTTTATTTTATTTAAAACAATAACACCATAGCCATATTTATATTTTTAAATGATCAGATTTATGTAAAATAGGGAGCGTGTGCAAACTTTAGAAAGAGAAAGAGAGAAAAGAATAACGATGTAAGAAACACAATCGTGAGATTATGAAAATGTAAGTGGGTTGTATGATAAATCTATAATTATTATATGCTAGCGTATATAAATATATGGAGCGAAAATGGAGAGAAAAAAGTTTCATTTTTAATTATTTACAAATTGGAGTCAAGAAAACTAAAGAAGTAACCATATTAAATAACTAACAAACCGATAAAGTTAAAACATAATTCACGTAAGTGAAATGGTCATTTTATCTTAAACTATAATTATGTTAAGTATAATTAATTTGTATTGTGTGCTGGCTTTTGTTCATGATTATATGCTATATATATTTAATTTGTATTATGTGACTGACCTTTGTCCATAAAGGAGGGTAGGAGTTCGGCCTACCTGACTAATGAACAATGTGGGACTAGTGTCGAATGTTAAGGTGTGAATGCAAATTATTGGATGCATTGAAACGTGGATATAAAGAAATGAATCAATGCCTAATAAATTAGGGTCCAGATACCTCAACAAATAACTTTATTATATAGATAACAACTAACAGGGCAATAAGTAGCTAAATACAGTTGAAATGTCACATTATCTATAGTAATTATATAGTTAAGAAAGACAGGTAGACTGACAGTAAGATAAACAGACAGTAAAAATTAAACATAAACAAAACAACCTTATTACGCTAAAAACCTATCAATGGAAGGAATAATGTGACCACTCTTTCCAATAGCCGATTTAGAGAGTTGAAGTCCACAACTGGGAAGGGAACAAACTGCAACCTAAGTTTAAATTTGATATGTTCGGGTTACGTCCCCTGGTAAGCAGGCGATCTTAAATAGGAAACAATTGTAATCACCTTTAATACTGACAAAACTGGTTCTGAGACTATCTTCGGATGATTCTCTCATGGTGGATACTGTAGTTTGGATGGCCAAAGACACGACACAACTCTCACAACGCGTTCTTTTGCGGGTGCTCATAAATTAGTATGATCACAGGTGTAAAGTGAAGCTGTTTGCAATTTCAACATGCACATTGGTGATCATGTTGACATGTACTCAAAAAATCAGCCTTAATTAGTCTAAAGTACACTATCTTTTGCAATTACATTATCTTTAGCAATTATTGAATTAGGGAAAATTAATTTTGCCAGACTAGACAATAACAGCATTTGAAAGTTCAGTGAATGAAGTACCAAATCTATAAAGTGTAAAAACGTTATACACTCTTTTTTCACAATTTACCATTTAGGTCCAGTAAATGCAAATGACTAAGCGGAGCTAGCAGTTTTTGATAAGTGCACATCTGAAGTAAGGCCAAGCTTTATACTTTACAACCCATACCTCACCAATCAATCATACACCAAAATAAAGGGAATTAAAAGTTAGTTTGAATAATACCTGAGATATGCAATGTCTTTTCTAAATAACCAGTATAACCCGTGAGGAAATCCGTTGAAATTCTTTTTCTAAATAGCCAGTAAAACCAGTGAGGAAAACCGTTGAAATCCTCTTTTTCTGTAAAAAAAATCTGACCCTATGCAAAATATAAAAATGTAGAGCACTATCTTCATGCCCATAGAAACCAAAGGACCGGAAACCAAGAAACCAAATGTGTAACATAGCGTATACCGAAGGAATGGAAGATATCCAGACGTTAACCCAATTCCCTGCAAACCGAAATGTAGCCAGCCATGCTACACCGAAAGAACAAATGACAGAACTCGGCTGCTGAAGGTAATATACTGAACTGAATATACATAGAATTCAGTAAGAAACAGTACCGATATGATATGTCTAGTATGCATGGTTCTACAGAGCGAACATAATGTACCATTTTTGCTACAATATGTTCCAACGAGAGACGAACAAATATTGCCTGACATTTTGATCGGTGCACCACGGAACACTTCTTGGGCTGGTTGTGCAAGTATAGCCTGCGAAGGCATTCAGAACCCAGAACGGACAAAAAATTTCCTGCAATTTTCTTTCCCCGCTATAAGCCTAACATCTCGCGCTACTGCCGAATCAGCTAAGCGATTCCCATGAGGCGAAAGAAGAATGCAGGGGCAGAACATGTAGAGGAGTGTGTGTGTGTGTGTGTGTGTGTGTGTGTGTGTGTGTGTGTGTGTGTGTGTTGGGGGGGGCGCACTCTTACGGAATTCATCCAAAAGAAGTTCCTGAAGTCTTGCAGGTCCAAGTCAAGTGCAATGGATGAAAGGAAACAAATGCTATCTCAGATAGCTGCCTTGCTGGAGTCAGAACGAACCATATCGACCAAGGAGAAAGACAGGATAGTGGCTAATCCTGCATAGAGACTTTGCGCTTATGCAACTATCCCTACTTTTTCCGCGTTTCGAGCGGTATCTCTGGATAGCGAATTGCCTGAAAAAACTACAATGTTGCATGTTTCCATGAAGGACTCTAACAACAGACACTTTCCCAGACCAATCTGTTCAGTATATCATGTATTCTGCAGAGATGTGCACCATATTTGTTTTCTCTTCCCCGGCTAGTTTCCATGTTTTTTCAGGATCTTAAGCCTGAAGCAAGCTTCTTTTCTGCATTCTAGGGACTACCCATCAATATGGCTGCAGAATTTCCAATTGTCGTGTACCATAGCTGGATGAGAGAAAAATATTTCTCTTTCGAGACAGAAGCGAAAATATGTTCTTGGTCAGGTAGCATTTCGACTTGAAATTTCGTCACCTGATTTAGCTTCAGGCAGTTGACACAAAGCCGATGTGTGCCATCCCTCTTTTGCACTAAGACTACAGTAGAGCTGTACGAAGAATCATCGGGCTCGATCACTCCCAGAGCTATCATCTACTCGAGCTCTTCTCTTACGACTTGTCGTTTCGCGTGGGGCAAAGGGTCGGATGTCCGCTGAACTGGCCAGTCGTCCACCAGCTTTAACCAGAGCTCGATAAGTGACGTTCTCCCGGGTATCCCCGTCAGCACATCGGAATACCAAACCATCAACGTCTATATCTCTTCCCGCTGCTCTGTAGTCAACATTGGGTCACACTCCACGTCCGAGGGTGTCTCAGCTCTCGTTAATGGACAGCTCGGGACAGTGTTCGCACCTTCCGTATCGCCTTCGGCGTCCTCGGTGGCGATCGTGGCTACGAAATTACGCTGACGGTCTCTCTTTCTCGGTATCTCTTATGGAGATTGGCATGGTACAGCTTCTTCTTAGTCGGTAGACGGATCCAATAGGTTTGACCACCCACCTTCCCAGTTACGACGTACGGCCCCCTCCAAGAAATTTGCAGCTTGTTGTGTTCTTGAGGCAACAGCGACAACATCTTGTCTCCTAATTCATACTGGCGTGGTTTCGCACGCTTGTTGTAATGCTTCGCCTGACGCGACTTTGGTCGCTTGAGGTTCTCCTGTGCGAGAGAACAAACTCCCTCCAGTTTGTTTCGCAAACCCGCGACGTACTAATAGGTAGTACGTACCTCTTCGACAGCGTGATCGTCCGTCCACAGCTGTCTCGGTACGTCAACTGGGCCACGTACGGTCCTCCCATACAAGAGTTCAAACGGAGAAAACCCTAAAATCGCTTGTGGTTTTTCCCAATATGCGAAAAGCATGGTAGGAATGTACCGATCCCAATCTTTTGAAGCGGCCTTCACACAGCTTCCTAAGCGTATGTTTTAGAGTCCCGCCAAACCGCTTGACCAATCTGCTACATTGAGGAAGATACGGTGTAGTCGTTAGGTGCTTAATTGACATCAGTCGGTTCACCTCTGCCATCATGCAACTCATGAATTGTGTCCCTGGATCGGTCAGGATCTCGTCGGGCACTCTGACACTTGAACAAATCCCAAACAGCCCCTCGGCAACGGTTTCCTAATCAATATTACGCAAATCTTAGGACAAAGCTGTAACACCTAGGTGGGAAGTTACGCTCTCTAACGCCTGTGTCGATTCAAGATGCCGGATCTTCTCTCTTGTCAAGGTAATCTTGCATAAGACATTACCTCTAGCTTGTGGCTACTAATACGTTAGTTTATACACGACATACGGACTGGGCTGAGAAAATGTGACAGCGACGATAAAACTATAATCAATCAAATTGAAGCGAAGGTAGAGCCATTGATGGAACAAAACATGAAACTATGCTAAGAACATGAAGCAAGAGAAGACCAGCGGCGCCAACAGCATTACGGGCAAAAATGATACGAGCCGATCAAAAGTACAGTCCTGAAATTGTAAGGATTGGTGTTAGGGTAAGTATGAGAGTACCAAGCAATTAAACACAGATGGTGGAATAACAAACAGTGAAAGGGAGTCTATAAGAACGCAGATCTCATAGAAAACACCAAACCTTTATGTAAATGGAGATCTAGGATTCTACGCGCACTTTTCGTTTCCGTTGTTGTTGCTATCATCAGCAAGCCACGGTATGAAACACATCGTCGAAGAAGACCCAAGTTCATTACCGTTAATAACCAACTCATCGTTGCCTCCAGTGGCAAGATTGAAACTCTTGGTTAGGCTGAATTCTTGATTGCTTTGAAAGGCGTCAAAGTGCAACTTGTCTTCGGCTTAGCTGATAATAGGCCTGATGGAGTTTTTGGGTTACATTATTTCCATCTGCATAAGTGCAACATTAGCGTTACTGAATGCAGATGCAGGTACTGAAGTTGCTGTGTTATTTTGCGGGATGTTTGGGTTGTCATTGTATTATGTCGGCTGAGAACATCAAGGTCCAGACAGAGAAAGAAGTTAACCCTCGAGGATGGATGGCGAATGTTGGATGTAGGAGGTTGTCTGTAGTGTAGTTCATAGAGCCTCTTTCGTTCTTCGTAATAAAATGAAAATACTCGTCTCGTAAGCAGTTGTTAAAACTACGGTTGGAACTGAGCCAATACGGTTATTGAATCTGATTAAGGTTGTAATACATTTGCAGGTTAGTGTTTGGTGTCCTCAAGTCCGAACAGCAATATGAACGCAAAATATCGAGTGTTCCACCATATATTCGAATGTTAGTCTACCTTCACATTTGTTTGAGTTATTCTGGAGATCAAGCAGCTATTTGACACCTGATGATGCAGCTGTCCTCACTACCCGGTTGAACGAATTTAGGACGGTTTTGCTAAAGATGATACCGTTTTGATTAGAATAAATTGGATAAAACACTCTATCAATACAGCGAATGCCCCACCGATCCGAATCCAGCCCAGAAGACTGACATTCTTTCTCCGGTAGGATATTGATAAACATGTCGTCGATATTTGAAAGAAGACAGTCATAGAACTTAGGAAACGTTTGGACTGCTCCGTTAGTATTGGTAGCCAAGAGAGATGGGTAGAAGCAGCTTTTTTGGACTCCAGAGCTCTTAATTCGGTTACCGAGAAAATGCATAGCCTGTTCCTCAAATTCATGATATTCTTCATTCGTTGTCGGACTTGAACTTGTTCTTTATATAAGATTTTATGTCCGCGTACTATCAAGTGGAAATCAAGAAAGCTGACCGAACTAAGAAGGCGTTTGCAAAAAGAAGAGGTCTATACTAGTTCAAAGTGATGTCATTTGGTGCCCGAAGTTTGCCTGATCTGTCTTGACAGCTTGATAGTTTTCGAAATTACCTTTTGAAGCGAGATGTAAGGTTTCTTGGTCATACCATATCAGCTGCGGGCGTTGCCGCCGATCCTGAGAAGTAGATGTTAAGAAAAGTCACCAAAAAGTCACTTACTGCGTTACAACATTTCACTGGATTTTGTACTTATTATCGGCTTTTCCTAGGTCCATTTGATGAAATTGCAACAGGCTATGAAAAGAAATGCCCTCCAACAACAGGAATGTGTCTGAGAGAATTAAAGTAATTCATCTTTAATCACCTGTGACAGAGTAGTGGCAACGGGATTATCGGTAAGAATAGGCCCAACAACATGAGCATGAAATATACGTCGACCACAGACTGTTTAAACAACATCATGTGTTCCAACGAAAGGTAATAAATCGTGTACAACAAAGTTTTAAAGAAAACACGTTAGTTGCGAAAACAACCAGAAAACAACACCATTAACATACTTCACATTTTGACTTTTATGTGCTACCATGTATTCGATATCGCGCTTCTAGATAAATATGGTGATCATGTGATCTGACTCTTGTACAAAATCATTGGGCATTATCGGACGACAAACCGGTTAACCGATTTGTTATAGTGGTATCTAATTTCAGAAGATATCTACTCTATTTGAGAACGATGGGGTACGGCCATGTTTGAAAATAGTGATTTTCAATGATGCATTTTTAAAACAGTGTACTCTGTATCAATCCCGCCATTTTCCCGAAATGAAGTGCCGATGCAGAACTAGTAAGTTATGATCATCTAGTGTATATAAGATAAGCACACCATAGATGGTGCTATGTAGAATAACACCGAAAACTTCGAATACTGTGATACCATATAATCTTATACAGGAAGATATTACACCTTTAAGTCCATACCAAGATATCAAACTTGTACATCATCACCAAAATGAGAGAAAAATTGCTCTAAAACAAACTAGGACTACATTCGTGGGTACTGATCTGGAAATGATAGTTATCACATGTTCCAACAGCCTGCAATGGCTCATGGACTTCAAAGAGCTCGAGGGACAACTTGCCCGTTTGTTGGATCAGCAATCATTATATGACTTCGACATAGAGCACCGTTCTGACACTTGCCATGCCAGTGCTAATGGTTTAAGCCGCTAAACCTGCAAAGGTTGAAAATACTGTAGCAGACTTTGGGTAAAGTTGTCCGCTATACGACTGAACAATGGTATTCGTTATCAAGAGGTGCAGAGAAAAGATACAAATTTGTCCATTATGATCGGTTGGGTGGAGGCTGTGCAGAACCTCTCTTGGGAAGAAGATAACCTACCAGTTTTTGTCAAAGGTTTTGAATATGCTAAAAGTTAATATTTTCTTGGTTGCGCTCGATTGTTATGCTTTTGGACCAACATTGCAAAGAAAAAATGGCCGCCACGTGAAACTTCAAACGTCCATAACTACTGAACAGGAATGATATTGTCATGATCTTTGCGTATAATAATCATGTTATTGTTGAATACAAAACCTTGGAATACCTCAAAATAGGTATATGTTCAATACTTCTGGATGGAAACCATTATAGAAACATTCATATTGAAAAGTGGGCGTTTAAGTTTCACATGCTGGCCATTTCCTCTTTTTGGCAATTTCTGTTGCAAAATAAAGTGGAGCAAACAAAATAATTGGTTTTACTCAAGTTTCAACGTCTTATGATTGTGAAGAAATAACCAATCGGAAATACATTTTTATGCGCCAATATGAGCTGCCATAAACCTACCTCGAATCTTTCAACCCAACCTCAACCCCCCACAAAGATCAAAACAACAACAAAACAAAAGCACAGGTTATACATGCCAATTATACAAGCGCACTACACATGGAAAAGAACATTCGATACTTTTTGTTCAAAGAGCTATCAATGTATCAGTCTCTCATCAGCAAAAGCATAAAGTGCTTACAGTTGATCGAGCTCCATTTCCTGCACTGATGGAGCTTAAATGGACTATACCACAGTACAAGTATGTTCTGATGTTCAGATGTTTTAATTACGAGTCCTTAATACGTCAATAAACGTTGGAGAAAATAATCTTGGAACACATTGAAGGATTGGGATTGTAATACGTCTGGATGGAGAGTGGAAATTAAGGATAATGTCAGCAGAAAAAAACAACGTCTGGAACGGTTTTGCAAACGGAATACGAGCACTATAAGCTCACACTGCAAGCTCTGTGGCAACTATTGCTTCCACAACTCGTGTCATACCTAGAGGATCAGGACCATGGGCTGAAGGAAGATTTAATGGATGCAGCATGATCGGTTGGTCCACAAGATGCGTCAGTGACATCGCTGGCATCTACCCGATTCCGTAATCCTACTCAGCAAGCAGAAGACGTAAACGTACAATACAGTTTATGAACATGCCTGCATACTAATCCTGCTCAAAATGGCTGTGACTATGATGGTCTCTAGAATCTTCATCTCTTTACTCTTCGGAAATGCTTCAGTTCATTCATCAATATCATCAAGATAGCTATACAAGGTGGAGATGGCTTAAATGACCCAGCTGCATGATGAAGTTCAAGACGAGTTATACAATGAGACAAATTGTTCAACCAGGTTGACCCTGTACATAGCCAGGAGTGGCTAAAATAAAATAGCTTACAAAGATGATGACATCGTAATAATTATGAAAACCATGTCAGATTTGAACAGATTCTGTCATATAGCCCTTGGATCTGTATTGCAAACAGAACGTTCATGGTTGGGCATGATGACCAATTGATTCTCATTGAAACTTTTCCAGTCGTAATTATTTCAGTAGTAAGGTTTTAATGCCAATATATCATATATGTTCTAGCTCTCATACACTTGTATGGTGGGGCGTACAGAGCAGAGGATTGCGAGTGTGAGCATATTTTTTTATCAGTCATTTATTTATATTTTGTTTGCTTTAGTGAGTGTCTAAGAACAAAAATCATGCATTAGTGTAAACAATATGGGATAAAAAAAATCCTGTCTATTCCATGTCGTGGAATCAATTTTCCTCACCAGATGGATCCACAGAAAGCATCACAATGCAATAAAATATATACATCCATACGTTTGAACGAGGTCATGTGAAAGTAGAGAACATTACACAATTGTTATAAGAATTTGATATATATGTGAATGTGTGTAAAATATTGGAAAAGGCGAAAACCGTCTGGTGAGAAACCATATCAAATATTTTAGAGTAACGGAAATAGAGACAGAAAAACGTGATTGAATGCTGATTGTATTTCAGTTTGGTGGACCTAATAGAGACAATGATAGAAGGCTCCATTACGTTGAAACAAAATATATTTCTAATTGTGTCATCACAGGTAACGAAACATCAATATTAAACAAATATTTTTTTGTAAAACAAATGCTAGAATTTTCCAATAAACCAGAAATCTAATCATGATATAAAGACCTATTTACAATGTTGATCACGCAATAGACGTCATGACTGAAAAAGGCTCGGTTATAACATTCAAAAGCTATCACCAACAATAAAATGTTATCTATTATCAAGTGAAAAGAATCATTATACTGGCACACAACTAATATAGTATCGTGCCAGAGGGAACGTGCAATATGTATGGCACACGGACACATACTATCTGGTATACTTATGGCCACCTAAAACAAACATTCCGTTAGGGTTTTGTAGTACCTTCAATTATTCCACAAGCTATACCAATAATTTACAGAACTGCAGATTGTACTGAAGTCTTATATTATGCACTGAGTTACCACAGCAAAACCAGTGTAGGAAGAGTTACGAACAAAAGTGATAAACTTATGATGTTAAGGGGTGGGGGGGGGGGGAATAGGGAATATTGTAAGTTATGCAACATATGTAACATTTGTGAGAGTGAAATAACTGAAAACAAAGAAACATATAATGCCATTCGGCAGGAAATTATCAATGTAGATCAGGTAACGAATACATTGAATCACAAGTGCCCAAATTTTGCATACTAGTGTTCGTTCATAACTTGCCTGGTCATAGCAGTCATTTTTTTTCACCAAGACAATAATTAAAAATTACTACGATGCAGAGGGGAAAATCATCCTTAATAATGATGAGAAATTATTTTCATTTAATAAAGATTTCATAGTTTATAAATTCATGAAAGAAGAGAAAGAAATGCTAGTTCGAAGGCCAATCAAGTTTGAAGATACTTTTGATTCATGGTATAATCTCGTTAACTATTTAGATGGAATGTCCAAGCCATTGTGAGCCTTATCGTAACGGACATGATATACTCAATTAAATTCAACTTGCTTCACGAATATAATTTATCAAGTGTTCGAAATTTACTAGATTATTCAAG
Source organism: Sinohyriopsis cumingii (assembly GCA_028554795.2). NCBI lineage: Eukaryota > Metazoa > Mollusca > Bivalvia > Unionida > Unionidae > Sinohyriopsis > Sinohyriopsis cumingii. The sequence goes on along the minus strand of CM068826.1, from coordinate 130,430,976 downwards.
TCATCTGTGAATGTTATTCTCACCGAGTTGATAAACTAATCCAATTCTGCTTCAAATCAATTAAATTGGAATATTTAAATAATAATACCTTACATATCAATTTAATTCAAATATTTAAAAAATAATAACTTACATATCAATTTAATTCAAATATTTAAGAAATAATAACTTACATATCACTTTAATTCACAAGGCATAAACTGTCTTCTTTAGCTGGTGGCAATAAATATTCTTACAGTTTTACTTCCTGAATTTCCTCAAAATGTGCTTTCTTAGTTCTGCAAATCCGAATTACATTAGCCATGTCATATGTTTCTCAATCTTGATTACACATTTCGAAATTGTACTGTAATTTCGATGATAAGTGCAATTACATCATCCTTACTGCACTCAAAATGAAATAAGCATTAAATTCCATAGCGTCTTTTTTGATAAATGCAATTGAAAGACTTCATATTTTTCCCATTTTATGATTTCAAACATTCAATGGCAGAAACGGAAACACATTTGCAGGTGTAAAAACGCTTCTTCAGTCCTTTGTATTTCATGTGGAATTATCGCATATAAATCCAGTCCATAATCACGAAATTTCGTAGAATCGAAAACAATACCAAAATCTATTCATTCCATATCAAATGGAAAAGTTGTTCCTATGCGCATTCATTCACAATATGACTCCAAATTTTCATTTTTACCAGACACGCCATTTTCTTTCGAAAGTTATGTCGAACGCGCGACTAAGTTCAAATTTGTCTGGGCGGAGTTATGTGCGCAGTAATAATGTTGTTGTGTTGTAATGATGAATATGTGCTTGTGTATGCGGCATACATTCATTTACTTTGTTTCGTGTAGTGTATTTTGTTAATAACATTAAGCATTAGGTAGAATAATTTCTTTTTAGCATATAATAAAATTGTTACTGCATTTGTATGGGAAAATATGAATTCGTTTTGTCGGATGGATATACCGCACTCCCAAGGTCGTGCTGTATTTCCATTCGAAATCTCGTTCATATTTTCCCATACAAATGCAGTAACCTATAATTTCATATCACTTTAATTCAAATATTTAAGTAATAATAATAACTTACATATCAATTTAATTCAAATATTCCAGTAATAATAACTTACATATCAATTTAATTCCAACAAGTGGAATTATGTAGTTGAAGTGTAAGGTAAAGCAAGCGCTCTCCTTGTGAATTGTATTATATTTAATTGATTACATCAAGTCATATTATTAATCCGTAGTAAACTTGATTCCAATTAAATCCAGATACAGTAAATCTTGAATAATTTTTAATTTTTCACAGAAACGTATTATTATAATAAATTAATATTTCTAATGTTTGCATGACCTCGTGAGAAATTGTCATATATAGCCATGTACATCAAGACTGATAATAGGATGGTCATTGTATAAAACTAGAATACTTTCATGGTTATGGTCTGCTAGTTTATTGATGTATTGTATATAATTGAATCATTCTGTGTTATGAGTTTAACAAATCTGTGTTCGAGTTTCCTGCATTCTCTCCTTCTTAGTCATTGCAAAAGATGTATGCTCATCTGCTTTGTCGTATTCTAAATCACGAATGTTAATTAGACAATGATAGCAAGATAAAATGTGACGAGAAAGAACGGGCATTATCAAGGTCATTCATTGCGTACCGAATATCAACCGTCTTTATGGCTGGTCTAGGAACCAATACATGCCAGCAAAAGAAACAACAACAACAAAACACATTGTTTTAGATGAGTAACACGTGAACAGTTTAGTTAAGATGAGGAAACTTTGTTCCACGTATCAGACAATTATGAAATTGCTTGTGTTATATAAGTGGATTTTGAGATTCCATTATAACTGCATAACCATTTAATCGAATATCCATCAGCTCCAAATAACTTAAATTCAGATGAAAGTGTCTGACCTACCTTGCAATTTTGATTGATTATTACAGGGCGCAAAACCAACTGTACCAAGGTTGTTATATATACTGAAAAAAGAGATATATCGTACAATACATAAATATAAACCTTTACTTACAATTAGGTATAAAACTTGTCTTTTTCGTGCAACAATCGTGGATTAAATCTAACATAGAATTGAATACAAATTTGGGCAAAAAACAACAAGTGATTTTGAGAATGATTTTATTTTAAAACTAATGAATACTACTATTGTCGGTGCATGCAGGGGTAATCTTAGGAAATGCAACAACAACAGTAAAATAAGTACAAATGAAGATAATTGTTGCGAGTGCCAAAAAGATTCATTATTTCGCCAGTAAAAGAATTACTGGCGATCAAGCGTACTGGTTGCAGGAATATCAATTTAACCAAAATATTGTACGGTTGATTAAACAAGTGAAACTTATCTAAAGGCACTTGCTGTTCTATAACCAGCTGAAAAACGAATAAGGTAATGGAATGATACTACATAGGGCTGGTACTTAGTCATTGCGAATTTATTTTGAGAGGGAAAGATTTTTGGTGACATCAATATACCATCATGCTTTGTTTTACGATATAGTTGAAGCATATGACATCGAGATTAGCTCAGTTGAAAAGAAAAAGAAAGTAAATCATCATTTTAAAGAAGAGTTAAACAGCGTTCCAATCAGATTAATGTTAAATTCAAAACTTTACTTATTCACAGCGAAAAATAAAAAACAAATTGCAAAGAAAAAACAAAATATGTGTAATAAAATAATCAAGATTCAAAATGTACAAAGCTTGATAATTTCATCAAAAATATAAATATATGGAATCATATCAGGCAATGTATATCATCACAGTGAATAAGCTCTTATTGTGTAATGAGACAAAAATATATTATGCATAATTGTGTTTTGAACTTGATATTGTAACAGATATCAGGTTCATCTTGTACCTGACTAGAGACACTGATATTGTTTTGATTTTGGTAAACAATGAATACATAGCTAATATTTCTTGTACAAGTCTGTATTAAGTATTCAGATTATTATTAATATAAACATATTATAATTTTAGTAACAGAATTTATCTTGCAAACAATCCAGAATATTCTAGGAAGGACAATTCATCTAAATGGAAATAAAATGGTCAGAAAATCCTGCTTGTGACCTAAGTCATGCAGAGGAATTTATAATCTTGTTTATCTAAGATCACATCAGAAGCAGAAATCATTTGTATTATTATGTTCAGGTTTTGATTTGGGTGGAATTATTTACTAAAGTTATTCTCTACTGGAAATATAAAGTGCTCATCCATAATATTTGACAGAAAAATTAGCATGGAATTGTGGTGAATTCAGGCATCTTGGATTATATTATTGTGATTGATCAAAAGATTGTTTGCACGTCTCCACGTCACAGGCTACTAAAGACACATCAACACATTTTGTGTTTGATCTTATTTAAAACATCACTCTAAGTAAATTCGAACTTTATTCGTCTGGACTGTGATAGAACATTTTGGACTAATCCGGATTTAATTCGCAATACTGCACGTTTGTTAAATTGTCGCTTTGTATTCTAGGGAAATAACATATTTGTTGAACTTTGTACCACTTGTTCGTTTTCGCTGTTTTCTATTAATAAGTATAAGACCACAGAATCGTAATAGTATGAAATGATGTATCCCATCGGAGTGAACAAGTTATCATTGTACGTGTATGATGAGATTATGACATCACAGTGAACAAGTTATCATTGTATGCATGATGACATTATGACATCACATGGGACAAGTTATCATTGTATGCATGATGACATTATGACATCACAGGGGACAAGCTATCATTGTATGCATGATGACATTATGACATCACAGGGGACAAGCTATCATTGTATGCATGATGACATTATGACATCACATGGGACAAGCTATCATTGTATGCATGATGACATTATGACATCACATGGGACAAGCTATCATTGTATGCATGATGACATTATGACATCACAGGGGACAAGCTATTATTGTATGCATGATGACATGACATCACAGGGGACAAGCTATCATTGCATGCATGATGACATTATGACATCACAGGGGACAAGTTATCATTGTATGTGTATGACGAGAAGCACTTTATAACTGACAACTTAAACCATACGGACACCTAAGCAATGTGCTTTCGGCACACGTAATTCTCTGTTGCAAAAATGAATCAAGTCGCATTAAACGTTTGGTTTTTTTTGTTCTGTGTGAGAGTGCTGATTTCTCCATTCATTACGTCAAGAATATCATGATTTACTTCAAGTACAGCTTCCATTGCCTATTTGTCCTTGCAGTAGAAAACAACTAAATACATAATATCGTCTCGTAGGTCCTTTATAACAAAATATTACTTTTCCAATATTCAGAAATGTTTACTACTGAAAGCTAGTTTTGTTTGGTTAGTTGCTTCTTTCTTGCTTTCTCAGTGTTACCACAGTTATCAGTCATGGACAAAGTGTTTATACGTTGATAGGTGTCAGCCAATAACGTGATTCATTTTCAGGACCAGTCACAATCACCTTTCCGTTGCATGTTTTATTAATCAGAAAGCATGATACATGATAAGGATGGAGTAGTACTTAACTTAAGATAACTATCATGCAATCTAGTGTAATATATATTTTCCATGTCAAGCTAGACGCAATGGTTGTCAGTATAATACTTTTTTAGACTTGTATTACTGAGTTGTCGCTGACGTTTTTGATCAACAAGGAAATGATGACTGGTTTCTTCAAAATACTGTTTCAATCTAAAGTCCATGGAATAAACTTTTTGAAAGAGATTCTATAGTAACCGATGTTTTATTTCCGTTGTTAAGTTTAAAAAAAAGCTTTTTTTTTTTTTTCTCCACTATTTATGCACAGTATCATAATGCTTTTCAAATTCTTTCGGGGAGAAAGTGGTGTGAGATTTATTAAAGTTGTTTTGATTGACATTTCATTATTTCCATCTTTTACGTCAAGCCGTAAGAAAACAAAGTAATTTCATTTCCATATTTCTTACTCTCTGATTGTGCAGTTGATTCCGAAGTAATCGAATCACACTAAAATAAATATGTTCTAACTCGTAGTCTTGGTTACCGATCTCTTTCAGTTCATGGGATTTTACAAATGCTATATTAAATATGAAATTACATGAAAGAACACAAGCATACAGCCTACGCCTGCTATAATCATACATAGAAGTAACGGTTGGTACTGTTGAATACTGGTGGACATCGTCAGCTGATTAAATGAACTCTATGGCAGACAAAGATTAACTTGCTAACTGGACAAGAAAGCAACTGATTAGGTACCGCAAGGTTAAATCATAGGTAAAAGTCTTATGTAAGCTGTATTTTAGGCGTACAGGTACAAAACAGAACATCAGTTAATGAGGCTGAACAAGGTATTATGAATAATAAATGTAAAAAAAGTGAGAACAGAGACTGGTAATGCAGAAAATACTGGTACTAAATCTATACAGTTTGTGTTTTTGTAATATGCTTATAATGCTATATGACTTTCAGTTTCTAAAATAAGTCCGAGTTTCCAGTGCAATTACATTCAATTTTATTTTACTCAATTTCCAGTTTGTCAGTCAATTCTTTGTTGATATCTCTCTCTCTCTCTCTCTCTCTCTCTCTCGTCAGTTTATCTTCATCAGCTTTAAAACCATTTTTAAACTTTTTGACTTTACACATCTTTCACATGTCTGTTATTTCCAATTTGTTTTTTGCATTTCTCTTTCGGAATTCTGCTGCACTTATAACACTTCACAACTGAGAGTTATCTCCGATGGTAATCTCACCATTTATTTTTGAAGCTTTTATTTTCAGTACTACTACGTGTCAAATGAAAGCGCTCGAAAAAATGGTTCTGTAAAAGATGTCTATCTATGCACTGTATAATATGTGCTGGATTGTATTTCATCAGTGTAGTGTAAAAACTACTCCCATATCAAAAGAGTTTGGTATTGTTGCCGTGATCCACTGCAGATGCCTCTTTTGTCGGAGTACGTTGAGATGTAGTCGGTGTGTTTCATTTCCAGCCAACCATTAACTTTCCCTTTTGCAAAACATTTTTCCTTCATAAACTGTGTATTTTCTGTTTTCTCTTATTTGGAGAGTCGTCTGAAAGCATTCTTTGTCGCTTTTAGATTTTCAGACCAAGAGTATTTCGAAGCAATATATATCGCTGTCAAAATTCATTAACTAATTTCTCATGTTTGCATTTCAGCTAGATTTGCTTAACACAGGACAGCCACGTGACTTACATAAGCTCGTTTGAAGGGAAACTTTTTCTCTCCTTCTTGTGTACATATATAGATGGTTCTGTTAACGATTATTTCATAATGCTCTTTTTCTGCCCTGTTTAAATTGTTGCCACAATCGATTGATATTTGTATTAACAGCTGTACGTTAAGGTTTATAATACATACATCCTCAATACGTTTCTGTATGAATCATTTAAAACAAAATATTACGATCCAGGGAAGATTGAATGTGTTATAAATTCTTTTAGTTTTTATTAATTGCTGTTTAATTAACACAAACAGAAGAGTGTGCTCATATTTTGTAACATAGAAGCTTCATTAAAAATTACTCGTACCCATGTGTATTTCATAAGTCATAATGCAGGCTTTGGAAAACATTAAAACCAAATACTACAGTATTCAACCAATCGTCTTATTTTACCCTTGTAGTAGGAAGGTGACATGAAGTGTAGAATAATGGCCTACAAGCAAATAAAGTGACACAGCAGTGCACTTAATAAACTAATTTTATCAGCAGGACACATTCTCACACCCGTGACTGAAATGCAATCAAAGCGATTTTGACTCTGGTTTGCATATCATACAGTCAAGAATATGATTGAAGACAGCAAGTGAAACATATTTAGTGAATATTCCAAGATGATTATATTTTGTTCTCCAAACTTTGTGATGCATCAGCGCTAACCAAAATGTGATACTAAAACCACAACAATGATGGTCGGTTACACACACACACACACACACACACACACACACAAGGGCCCCGAGTGGCCGAGTGGTCTAAAGCGCTCACCGTTCCGGATCACTGCCATCTCACCTCTGTCTGCGTGGGTTCGAGTCCAAGGCTCGGCTAGCGTGGATACGTGGGCAAGCCTGCCAGTAGTTTCTCGTGGGTCGGTGGTTCTTCCCTGGGTTTTCCAGGGTTCTTCCTCCACCAGTTATACTGGCCGCCATGTATAGCCTATCTTGTGCTGAAAAATGGCGTTAAACCCTAGAACAACAACAACAACAATAACACAAACACATCACCCAATCACTAACCAACAAAGAAAAGGCAAACTGCTTGGCATCACACTTTGCAAGCATGATCAGCAACTCCAACCATACCCAAAAATTCCAAGAGCACCGCCAAAATGTAGAACAAAAGTATCCAAACCTCTTCTCCGACCTAGGATCCAAGCAATCTAAATTAAAATTAAATGAGGACTTCACAATAGCAGAATTGATAGTTGCACTTGCTAAGAAAAAGGCAACCTCACCCGGAGAAGACCAATCTACTTAATAATAGCTGGCGGGTGGGTCAACTACCCAAAAGTTGCAAAAAAGCTATCGTCATTCCAATACCCAAACCTAGCACAACCCGAAATGACATTAATGCGTATAGACCCATATCTCTAACTGATAACATATGCGAAATAATGGAAACAATGATTAATGACAGACTAAAATATCATCTAGAAAGCAGCAACTACATTGCAGAAATAAAAAGCGGCTTTCGCAACAAAAGATCCACCCTGGACCAATTGTTCAGACTCTAAGCAAGCATCAAGCTAGCATTTAATGCAAACCGCAAATGAATAGACATCTAATCGCATTATTTCTTGATCTAGAATAAGCATTCGATTTGGTCTTATTGCGAAACTTAATCTATACGAAATAACTGGCCGCATACATAACTGGATAGCAGACTTCCTAACAGATCGGAAGATACTGACAAAAGTAGAGGATCAATATTCAGATATATATAACCTAGAAAACGGTACGCTACAAGGTAGCGTGCTTAGCCCCACTTTATTCAACATCATGGTAAACGACATTTACACTATAATTAACAAAATAAGGTAGATCTATCCCAATTTGCTGACGATAGTGGGAATTGGAAAGCAGGCAATCCAAGCAGCAAAGCAGTCATAGGGCAAATACAAGATAGTCTTAACCAAACAGGTCCGTGGGCAGATAAATGGGGTTTTAAAATATCCAACACTAAAACAGAAGCCGTTATGTTCTCGCCACACAATATAAATACCATACAATACCCTAAACTGCACATACAAGGGAAAATAATAAAATTTTTCAAAATAGCCAAATTCCTTAGAAAGTTCCTTGACGAAAACCTAACATGGAAACACCACATTAAAGAGCTCACCCAAAAAAAGTAAAGCTGATCTAAGTCTGTTAAGTAACCTCAAGGGAACTACCGGGGGGGGGGGGGCAACCAAGTAACGCTTTTAACACTATATAAGGTACTTATAAGAGCAAAAATAGATTACGGATGCCAAGTCTATGCATCAGCTAACCAAACATCACTTAGTAAACTAGATTCCATACAACATAAGGCACTAATCATTTGCACTGGAGCACAAAACTCAACCTCCCTAGAAGAGCTCCAAATACTGACAGGAGAACTACCACTGCAACTAAGAAGAAACGAAAGCATATTAAGATATGCCGCACAAGTTTCGATCCACAAAGCAAGCCATCCCACCAGGAAAATTATCAAACTAAGTAATATCCCTTTCATTAAAATACTGAAACCACAACCACCCGGTGCAAAAAAAATTCATAGACTAACTAAAGATCGTATCCTACCCACTCTACAAGCTGAACAATGCAGTTACCCCGACCCAACACCATGAACGGGAGTTAATCATAATTGTAACACAGTAGCCCTTACTTATGGCAACAAACAAGACCAGGTACATGATATGAGGACAAAAATATTAGCTGAGCTAGAAGAAAAATGCATAGGGTACACCAAGATATACACCGATTGCTCAAAAATGCTGCTGCAATAGTAATCCCTGAAACCAACACAGAATTTGGAGCTTGATTACCCGACACCTGCTCCATTTACACAGCCGAATTCTGGGCCATTATTGAAGCTCTAAAATGGATCCAACTGACAAACACTAGACAAGCAGTTATCATTAGCGACTCCTTTTGCGTCATCAACTCGATTAAATCAAACCAATCTGCCACAAGAAGAACGTCCTGAAGGAAACCAACTACTTAATTAAACAACTGGTAAATAACAAACATATAATAGAATTCATGTGGGTGCCCTCCCATATCGGACAAGCAGGTAACGACAAAGCAGAGCAATTAGCTAAACAATATCTCCATGAACCTGACTCCATAGCATTATACTACAGCGTCCATGAATTGTATAGCATCATCAGAATTAAAATCGACAATAAGTGGCAACAACATTGGGATAGCAGCAAAAAGGGATGCAAGCTATACTCCATACTAAATAAGGTCGCAAGACATACCAACCCACCACAACTCGTTTGAAGTCAGGATCAAAAACTCATCAATAGGATACTTATAGGCAAAACTAAATTAGCCAGCAGCTTTGGAAAATATTTGACAATCATCATAAACTCAAATGGCAAATGCCCACACTGTCCACTCCAAGAAGATTTAGAACATGTTTTTAACACCTGCCATAAGTATGGAACCCAAAGAACTTGGTTTAGGACTAAGCAACATAAAATAGGGACCCCACTGACCTATCCAGATTACCTCAAAGAACAAAACTTAAATAAGGGCATTACTTACAAACATATTATAGACCATGAGGCCCGGCTGCACAATGCGGCAACCAAATACCTAGCGAAACTAGTTAGGACCCTAAACTTAAGAATATATGCGGTGATCCAAACCCCAAGGACCATCAGGCCCAGTTGCACAAAGCGTCGCACCATTAAGCCTGAGAAAGTTTAAATAACCATACACAAAAGGGTGAACCCAAACCAAGAACCACCCCACCCAAATCAGACGCAATAGATATAGTTTAAATAACCCTACAGACTATCACTAAGCGGTCACTGGAATGGTACTATCTTTAAAAAAAAAGGCACAGAATATATTTCCAAAAATCCGTCAAGACAACAATTCATTAACCTTATGGCAAGGGAGTCAAACAATTTATACCCTAGATAAACCAAGGTGCCTTCATAGTGAGCAGGCTCCTCCCTGACCGAACCTTCCTCCTCGCCACCGCCGGACATTAAATTAGTAAACGTGCATAGCACATATTAAATACATGAAGGGAGGGGCACTTTTTCCTCCCTTCATGAACAATTAATTAACCCTCCATATGGGAATAAAAACCACAGTGTCCCGATGTGATGTCATAGTGGCAACCAATCGCTACTAGCGTCACGTACTGCTTGGTTGACACCTAGCGCAGCTAATGCAGACTGAATTGCTACCTTTAACTCGAGTGTGTGCTGGGTCTATCCCCACTCAAGTATAGCCTTACATCCAGGTCGCTAGGGTTCATGAAGCCAGTCATATTGACCGAAGACCTGACGGCTCAATTAAATAGTGCCTTTTATGCACATTAATGCCTGAGGGATGAGGCTCTAATTCCTTCCCCCGGGATCAAATAAATAGTCCTCTTATGGACATTAACCGGACGTACATGCCCGTATGGGCGAAAACGTCTATAATTTAAATGATGATGATGATCAATCAATCAGGCAATAAAACTAACCACAAAAAACTTATGAACTCGAGTCAACTGAAATATTTCTTTTAGAAGATGCATGCATGATTCTGGTATTAAATAATTTATGAATATAATCACACTGATCAAACAAAATATAACAGAAAATGGCTGCCAATTTATGCCAAAGAAAACGAGGCTCGTTTTCTGAGATCTTGATGTATGGGCATTTGTAAGGCAGCAGGGGAGCTGTCAAAAAAGATAGAATCGCAGATTTCCAAGCCCTTTACACACAGTTTACTTGGAAGGAAAGTTGAAATACTGCGTGAGTCACTTAACATTTATCATTAACCGCATTATTTTTATAAATGTCGTCTGCAAATCTCAACCCATATCTAACACTGTTCAGACACTCTACAGGATAAAACTGACTCACATACTCATGTTCACTTGCAACTTTATATAAACAACACAAAAAAACACATCATAAAATATATTTTATTTGTCATTAAATAAGTTATTCCCTTTTTAATGTCGTCGACAATAATGTGCATTTGATACACGAGAGAAAAGTTTCAAGTTGTAACGAGTTATCAATAATAGCACATAATGGTTTCGTAATGATAATAAAAAGTCCACCTTGTATAGTCATAAAAAACACTCTTGAATTTTCAAAAAGTAATAAGACTCGTTCAGTTGATAAGTATTTTTTACTGCTAAATAGACATGAAACATCTTTAGCAATTTAAGGATGTTCAGATATAACACGGTCTTATTTTTGTTAGCTCGTTTTTAGTGACTAATCCTATGTTACATTGTTAGTTCTTCAAAATAAAAAAAGTTAAAGCCACTTTTTCTTTTCATAGCTTGTCAATGACCTCCCTTTGGTATTAGCACCAGTACGTAATGATACTTTTCTATATAGTACATCACGCTGGTGTATGAGATCTGCCTTCAGCTGAACAATGTATGGAGAATAAATAAGTCTTTTATTAGTAGTAGTAGTAGTAATAGTAGTATTTGTAATTGTAGTAGTAGTAGCAGCAGTAGAAGTTTTACAGTTACGAAAGTTTCTTCCATTGGACTGAGCCAAACATTTCACTTCGAAGTATTAACATATTTGGTCGTAGACGATTTTCTGCAATTTAGTCATGACAGTCATTCCCTTGAAGAATGCTGAAATATCTTCAGCTTCAGCGCCATCTAGAGTAGTTGGAGCCGTAAACTGGAAAAATGCCTGGTACGCAATTATTGTGTATGAAGGACAATATGTCGCATAATAATGCGCAATTAGAGTGTTTCCATGTGTAGCAAGGAAAGTCATACCGATTTAGAGTGCTTGCCGTTAGCATCATGCACCCGTTTAGGGTCTCAGTCGACAATCATGCACTGCTCATTGTTGCCTCGGATGGTCATGACATCGAGCCTATAGCAGCTGAATCTTTTATCATCAGTCTAGGGGACTCGAACTCAGATTCATTTATGACTTTTAATTAATAGGACTTCTATTTTTCAACTCTTGGATTAATATTGGATTTGATTCGTAAAAACGTAAATTCTTTTTCTCATTTTTACCTTGTGTTTCTAGGGAAATACATTATTTGTTAAATTTTACAAAGCTTGTTGTCTTCGCTCTTTCCTTGTTACTTTTTCTAAGAGCCATCAAACGTACCACGAAAATTGGGCACACGACCTTGGGATATATGAATTTTGACTAAAATATTTCAGAATACTTTGGTTTTTTGAAATTTATCTTCACCTAGTTTCGGAATATTTTAAATCCCAAGTATTATTTTTCATTTTTGATATCTTTAGTGAAATCAAGAAGCGTTTTTTACAATGTCATCAAAAGTGGAAATCTTTCTTTCAAATCCAACCAAGGAACAATTAGATCTTTTGAAAAAGGATGACTTGCTTCAACTTGCCAAAAATATGATCTTTCTGCGGCATAAGCTTCTTTCACGAAGCAAAAAATAAAAAACATTTTGGTCCAGTATTTGGTGGAAAAGAATGTTTTCGATAAAGTGATTTGGATTCGATCAGTAAGTCTGTATCAGACTCTGACATAAAAGTAAAGGAATTAAAATTAAAATACAAGATGGGATTGTAGTAAAGAAAGTTTGAACTTCAGACAGGAGAAACAGATGCAGTTGCAATATGAGAAAGAGGAGAGAGACAGAAAGAAGAGAAACAAATGTTATTGGAGAAAGAGGAGAGAGAAAAACAAATTCGATTGCAACTAGGTAATGAAGAGAGAGAGAGACAAATGCAGTTACAGAAAGAGCAAATGCAATTACAGAAAGAAGAGAAACTGTTGCAAATGCAGTTTCAGTAGTAGAAAGATGAGAGAGATTGACAGATGAAAATGCAAAGAGAGAAGGAATAGAGGAAATATCAATTTAGAATAAAAGAAATAGAGCTGGCAAGTGAAAAGCACTTTCCTACTTCACATACAAATAAAAGTTTTGATGTTACTAAGAGCATTAGGTTAGTGCCCCCTTTTAGAGAAAAAGAAGTAGACAAATATTTTCCTCGTTTCAAAAAAAATTGCTGACAATTTGAAATGGCCAAGGGAACATTGGACTCTATTATTACAATGTGTACTTACTGGTAAAGCTAGTGATGTTTACCATTCACTGTCACTACAGCAAAGCGCTGACTATGATCTGATTAAGGAATGCATCTTAAAGGGTTATGAGTTAGTCCCTGAGGCTTATCTGCAAAAATTCAGGAATTATAACAAAAGGGTTATGAGTTAGTGCCTGAGGCTTATCTGCAAAGATTCAGGAACTATAACAAAAGACGCTGGACAAACTCATGTCGAATTTGCAAGAGATAAAGAGCAGTTATTTGATAGATGGTGTTTAGCCAAGAAAGTTGATCACGATTATGAAAGACTCAGACAACTTGTTATACTTGAAGAGTTCAAGAACTGTGTCCATAGTGACATTAAGACTTATCTTGATGAGCATAAGGTGGAAACCTTGGAAAATGCTTCTTGTGAAGCTGACGAGTATTCCTTAGCTCATAAATTTCCTTTTGTAGGCAAGTCTTCCACTCAGCAGTCTTCTGGTAAAAAGGTATTTCAGCCTAATAAGAGCCTTCCTAAATCTCAGTCTGGCACAACCTTTAGAAATCAAGCTTCTGATAAGCTTGATCAAAAATCCTTGTCTCTTCCTACTTGTGCCTATTGCAAGAAGAAATAGCACGTTATTTCTGATTGCTACAAATTGAAAAATAAGCATCAGTATCAAGAGAGACCTATTCCAAATGCTCTTATTTCTAAGAAGGCAATGTCACGGTCATGTATTGAAAGCAATACATTTGTTGGGTCTAACAAACCCCAGTCTGACTTTATTAAGGAAAATTATGAACCATTCATGTCGATGGGTTCTATATCACTTTTGAATGATTTGGCCAATTATATCCCTATTAAAATTTTAAGGGACACAGGAGCTTCCCAGATTCTTTTACTATCAGGTATTTTGCCTCTTTCTGAGAAGACGTCTTCTAATTGAGAGTGTTCTTATTCAGGGAGTACAGTGCGGCTTTGTTAATGTTCTTCTCCATTGTGTAAATTTGTCATCAGGCCTAGTCTCAGGGCTAGTGCCAGTCGGAATAGTGTATTCTTTACCCGTTGAGGACATTCATTTATTGCTAGGCTAATGACTTAGCTGGAGATAAGGTTGTGGTTAATTAATCCAATTGTAACTGACAAGCCTTGTTTGGGTCAGAAAGTCGATCCTATTGAAAAAGAATTCCCTGATTTATACCAAGCTTGTGTAGTTACTAGAGCTATGACAATGAAAGCTCTTGAGAATGATGTTGATCAGGAAAGTATTACTTCAGCTGATACATTTAGTGGTCAGGCTTTCGATGAGGTCACTTCGCTCCGTATTTGGATCAGTCAAAAGATATTGATTACATTAATCCTCTTTTAACTACTCATTCCCTTTATTCTAGTCAGGGTGACAAACGACAGTCACTTGTCTCCGAACAGGAAAAATATCATGAGATCTCCTGCTTGTTTCAAAGAGCCATTAGTGAAAATGAAGCAACTGAAGTACCTGTCAGTTATTTAAAAAAAAAAGGAATTCTTGTGAGAAAATGGAGACCTCCAGAGGTACCTGCTGGTGACAAGTGGTCAGTAAACTATCTAACTGTAGTTCCAAAATCGTACATACAGGAACGTCATAGTCTGGCCCATGAAACTCCTTTCGCTGGTCATTTAGGGATTAATTAGATTTATCACAAGATCTTGACTCACTTCTATTGGCCAAAAATTAAAAGTGATGTTTGTAAATATTGCAGATCTTGTCATACTTGTCAAATGGTTGGAAAACCCAATCAAAAGATACCTAAGGCTCATCTGCAACATATTACTGCATTTGACGAACCATTTAGCAGAATAATGGTAGATTGTGTCGGTCCCCTACTAAGACCACGTCAGCTAACCAACACTTGTTGATCGTAATGTCTGCCTCAACAACATTCCCAGAGGCAATCCCTTTGAGGAATATTAAAGATAAAACAATAATAAAAACTTTGATAATGTTTTTCACTCAATTTGGCCTTTCCAAATCTGTCCAATCTGATCAAGAGTCAGATTGTATGTCTGCACTTTTTAAGCAAGTTATGTATGAATTAGGCATCCAATAATTCAAATCCTCTGCCTGTCACCCTGAGAGCCAAGTGGCTTTAGAAAGATTTCGTCAGACTTTGAAAAATATGATTCGATCATATTGTTTTGATACGGATAAAGATTGTGATGAAGGCATTCATTTACTATTGTTTACCGTTTTGGGATCAATTTAAGAATCATTAGGTTTCAGTCCCTTTGACTGGTTTTTGGACACACTGTGCATGGACCACTGAAGTTGTTGAAAGAGAAACTTCTTTCTAATGAAGATAGCGAATCAATCTTCTCGATTATGTTCCTGATTTTAAGTATAAGTTGTCAAACGCATGCGATATTACAAGATCTAATCTGCACTATAATCTTGCCCATACCACAAAATCCTCTTCAGCCCAAGTATTATGGTCCCTACAAGGTTAAAAGGAATGTAAATGAGTTACATTACATCATAAATACTCATAGGAGGCAAAAAGAAAAACAGCTTTGCCACATAAACATGTTAAAGGAGTATATTGAGTGAGATAGCCAGGTTAATCATGCAATTAATTTAGTTGTACCTGTCCCACTCAGTGAGGATTTAAGCGAAGGAGTGCAATCGGAGTCTATTGTTGAAGGAGCAACAAATCTTCGGAATTCAGAAATTATGAATAATCTGGACCAGAAACTTTCACATTTTCAACAACAAGAAAGGAATGAGCTTAAACAGTTATTATTTGAATATGGGCATTTATTTCCAGATGTTCCTACAAGAACAAATAAAATTTTTCATTACGTTGAAATTGCAAATTCTAAACTTGTGAATTAACACCCATACAGGATGAACCCTCTCAAACAGGAATGCTTGAAAAAAGAAATTCAGTATTTACTGAAAAATGATTTCATAGAGCCTAGTAAAAGTGACTAGAGTTCATCATGTACACTTGTTCCGAAACTAGAAAAAAAACTTTCCTCATGTGCACGGATTATAGAAACGTGAACATTTTGAATAAAACAGATTCACTTGCATTACCCAGAATCGATGACTGCATTGATAAAATTGGAAATGCAAAGTATGTCACCAAATTTGACCATCTGACAGGATTTTGGCAAATTCCATTGACGGAAAGTGCAAAGGAAATTTCGGCATTCGTGACTCCAGATGAACTTTATCAATATAAAGTTATGCCATTTGGGATGAAAGGTTCGCCAAGTACTTTTCAACGTCTAATTAATATGATTACCTCTGGTCTAGATAATTGTGATGCTTACATCGATGATGTCATCATCTACAATGACATCTGGAAAGAGCATTTAGCGACAATCCGGAAATTCTTTGACAGATTTACTCATGCAAGTTTGACAATTAATTTACCCAAAAGTGAGTTCTGCCGTGCTTGTGGAACATTTCTAGGACATATTTTTGACGTGGAAAAGTTAAACCTATAGATGCTAAGGTCAAGGATATCTCAGAATTCCCTGTCCCTGCCAGTATAAAGCAACTGATGCGATTTTTAGGTATGGCTGGATACTATAGGAAAATTTGTTCCAAGTTTTTCTTACTTGCTGAGCTCCTGACAGATTTATTGAGCAAGAAAAACAAGTTTCTTTGGACTGAAAAATTTTAGGAGGCTTTTGATAAGTTAAAGGCCATACTTAAGAGTGCACCAGTTCTTACAGCTTTAAATTTCACTCAATCATTTAAGCTGTCTGTTGATGCAAGTGATGTTGCGGTTGGAGAAGTATTGATTCAAGAAGATAAAATTGGTGTTGATCATCAGATGTGCTATTTTTCTAAACATTAAATAAGCACCAGATAAATTATTCAACAATCCAGAAGGAATGTTTGGCTTTGATTTTGGCATTACAACGTTTTCAACTTTACATTAGTTCAGCTTCTTCTCGGATTATCGTGTTTTGTGATCACAACCACTTACTTTCATCGACAAGATGAAAAACTAAGATCAGAAATTATTAAGGTGGAGTTTGTTGTTACAGGAATGTAATATTGATATCAGGCACATAAAGGGAAAATACAATTTAATAGCAGATGCACTTTCCCGTGTATTATTTCATGTTCACTTTGTATTATTCATAAGAGTTCTTCTTATATTATTTTTTTTAACTTCATACATAATTAACCTATGGTAACAATAAAGCTTTATTATATAAATCTTTCGTTTTCTTTTATGGGGAAAGTGTTATGTATATGTTATTTAATTATTGTGTTTGTTTTAATCTTTTATTATATTCCATTACAAGCTGTTATAATGTAGCTTTGTCTACTGGATTTGATTTTTTAAATAGAAATTCAGTTTATTTCTGTTTCACCTAACTGTCATAGAAACACTGTTCCTAATGATCTAGTTCCTGACCTTAATTCAGAACCAGTAAACAACATTTGTATTCTTTCTCAGAGTAAGGACCATTGATTACAGTTAAGGCTATACTGGGAGTACGTGATGTTAGGCATGTAAAAAGCTTCTATTTTGTTCTGGAAGGATGAACATGTGACCCTGATACGGGAATCTGTTTTGCGTCTTAAATTTTTGTATAAATGTTTCCTGATAGAATTTGGTCATTCGAACTCTAAACCATTAACACTTAAAGGTGTTTTGTTGTGACCAGTTTGAGTTGAAATTTTATTTTATGTAATACAAGTGATTCTTTTCCCTAAAAATATATATGTGCTCATATAGAATTCTTGCTTAAAGATATTCATTGAAATTTATTCCGAATTCAAAACTGGATTAATTTTTTGTGATTCAACAAGGAACTGTTGACACAACAGCACTTTGAATGTTGCAATAGACGTCATCGTCTTCTATTTTGAATTTCATCGGGACTCGAACTCAGATTCATGTAGGACGTTTTAATAATAGGACTTCAATTTTTTAATTCTTGGATTAATTTTGGATGTGATTCGTAAAACCGTAAGTTCTTTTTGCCATTTTTACCTTGTTTTTGTAGGGAAATAAATTATTTGTTAAATTTTACAAAGCTTGTTGTCTTCACTCTTTTGTTGTTTCTTTTTGTAAGAGCCTAGACTCGTAACACTGACTAAATTATACATTTATCATTATTTGGTACTTTTACTTTATTGCCCGGATCGTTTTTACAACCATATTGACGAACAGCTGACTGTCATAACTGGAAAAGTTGTGAATAAGTAATGAAATGCCTGTTGAAAATATAAAATTCTAATTGCAGACGCTATGAGCAGAAACATCGTACAAAAGCATTCAGGTGACTATGATCTCTAACTTTGTCTTTACACAATTCTCCATCACAAATATAGCTTGTATTTGTTTAGTTAAATGTTTGTCATCTTCATTTGTGAAGACATGGTTCTCGCATTTTCCGGTTCACTTCACGCTACAGTTATTACTTTTGTAAACTTGTCGCATGTTATGAATTGACTTGAGGTACAATCAAAACTCTGATGTAGCTATTTTTACTTGGCCTTGAAGAGACGACACAAACGCCTGTCCAGGATTGGGATGATGTTGACACATTTGCTTCCTGTCTGTTAAATAGTGTTCTTTTAATATCACTATACAAGACATATAGAATTTTTAGCTGATGCTGACAGTTGTAGATCTGGCAATTAATCAGACACAAGGTAAATCGAGTTGCCTACACTGTCACATGTCATTTTCAATCTGGTACTATTTCTACTGAACTGAAAATTTTCAAACGTTATTTTGCAGAAAAAAACCTCTGCCTATGATGTTTGCTTACTCGCGATTAAATTTTTTTGTAGAAATCGTTGATGCGAACTTAATGATATATCTGAATTTAATGGAGAAAAAAAAACTTGTCAACATATCTATGCACACTTTTTTCTTCTTCTGTCGACTAAACTGGACCCGTGTTATTGTATTCTATTAATTCATAAACATCTACAGAAATTTCATATTCATTCTCAGTTTGATTTGATGCAATGTAATGCTTTTTGGATTTCTGTCAAACCCAAGACCATGTAAGTGAAATATTTGGGGAAGAAGTGTTTGCAAATCTTGATTGTTAATACCATGCACTATGTACACTTCTTTTGAAGGAATCTCTGGGCTTTTTGTGATACTTCAGTTTATATTTTGCCAATAGAAGCAGCTCAATTAACTTAACGGATTTTTTTAAAATATGTTTAC
Source organism: Sinohyriopsis cumingii (assembly GCA_028554795.2). NCBI lineage: Eukaryota > Metazoa > Mollusca > Bivalvia > Unionida > Unionidae > Sinohyriopsis > Sinohyriopsis cumingii. The sequence continues at coordinate 130,411,521 of CM068826.1, read as the reverse complement.
GAACTTGCTATGAGAAAGGTTCATCAAATAAAGAAGTTTTGTTTTCATCGCTGATTCACGTAGCAAATCTATATTTTTTTCTACTCATTACGCCTTTGTGAAAAAAAGCTATAAATCACCTTTGTCAATGATTTTATCAAAATGCCCACTTCAGAATCTACAGCCTGGGGATTGCACTCCGGAATTTAAACAATTACCACCCCACGGAGAGGCCACATTATAGATCTTTATTTTCTACGCGTTATTAAGTTAATTGAGCTTTCTACTCTGCTTTCAATTAGGAATGAGTTTCGCGCGGCACTTGATAAAATTCACACACGAGACCAGTGGGTCACAATGCTTTTCTGTCTGCCTAGGTTGCTTTATTTGTATCCATGGTGGTTCATTTAGACCTTCGTGTTTGGTTAATTTCCAAATTTGTTACTAGGCTACGAATACATGTACTAGCACAAGATTAACTCATCACTTCAACCATTCGGGCATTTTGGGAAGCTTCAAAGGATTTAAGCTACAACACGTTTATTTTTAATTTTTTAAATTTTTGCTTTGAAATTCAATCTACCGTTTAGTGAAATTGATCTTTGATCAGACGTTTTAAGCGAAAACAAACGCAAATAGGCTGCCTTTAGTTTAGAAATCGAGTCAACGTACCAGCTGTTTCTGTATCTATCTGCAGTTGAATAAATTTTTGTATCCATCACGTCTGGCCGGTAGGACAATACTGACGGTGATTTTTCAGCAGTGTATCATTCTTGTCAGGAATAAGCGTTCCGTAGCACTTAATGATTTTATGAGTCCAGGGTATATTTGAATCATGTATATGGTGTTTTGGATTGAGGACAGCATACCATCCCCGATTGATCAATTAAACAATTTTGACGCCATAATATCTTTACATGTTAAATCAGTGGACCATTTTAAGATAGGATTTCTGTATGACCCTCAATTGCCCCCACTCCGCATGTTCACCTATGGCAGCCTATATGATTATCATTTGACCCCCAAGTACCAATCATCATAAGAATTTTGTTGTTATCTGTTTGAAATTTGCGTAATTTCTCACGTCCACTAATTTTTGACTCGTTTGGTGAAGTGCGCTATATGCTAACTCTGGCCCTGGTATCCGTTGTTTTCACGCGACGTCACAAAACGTGTGTAAATCCATATTCCGCTATTTTGATTCTCTAGCCACACAAACCGGCACCTAACAACATTGTTCATCCCACATAATTATGAAGGCATGTCTCATTTTGATATTTTATAACATCACATTATGCTGTGCATGTCAACCACACGAGACCAAATGCGTGACTTTTCTCCTTTTTTTTCCAAGAAAAACATTGAAATTTCAACCATCTTTGTTATTCTTTCATAAATAAATAAATTCACCAATAAACAGACGCATAAACAAACGGATACACAAACAAGTAGAAACATGCAATGATTTTCAATTTACATGGCTGAAATCAATCATTTGAGTATAGTTCAAGGTATAAAATAAAAAAAAACAATTGGTAACATATATTTTCATATTTTTTAAAGTATTTTAAAAATATTCGGTTTTGACATTCGGTACAAAGTCATGCTCCGTTTAGCAAATGTTTCGTTTTAATAATACTTAAGACGAAATTTCTTTGAACGGTTATCGCTTACATTCAGTATCATCCTACGTCCATAATCTTCACTACAAATACAATATTTGACCCTACTTATTTTAAAACTGGTTTGTCAGCTGTCTTTGGCACATGCACATGTTTGCGAAAAACATTTGTACATAAAAGTTCTGGCATAATACATATGCTATGAAATTTTATATCCGTAACTGTTATTGTATCCCGACGACCATTGTCCGTAAATACTCTTTCAAGGTGACAAGCTTGGGGACATAACACAAAATATTTTTTAAAAAGACAATATTGTCTGTTTGTATTAAAAAAAATAAATGCATTTCCATTTGATAGCAATATGCACGATTATGGTTCAACTTCACTCTTCTGTCTTTCGATATAACCCAGAGAACTTACAGGGTTTTTTTTTTGTTTTTTTTTTTTTATGCTATAGGGGCACATAATTTCAAGTATAATCTGTGTATCATTTCGATTAAGAAAATATCCTAATCGATAATTAAATATGATTATTATCTTGAATATACGTGATGACTCGTTTTGATAAAGGTTTGTTAAGGACTCAAAATGGCGGCGCAAGATACGCGCTCGTTGCATTGTGGGTGTTTGCGTACACAATCGTGACGTCTGTGAAAACAACCCATTGTCATCCTACTGTCCCTTGCATATCATATCAATAGTGTAGCTAATAAATTGTAGGCTTCACTGTCAACACTTTCTATTTTTGTCCACAAGCTTTCTTGTGTATGTGTGTGTGTGGTTGTGTGTGTGATTTGGATTTATAAAGTAGCCTTAACAATTTTTCAGTCATATCGCTGTCACAGAATAAGGCAAGAAATAACTTGATTTCGCCTTAGAACGATTTGATCATTTTCGTCGAACATGCGTAAAACGTTACCTAGGGTGAATAATTGTTTTTCTAGGTAAGCAGCTGAACATCTTCAGATTTCATAAACACAGTCAGAAAAAGCTAAAAGAAAAGACACGAGCAGAAATTGTCAGAGAATTTGATATATTTGACTACAGACTGTAATAGGAAGAAAAATGACGCACCGAGATTCTTGGGTTCGATCCCTGACCGAGTCATACCAAAGATTTACAAAAATGCTACTAACAGCTGCCTTAGTAGTGTTAGGACTGGTCGGCCTGGTGTCAGGAAAATATGACTGGGTGGGACATCATGCTACATGTCTGCGGCATGATGCCCCAGTGCTAGACATCACTATAGACTACCACACTGCGGACATCGTAGCGTTATGACTGAAAATTTTTTAAAGCTACCTTAAAAATCCTAATCACACACACACACACACACTGTACATTCTATACTTTTCGGTAACTATCGAAGTGTCGGAAGTGAAAAAGTGTCGTGGTACCTAACAACGGACAAAATACCTCGATAAATCGATACCGTGCACCTGTACCTGTACCATTCAATACTTCGGATTGGCTAATGAAGTTCTAAAAACATGTGCTGGGTTTTACTTCATCTGTGTAGTTTAGAAACTCCTCCCACACGAACCAATTTTGCTGAAGGCTGTCATAATTCTTTGTGATTTAGGATTTTATCGATGCGTGTAATGTAAGCGTGGGAATATGTATTTTAGGCGAAATTCATCGTTGTAAAAATTCGATAGAAATCTAAATGTCACTATGACTACATCAGTATTTATATATATCTAAATATTGTTACCACGTATTTAGTTCAAAATCTCATAGACTAACGTTTGCAGTATTTTTAATCATATTTATTTTGAGCATTTTCTTTTAAGATGTAATTGGAATCAGTTGTATTTCATTGGATCTTATCTCTTTCCTTTCATCTGTAATATAATGTACTTTATTATCCTGCTATTACACTATATATATTGTATTCACATAATTACATTTTGTGTGTACCATTGTGTTGTTTACATGTACTGTTCTTGTGTGTACGATTGTGTTGTTTGCTTCTAACGTTTTCGTGTGTACCATTTCACATGTAACGTTTTCGTGTGTACCATTGTGTTTACATGTAACGTTTATGTGTGTATCATTGTGTTGTTTACATGTAATGTTTTGTGTGTAAGACTGTGTTGTTTGCATCTAACGTTTTCGTGTGTACCATTGTGTTTACAAGTGATGTTTTTGTGTGTACCATTGTGTTGTTTACATGTAACTTTTTTGTGTACCATTGTGCTGCTTACATGTAACGTTTTTGTGTACCATTGATTTGTTTACATGTAACATTTTTGTGTGTACCTTTGTGTTGTTTACATGTAACGTATTTGTATGTACCATTGCTTGTTTAAATGTGATGTTTTTTGTGTGTACCATTGTGTGGTTTACATGTAATGTTTTTGTGTGTAGTTTCGTATCCCACCAATTGATACACTGATAATGAGTTGCTCCTTTCCTCATGTCACATTCTAGAAAATTAAATTTTACATGATGTTCCACACTGCCAATTATGTAATATGTTTCCTCCATCTCTGATGGATAGGTATTCTCTTTGTGTATCATGGGTTTGATGGCACAATGTTTTCAGTTTATTCACATACGTTAAACGATTAGTTATATCCTTTCCGTTTAACACGCACATACGATTTGCCATTTTGCTTTTCAAGCGTATGTCTCATATTTGTCGTAGAGAGATAACTCTTGTTGTTGTTGTTGTTGTTGTAGGGTTTAACGCCATTTTTCAGCACACGATAGGCTATACATGGCGGTCAGTATTAATGGTGGAGGAAGAACCCGAGAAAACCCCGGAAAGAACCACCGACCTACGAGAAGCTACTGGCAAGCTTTCTCACATACCCACATTGGCTGAATCCGAGACTCGAACCCACGCAGACAGAGGTGAGATGGCAGTGATCCGTAACGGAGAGCGCGTTAGACCACTCGGCCACTCGGGGCCCCGATAACTCTTGTTTGTCAAACATGCCCAATCAGGTCTTCCTGTTTGTGAACGAGTAGATCATATAAAATTACTTACATGATTTTAGGAATGTCTTATTTAAAGTTAGAAAGGTATAACTTTACAAAACTTATTTTGCAATATGAAATTCAAACTGTTAAACAATCTTATGTTTAAGTGTTTAAAATATATTAGTTGTCAGATAACCGAATTGACTGAACCATTATTTTGATCTATTTTCCTCGACGCTTCGTTCTGCTGATTACATATCTAACGATCTGTAATACCTATTATTGTATACGAGTGGGTTGTGTTTTATATTAGTATACTGGGCCATAACGACAGATCTATGCTACTAGTGACAAATGAAAAAATTCATATTTATGCGCAGGAAATGGGCACGTCTACCAATTTTTTTTTATATCAACGGCAATATTTAATGGTGCATTAATTAGTAAGTTTTCAAAATATTTTGAACATGTCGCAACTCTTGACTAATTTTGAAGAAATAAGTGAATTTTATTGAAGTTAATGAAACATATTTCAAAGGTTCAAGAATGGCTTCAGTTGAAATGAAAGTAAAAATTAAAATGTTGTTAGTAAGTTGCAGGTTGAACTGTGCGTACGATGTATGATATATGAATAAACACAGTTTCATCTCACTATCCGTAAGTATTTTACAGATAGAGCCTTGACACAAAATACATAATGTTCATCCATGATCAAAACATTGATGAAACTAACAGAAACATAATCACACATTCAGAGGTTAAGGGTTAAACATAAATTTAATTAAATTACCATCAATGACTTATGATTTACAGTCCTGAGTAAAAAGTGATTTAACTTCATATGTGAGTTCGGTCTTGCTTGATTTACAGTCCTGAGTAAAAAGTGATTAAACTTCATATGTGAGTTCGGTCTTGCTGATGGGACCATGCTCTTGATACACATGATAGGTAGAATTGCTACACACTCGGGTAACGATTTTACAGAAGGAAACATTTCATTCTATGATTCTTATCAACAGCTTCTGTCTAACAGTTTGGACGCTCCAAAAGTTATATTGATTTGAGACCCAAGACATACATACATACATACATACATACATACATACATACATACATACGTAGGTATGTATGCATGTATGTATGTATGTATGTATGTATGTATGTATGTATGTATGTATGTATATATATATATATATATGTGTGTGTGTGTGTGTGTGTGTGTGTGTGTGTGTGTACATATATAGTCTGTGTGTGTGTTTGAAATCACTCACTTTTTCACGTACCAAAACAAAGGATTGAACCCAGGATATGTTTGTACTCATTATTATATGAAGTAATGGAGTGACAATAAGCTTTCAAATGTATATATTCATATTCAAACATATTATATTTGATAGAACGTTGTTACAAACCGTGTTGGCGTATTTTATACAAGTTCCTATTCATTGCAATAATCACACACGAAGCGAAACGAGTTTTAACTATGACTAAAATGCGTGTGAAAAATACATTTTATAAAAATCCTTATTTGTATGTGTGTGAGAGACAGAGACAGAGAGAGACAGAGAGAGAGGGAGAGAGAGAGAGAGAGTGGGATGACATTGTAAATTTCCGAGATGAGTTCGTTAAATCTGTGTTTTAAAAAGAAAATATCCCTTATATATTGTTACGACTCTGTCGCCTTAAACTACATAATAGAAAAGGCAAACCAACAAGCTTTGTGAAATTCAGCAAATAATTTATTCCTTTAAATTACAAAGTTGAAACGTTAAAAGAACTGACATTGTTGTGAATAAAATTCCAAATAATGCTAAACGTTCTATCACAAGTCCAAAAGTACAGTCTTGATGTATCATATTGTGTGTGTGTGTGTGTGTGTGTGTGTGTGAGAGAGAGAGAGAGAGAGAGACAGACAGACAGACAGACAGAGCTGAGTGGGATGGGTGTGTTTGTTTTGTTTTTGTCCAAAATTGTCAATGAGTACTTTGTAATTCCAATGGATAATTTAAACAAATAATGCTTGTTAAATGATATTTGAACACAATTAAAAGTGTTTCCACCAGGACTGATATTAAAATAGAAATGTATAATTGTTTACATGTTATTCTTTATACCTGACTTAAGATAAAAGTAAATTCCTAAACCAAAGTAATTTTATTGGAAATTTCCATCAAATTTGTAAACAAGATCAGGTCTGTTTACTTCAATTTTAGAAACAACCTGGCATATATCAAGTAGACCATGTTTTTACCAAGGGGAACAAAAAAATGTCCATAACTCAAATCTATGTAAACATGTTGTTTACGCATGATCATTATCTTAAAGTATAATCTACAATCATGGACAAACGTTACCTATGTGTGTTTTTGTGGGTTTTTTTACTTTTAATGTGGTTTTACAATTTTTGTTAGTCATATCGCTACGATATCTGTAGTGCGGCAGATTTTAGTGACGTTAAGCACTTGAGCATCATGCCGCAGACATGTAGCATCAGGTCCCATCCAGTAACATTATCCTGACCCTAGGTCGACCAGTCCTAACACTACCCTCTTAATGCTGAGAGGCAGCTGTTAGTATCATTAATATAAGTTTTTGGTATGACTCGGCCGGGGTGCAAACCCGCGACCTCCCGCATCCGAAGCGTACGCTCTAACCCGTTAACATTAGTAGTTAGGGGGGATACCCTAGCCTCAATGGGAATTATCATTACAGGACCCCCTGGGACAATCTAGCCTCAATGGAAATTTAACATGGAGAAAAATCGTGGGACAATCTAACCTCAAGGGGAATTTAACATGGGAAAAAGTCTTGGGTCACTCTAGCCTCAAGGGGAATTGAACATGGTGAAAAATCGTGGGTCACTCTACGTACAAGGGGGAATTTAACATGGGGGAATAGAGTTTGGGTTTGTCTAGGGACAAGGGGAATTGAATATGGGATTTTTTTTTTTTTTTTAAAATTAAATTTAAATTTAAATTTAAATTTAAAAAAAGGGGTAGGCAATGGAAAGGCTATCTCTTTTCGAGAAATATGGCTGGCCCTGAAAAGGGCCTTTGGGTTTATGATAATGTATCCATTAACATAAAGGGCACCGCATTGGTCTTCTTCTTCTTGTTCTTAGGCTGCGTCTCACTGTTGGTCCGTAAATCAGTACTCTTTTCAGGCATCCTTGTCTTTCAACGTAGATCCTACGAATCCACAGATTGGTGTTTGTCCTGTGGACAACGGTCCACTTGGATCGGACATACATGGGTATGTCCGTCCTAAACATCATGGAAGACACAAGGGTGGATGACTCAACTGTGGTCCACATCTTGAAGCGACGAGAACAGGTGAATCAATGTAGTGACTGCGCTTATTTATAGGCAGAGGTAGGATTGAAACGGATTGAGTTCATTCACCAATCCGAACACGCGTTACAAAATTCAGTCAGCTCGCAGCCAATCCGAAGAGAACAGTTTGTGACGTCACGTGGTCTACATAGATTCGCTAGCGCTTGTGTGTAGTCAATCTATGCGACAGTGATTCAACATGACGGAAACTCAGAAAACGATCCATTGGGGTGCACCAGCAGGGGAGACTGCCCAAAGGAACCCGGACTTACTTTCAGAAGAGGTACATTGGGATTTTGTGGATTTTCTTACCTCGCAAGAATTTGTTCCGGAACCTTCGTTACCTTCTTCATTACCGCAAGTGGAGAATTTTAGACAGAGACAGAAAGAAGAATTGGAGAAATTTATGCAACGACAAAAGGAAGCGGAACAAGCTTTTCTCCTACAGCAACAGCAACAGCAACAAGAAGAGGTAAGAAAAAAACAACAGCAACAACAGCAAGAAGTAGCAGCAAAGAAACAAGAGGGTGAAAATCAAACGGCTACGGTACTGTTGGACATTTTAGCGGAGTTAAGAAGTCTGAAACAAATGTATCAGACTTCTTTATCACGACCGAAGAGAATACGACCTTCCCGAGCTAAACACGCCAACCCTGTGACTAAGCCTATCGTACCACCCTTAGTGATTTCAACCCAATCATCAGAAGTAGGCCTTGGCCGTGGCAAAGGCTTAAGGCAGTTAAAGTTGATTGGTTAAACTCACCCCTACACCAAAAAAAAGGCCCTTTTCAGGGCCACCCACATTTCTCGAAAAGAAATACAATTTCAATTTGCCAATAACTAAAAAAAAAAAAACCCACCCATTTTACCCTTATAGTACGTGTCTGTGTATGAGTGCGTGAGTGTAGCTTCTTATTTTAAAATCATAACTCAAAGACACTTACCTTATATCATTAATGTATTCTTTTATCCATTTTTACAATCCAATTCACAATTCACAACGCAACACTTTAATTAAAAGTTCATTGACTTCTTCTATCTCCTTATTTAGTCTCTCTGTTTTTTGAATTTCTTCACCGTCGCACTCTTTTCCTCTTCTTCTTCCTCACTTTCTTCCCTTCTTCTTTTCTTCTCCTGTTTCTTTTTCTTCACCTGTCTGCTTTCTTCCTCTGAAAAATCCCTCTCTTCTTCCGAAGAATCCCTCTCTTCTTCTGAAGAATTCCTTTTTTCTTCTGACTCCTCTTGTTTCTTTTTTGGGCAATCTGGAGACCAATGTCCTTTTTCTTTACAATAATAACAGGTATCTTGACTTTTGTCTTTTTTAGCCCCTGTTTTTGTTCTTTTTTGACGGTCTGGACACTCTGAAGACCAATGCCCTTTCTTCTGACAGATATTACAAGTATCTTGACTTTTATCTCGAAAGGAAGGAGAGTAGTCCGTGGGCTGGTCTGAAGAGAATTTTCTAATGACCCCTCGCAAAGCTCTGACGAAACGTTCGATTTGGTTAGTCTCTTCCATCGTTGTGCTCGGCTTGAGAGTGAAATGAATAGTGAAAGGACAAGACACACACCCTTTTATATACGTTGGTCTGCCATGACTATAAATTAGTCTATGGTGTTTAAACTTGAGTCATTTGACGTTTTGCACTCAAGATGAAACGATCCTATTCATTTGAGAAGAAAGAAGAAGAAGAAAGTAAGAGGCAGAAACGTGATCTATCGCCTCGAACCAGGGCTGAAATCTTGGCACAAATTCATGCCAGTGATTTTGAAGAGGACATGAGTGAACCAGAATTCGAACACTCTAAACCAAGTTCACTACCCTTAGTCAACCCTGAAAAGTACTATTCCATTCGAGAGACGGAAAAGCGCTCCTCTAGAAAATTTAGAACCACGGCTTACACCTACACGGTGAAGTTTAAAGATTTCAAGACCGACGTACCCTTGGAGAAAGCAGAAGGATTTATCACCGAGATGTGGGATTCTTTGCTCACCGCACTCAAGCGACAATGTCAACCCAAAGAAGACGATCGCTTGACACTATCCATAGATCACGACGGTTTGAAATCCCCTGTTTGGATCGAGTTTGGCAGACCTGCAGAACTAACCCCTTCCAAAATCATGGACAAGATTCAACACGTACAACAATCTAATGACCAGTTTGACATCACCGATGGTAAAGCCACACTGAAAATGGACCACGTCTCTCTTCCTCAAGGGACAGGACGCAAAAAGATGTTATTGGTGAACGAGCTTCGCAGCATTAAGCGTAGTCTTGTCCAAACTCACAATCCTCATGACCAGATGTGTTTAGCCCGTGCCGTCGTGGTGGGACGAACCTATGCCAACAAGAACGACACGACAGAATGGAAAAGAACCTGGGAGAACATTCGAAAATCGAACCGAACCAAACAACGAAACGAAGCAGAACTCCTGTTGCAACAAGCTGGCCTGTCCAAAGACACACCCTGTGGCATTCCTGAGATGCAAAAATTGCAAGATGCCCTAGCTCCACGCTACACCTTGAAAGTGCACCCTCAAGAAATGCGCGGGTCTCTGTTGTTTCGAGGCCAAGACTTTAAGGACGGAAAATACATTCATGTTTATCATCACGATGACCATTTCGATACCATTACCAGTATCACCGGATTTCTGGGATACAGATATTACTGTGAGAAATGTGACTATGGTTATAATAATCGAGAGCAACACAAGCATTGTGGATGGAAATGCCCAGGATGTTTGGCCTCTCCACCCTGTCTGAGCGAAGAACCAGTGCCTTGTTCGACTTGTCTGCGCACGTTTGTCAGCCCTACCTGTTACCAACAACATTTGAAAACACAAGGTTCACAGAAGAAATGTGCTTGTCAACTCCTGAGATTGTGCCCTACGTGTAGACAAGGCATACGTACCAACAATGCCAAGGCACACATATGTCGAGGAAAGAAAAAATGTCACATTTGTCACCACATCGTGGACTTGGAACACGAATGTTACGTGCAAAAATACCAACCCCCACCAGAGAAAGAGGACGGTCACAAGAAGAAAGGCAATTTCATCTTTTTCGATTTCGAATGCATGCAAGAGACTGGCATTCACATCCCTAATTTCTGCATGGCTCATCGAGCGTGCGAGAAGTGCATTCAAGAACCTATCTTCAGTCATTGCCCTCACTGCAGCAAGATTCCTGGAGGACGTGAAAAAATCTTTCGGGGACCAAACACGTTAGCCGATTTTGCCCAATGGGTCTTAGACCCCATCGACAAGACGTGGAGCCAAGAGGACATCGAACGTTACGGAGATTGTCATCGTCATGCCACGGTGATGGCTCACAATTTCTCCGGATACGATGGACAGTTTCTTTTGAGGTACTATACGGAACATGGCACCGAACGTCCTAAAGTGATTTTAAACGGAGCCAAAATCATTTTCATGCAAGTGGGACAAGTACAGTTTAAAGATTCGATGAGTTACTTGGCCATGCCTTTGAGCCGAATGCCTAAAACGTTTGGAATGACAGAAATGGCTAAAGTGTACTTTCCACACTTTTTCAATACGGAAGCCAATCAACATGCTGTTCTACCCCATTTGCCTGAGGCTCACTATTACGACCCCGACAACATGCGTACCGAACAACGAGAAGCTTTCTACGCTTGGTACCAAGCTCACGCCTCGGACCCTTTCGACTTTCAGGAAGAAATGTTAAAGTATTGTCGTTCCGACGTGGACATTTTACGGCGTTGCTGTGGAAAATTTCGAGAACTGTTCATGGAACACGGAGGGGTCGATCCTTTGAAAGAAGCTTGCACCATTGCCAAAGCGTGTTCCTTAGTGTACCGCCAACGATTCATGCCTGAAAACACCGTGGCTGTCATCAGTCCTCAAACGACCCACTATGTCAAGCGTCAAAACTCGGTCAAAGCCCTACGTTGGTTACTTGTGCGACAAGGAAGACAAATGGATTCAGCATGCCCGCAACGGAGGAGGCGAAAAGACCATCGGAACGTATTCGGTAGATGGCTGGGACTTAGAAAACCCCAAGATCGTGTACGAGTTTAACGGCTGCTTATTTCACGGATGTCCCGTCTGTTACCCTGACCGTGGCACTAAAAATCAGTTTTTGCAACGAACCATGGAAGACTTGTACCAGGACACTTGTCAGCGACGCCTAAAGTTAGAACAGCAAGGATACCAAGTGGTGGAAATGTGGGAACACGAGTACGATCACCGTATGAAAACCGATCCCGAGTTTAAACGCCTCGTGGAAAGTTACCAGTTCATGGACCCGCTGAACCCGAGGGATAGTTTGTACGGAGGAAGGACCAATGCCACCTGTTTGCTGTACCAAGCCGACGAAGAGAAAGGAGAAGAAATCAAATACTTGGACGTGTGTTCGCTGTATCCCTACGTGTGCAAATATTGTCGCTTTCCTGTAGGGCACCCACAATTGCTGACGGAACACATCGACCTGAAAAACATTCGACAATACGAAGGCTTAATCAAGTGCAAAGTTTTGCCTCCCACGAACCTATACCATCCCGTCTTACCTCACCATTGTCAAGGCAAACTGATGTTTCCCTTGTGCCGTACTTGTGCCGAAACGTGCAACCAAGACCAGCCTTGCCATCACACCCAGGAAGAACGTGCCTTGACGGGAACCTGGGTCAGCGTAGAATTGTTCAAAGCTCTGGACATGGGATACCAACTGTTAGAAGTGTACGAAATTTGCCACTTTCCCAAGACACAACAGTACCACAAGGGTGACCCTACTCAGAAAGGCATTTTCGCCGACTACGTGGATGCCTTTCTGAAACTGAAACAAGAAGCCAGCGGCTATCCTTCCTGGTGTCACACTCCCGAAGACCAAATACAATTCAAAGAGAAATACTACGCACAAGAAGGCATCTCTTTAGACCACATCGAAAAAAACGAAGGCAGGCGATCGTTTGCCAAAGTGATGTTAAATTGCTTGTGGGGTAAAATGGCACAACGACCGTGTTTACCCAAGACGGAATATTTGACAGAACCTTCCCGCTACTTCCAGATGATTCACAACAAAACCAAATACATGAAACACGTGGAGGTTGTTCGCGAGGATTTGATCTTGGTCAATTACGAAGAAGATCTGGACTTTGTACAAGACGACCCTTTTGGAAACGTCATCATTGCGGCTTACGTGACAGCTCATGCTCGCTTAAAATTGTACGAAGCTTTAGAACTGTTAGAAGAACGCGTCCTGTACTTTGACACGGACAGTTGCATTTACATCCATCACCCGATTCAACAGCACCCTGACATCGAAGGAGACCGTTTAGGAGCCTGGACAGACGAGCATCCCGACGACAAGATTCTAAGTTTCGTCAGTGGTGGTCCCAAAAATTACGGCTACGAATACCGGGACAAACAAGGAGAAGTGCACACGACGTGCAAAGTGAAAGGACTGACTCTGAATCATCGTACCAGTCGAGTGGTCAACTTTGGGGTATTGAAAGAAGCCTTGCAATCGGGAGAGGATGGAAACTTTAAAGTGACCACTTATCAACCGAACAAGATTGTACGTTTACCCACTCACCACATCGTCAGTCGGCCCCTAGAAAAAGTCTATCAAATCGTGTACCAGAAGCGAGTGAGACTTCCCAATCACTTTACGTTGCCGTACGGTCACGTCGGTATTGGTCTGTATATAAAAAGGAACCCTAGGCAAGATCGATAGTTCATTGCTCATTGAAGTAACTTACCATGTCGTTGACGAAGAAGAAACCAGATTGGTTAGGAGTCAAATGTTGGACATCACCGAGACCAGGGTTTTGAGGCTTGGACACAAGAGGTGGCCCAGTATGCACGAGAGTTATTCAAGGAAAAAAGTTACTTTTCAACCTGTGTTAGTGACGGTGCCAGAAGAACCCGTCACCCAGGACAGGACTCTTGTGGACAGGCCTGAAAGACCCTTTCGGGAGGACACTTGTGTGACCTTACCCCCTACTATAGAACCGGTTAGAACTTTACCCAAAACATGTGGTTGTTGTACAGACACTTGTTTTTATTCCACGTTCATGGTTATCATGTGCCTTTTATTCTTGTACTTAAGCCTTTGGCTTTTATGTATTTTTGTCTTTCGTATTCATGTTTGAAAAAAACATTCAATAAACGTGTTCTGAAAAAGTATATAAACTCTTGTCTTGTTTGTTTTTCGTGTCACAAGTGACATTTCTCACACTATGGCTACCTCTACTGTCTCTGCACCCTCTTCCTCTACTGTCAAAGTCATCGACGAACACTTAGATCGTGCCAGTTGGGAGGCTTTGTATCTTCGCCATCCCTTTAACATGCTCATTGCTGGACCTAGCGGTTCGGGCAAAACCGAATTCGTCAAACGTTTGATCGAACATAAACATCATTTGATCGATCGACCCCCTCAAAAAATCGTGTGGTGTTACAAAGAGTGGCAATCGGCGTACAGCCTCTTGCGAGAAAGTCAAGGCGATTCCATCGTGTTTGTGGAAGGCATTCCTAAAGAAGACGACGGCATCGTCTCTGACTCCCGTCAAACCCATTTGGTCATTTTCGACGACATGTTAGGAGAAGACGAAGAAGAAATTAAACTGTGGTTCACGCGCAAAGGGCATCACCGTAATGCCAGTGTCATTTACATCACCCAAAATTTGTTTCAACAAAGTAAAGCCCATCGCACCATCAGTCTCAATGCGCATTACGTGGTCTTGTTTAAAAGCCCTCGAGATAAATCGCAAGTGCAAGTCTTAGCCAAACAGTTAGGAACGCCTTGGCTGACTCAGGCGTACGACGATGCCACTCAAACGCCACACGCCTATTTACTCGTCGATTTGAAACCTACGACCCCGAGGATTTGCGATTTCGTACCCACTTGTTTCACCACTGGTGCCAAGACGGAGGGCCTGTCCTGTACACGTCTCCGTCCTCGACTTCTATAAAAACCTCAGACCCTTTTTCGTCTGTCTCACACAGTGTGAACATGACGTCCCTTCAGTCGCATCTTCCCGTCAAATTGATTCGTGCCTTGTATGGCATCAGTCGAGAAAAAAATCCACAAACACGAGCTCGTGTCATAGAAGCTAGTCTCAAAGAAGTCTTACGATGGTTCACGGTGACGGCACGTCAATTACTCCAAGGAATCATTCAGATTCCTCATCAAACCAAACGCTTTTTCGATCGAAACAAAGTCGCTTTGGTCCAAATGGCCGATCCCCGCATCGACACTCAAACCAAAAAACAAATCATTTTGAAACCTGGAGGGAGCGGTACTCTAGGAGGGGTCATCATTCGCTCTCTCTTAAGATGGGATCCTAATGCCCCCAAAGTTATCCCCAAGAAAAAAGTCCAACGAAGCCCCAAGAAGAAAAAGAAAAAGACCAGGTCCCCAAGGAGAACTTCTCCAGTGGCAGGACCCTCCTCTGACCAGACACCACCACCACCCCGGAAAAAGAAAAGAAGCCCCCAGAAAAAAAAAACAGAAAAAAAGTCCCCAGAAAAAGAAAAGTCCACAGAAGAAAACTAGTCGCAAGAGAGGCACTTCGGCCAGGACGCAACCTTACACTCGCAAACCACGACCAGCCACGGCGGTGACCGTATCTCCGGCATCCTCACGTTTCTCCACTTCTCCGTTGATGACACCAGGAACTGAAGAGTACTTGGAGACGTTGATCACACCAAGAACTTCTCCGTTGATGACCCCCAAAAGAACTTCCCCAGTGGCAGGACCCTCCAATTTAGCGGCAGTGGCTGCTGCTCACAAAGTACCTGCTCCCAAAATCAAAGTCCATGAAAGATCGGGCATGTTACAAAGTTTATTGGATTTGTGCAAGCAAGAACTGGCTCGATTTAGTCCGTTGCGTACCCCTGCACGACGTGTCATGCCTGTCCTCAAACTAATACGACGTAAAGACAATCAGTGGCGACGCGTTCGAGTATAAAAAAGGCCTGTGACCAAGTAGGGGTATCAGAGAACTTGTAAAAGATGTCACCTCCAAGAAGCCAAAAAAGAAAGAGACAAAGGCAGACGCGTCATCCGACAAAGCGCTTAGCCAAGCATCGACATTACCCTAAGAAAAGACACAGTCGTTCCAAGAAAAAGAGGCGTCAACAAAGGGGAGGATTCCTTGGCGATTTTGGGAAAAAAATTGTCACCTTTATGATAAAGCGATAGTCCCAAAAAAGATAAAAGGGTGTGTGTTAAGTCATCGACGTTAGTGAATGTCCCGGAACCCACAAGCAAAGATGTCACCCTCCAGAAAACCCCAAGGAAAGAAAAGGAAAGGACTGCCACCACGTTTAGCCAAACATGGGGACATGTTATCTGTCCTGTCCAAAGCTTCTCCACCCCTACGAAAAAAACTCATTCAAACGGCCTCCAAAGAGGTCATCGATACCGTGTGCGAATGTTGTTTGAACGTCTTGAAAGGCACGATCCCTTTGTCCAAACACCAGAAACAATGCTTAGGCAAACATCGTCACCTTCTTCGCCAAATGGTTCAAAAGAAAATTCCCATTCGTCAAAAAAAAGAAGATGTTGGTCCAACGTGGAAGCATTTTACCCCTCTTGTTAGGTCCCATACTGAAAGGAGTCTTGGGAACCATGTTGGGAGGACTGGTGGGAGCAAGATAAAAAGGCCGTCGGAAGTCCCAAGATCTCAGAATCGACCCCTGACAACCCCATGGAAGGACGAAAACTAGCTTTAGTGCCTTACAAACGATGGATGGAATACCGTCGTTGGCAAGAACAACGCACCCCGCATTTACCTCCCAATCCCAATTTGAGCGAGATGTCCCAGTTACAACACAAATTGCAGTCCTTGATGGATCGCCAAGATTTGTCCGAAACAGAAATATCGCAAAAGTACGGTAAACTCTTGCAACGACTGCAACTCTTTCACCAGAAAGCTTTAGACGAAACAGCTTTACCCACTCTGAAAGATTTTAAGACCTTGATGAAAAGTCCAGCACCATCACCAGTACCAGTACCAGTACCATCACTACCCGTGACCAAGACAGAAAAAGAAGAAGAAGGGTTTCAAACTCCACCAGAAAAAGTACGCAAGTTAACAACACCACCTACCTCAAGAATTGGATGGATTAAAAAGATGATGGCCACCCCTTCTTCATCACAAGAGAAAAAGAAAGTGAAGACAGAAGTGAAGACAGAAGTGAAACAAGAACCGATATCCCCCGCTCAGACATCCTCCTCTTCAACACATATTGCCGGTCGCACACGCAAAGCATTGCAATCCAAGAAAATACCCCAAGAGAAAAAGAGTAGCATCCTCCAAGAGTGGGTGCCTTATTAACACACCAACCAACACAAAAAAAACTGGAAAAAGTCTTAGCCAGCATTTACTACGATCCCTCGCATCCTGCAGGTTACGCAGGAGTTCAAAAATTGCATCGTGCTGCCAAAACTCGATTGAAAAGTCTCCGTTTACCTCAAGTGCAACGATGGTTACAAGAACAAGCTACCTACACTTTACACAAACCCATTCGACGCAAGTTTGCCAGAAGTCGCACCCGAGTGGAAGGCATCGATCATCAATGGCAAGCCAATTTAGCCGATGTCTCTCATTTGGCCAGCTACAATCGCGGCTACAAATATTTGTTTTGTGTCATCGACGTCTTTTCCAAATTTGCCTGGGTCGTGCCCTTGACTTCCAAATCGAGCAGCGAGTTAGTGCGAGCCCTGCAACGGGTGTTGAAACAAAGCGGTCGTCACCCTCTTCGATGGCAAACGGACAAAGGCACCGAATTTCTGAACCAAGCTTTCCAAAAAGAATTAAAGAAACGTGACATTCATTTTTTTACCACCGAGAATCCCGAAACCAAAGCCAGCATCGTGGAACGTTTTCAACGCACTTTGAAAGAACGCATGTGGAAATATTGTACGCATCACCACACTCTGAAGTACATCGACATCTTACCGCACCTGGTGCAAGCGTACAACCAATCTTACCATCGAAGCATCGGACGTGCCCCGCAAGACGTGACTCCCGAGAACGAAGTGTTGGTGTTTGAGCGCCTGTTCGGTACATCCCCGACGAGGGCTGTCCCCAAGAAAAGTGGAGAGTTGACCGTACGAGATTGGGTGCGCATTGGCAAAACCAAACGCACTTTTGACAAAGGTTACTTACCTAACTGGACGACCGAATTGTTTCGCGTCACTGGACGAGTGCATGGCCGTCATCCTGCCGTCTATAAATTGGAAGACATGAACGGAGAAGTGCTCAAAGGAACGTTTTATTTGCCCGAGTTACAACGTGTCACAAAAAAGAAGACGACGTGTACGACATCGAAAGCATTCTCGAACGCAGAACCCGTAAAGTGGGCAAACGACGTGTCAAAGAAGTCAAAGTACGTTGGAAAGGATATCTACCCAGTTTTGGTTCTTGGATCGACGCTTCACAAGTCATCGACTATAAAAAGAAGTGACCATCATGCCCTTTCACACAGCAGACGCAGCTACGTCGACCACTCCTCCTTCACCTAGTTCTTCTGTGCAAGATTTACAAAAACAACCCTTGTGGGTGTGGTGTGGAGAACGTGTGCCTAAAACGCAAATCGTCTTTTTCTGCCAAATCTTCGTGGTGTATTGTGTCATCGGGGCAGCCATTGCCAATCTGAGTTTGCAACAAGGAGACAAACAATTGTGGACCATTTTATTGAGCAGTTGCATCGGTTACCTGCTTCCCAATCCCTCCCTGAAATTCTCCTCCAACGGGAACCACGGGAACCTTGTGTCCAGTGCCAGTGTCAGTCACCACTCCAACAACCACAACCAGAACCCCATTTTGGGCGGAGACACGCCTCTGACGTCTAGTAATATCCCCTCGGACAGCCACAGAACTCTGGAATTATGAGTCACCAAAACCAATTTTACTTAACCTTACCCAGTGACAGTTCCATGGAGGTGTTTCCCAAGAACACGTTGTGCTGTTACACGGCCAAATTACCTCAGGCCATCCCCTTAGATCACGAAGCCCATTGGGAAGTGGCTTTAGTAGAAATGATTCACCCGACCCAAGTCCTCAATGTCCTTCCCAATCAAATTTTTTTTGATGTGGAAGTTCATGACGAGCAAATGCAACAGTGGATGGATAGCAATGTCAAATATGACAAGAAAACCCGTACACAAAAGTACACCACCTATCACTTGTTCATTCCCCCAGGCTATTATTTTAGTGGTCAACATTTGGTCAGCACCATAACCTCCAGGTTTAATGTCGTGTTTCTGAAAGCTTTGGAGCATGTCAACAAAAGTGTCGCCATGGAGTACCACAAAGCAGCTCGTCGCTTCTTGATGAAATTTGAACGAAGTAAAATCATGTCCATTTTATTTTGTCCTGAATTGTTTGACAAGTTGGGCGGAGACATGGACATGAGAAAGACCATGATGAAGAAAAACGAATTACCCATCGTTTACGACAACGAGTCTTTTAGCAAGTTATTTCGTGCCCCGGTAGAACTGAACCAAGGACTGAATTTGATGTTCGTGTATTCCGATGTGGTGGAGTACAACGTGGTGGGACACACCTCCGTACCGTTACTCCGTGTCATTCCTTTCAAAGTAGATTCTGCCACGAACGCTGACGAGGAAGGTGGAAACACTTACCACGTTCACCGCGAATTTGTCCATCCTCACTATTTGCCGGTCAGCAAGTCGTATTTGGACACGGTCAACATTGCTATAAAAGGAGATCTGGGACAAAATATTCCATTCACCAAAGGAAAAGTCACGGTGAAACTCCATTTTCGAAAACGGTTCTCTCACGACTCGTAAGTAAGTCATGTATCCAGTGTACCGAGGGGTTGCTCGACAGCGAGGACACGGTTTAGGAGATATGTTAAAATAGGCCTTTCGTTCGGTGGCCCCGGTGTTGAAACCGATGGTGACACGCGGATTGCACGCCTTGAAAGATGCGGCACTGACGCAAGGCAAAGAATTTCTCCAAAATGTCATCATCGACAAACAAAACCCTAAAGAAGCCTTCATGAGGGCAGGCAAAAATGTCTTGCTGCAAACGGGTAAAGACATTTTAGGCCGACAAGACACACCTATAAATGCCCTGCACGCTACCGAGTCAGGCATTCAGCAAGGACAAGGCAGAAAGAGACGACGAAGAAAACACCCTTTCACCAGACTTCAAGCGAGAAAGGCCAAGAAAAGAAGAACCGTTCGAGACTTAGACGTTTTCGATTATTGAGACCCAGAGAAAAAATGATGCACCGAGAATCTTGCGCTTGTTCCAAGACGGAACTGGACCTGTTTGCCATGCCCACCACGATGATGACGATGCAAGAATCCCAATGGGTGGAATTTCACCCCGTCTCCTCACTGACCGATTCCGCTCCCATCGAGTTTGAAATCAAAGGACAGCCCGAAGATTACATCGATCTGAATAGCAGTTACTTGTACCTGAAAGTCAAAATTCTAGATAAGACTGGAGGTCCTATAGACGATGAAGCAGTAGCTCCCGTCAACAATTTCATGCATTCCTTGTTCAGTGGAGTGGACTTGTACTTGAATAACAAATTGGTCAGTAGCAGCATGGATACTTACCCTTATCGTGCCTACCTGGAAAATCTCTTGACGTACGGAATAGATACCAAGAACACTCATCTCAATGCCTGTGTGGTATGGGAAGCTGACGAACCTACCAAGTTTGAAATATTGGAAACTGATGAAAAGAAAGACAACAATGATGGATTTGTAGAACGAAGAAAGAGAATCACGGGAGTCGACACAAGTTTAGAACTGATGGATCGTTTGCATTTGGACATGTGGTTGCAAGAAAAGTATTTGCTGAACGGGGTGGATGTCCGCCTGAGACTGAATCGGAGCAGTACCGCTTTCCATTTAATGGCTGATAGTGACGGTTACAAAACCAAAATCCAAGAAGCCAGACTCTACGTACGCCGTGTGGAAGTGTTACCTAAAGTGGGAAACGACATCAGTCAGACGTTGAGCAGAACGACCGCCAAGTATCCCATACGACGCGTGGAAGTGAAAACCTTCACCATTCCCAAGGGACAGTGATCCATGATCGAAGATCATCTGTTCCAAGGACAGTTACCCAAACGTTTTATCGTTGGTATCGTCGAGAATACAGCCTTCAACGGAGCTGCCGAAAAAAATCCTTTCTACTTTCAACACTTTGGCGTGTCCAGAATCGAAGTCAGTCGCGATGGCAAAACCTTGTGTACCCGACCTTTCGAACCTGACTTTAAAAAGAAGAATTACTTGAGATCGTACTTGTCCTTGTACGAAGCCACCGGACAGTTAGGAACCAACACCAGTCACGGTATTACGTACGAGGATTATGCAGGAGGCTATGCTTTGTGGGCTTTTGATTTCACTCCAGACCAAGGCAGCGACGAGGGACATTTCCACCCTATAAAATCCGGCCAGATTCGTGTGGAAATTCAGTTTAAAGACCGAGACCCTGATGAAACGGTGAACGTCATCCTGTATGCAGAATTCGATAATACCATAGAAATCAACAGTTTGAGAGAAGTCATTCTAGATTACTAGAAGCCATGGAAGACTGTTATCCCTCTTTACCTAGTGGAGAAACTTTAGACATGAAATGTGAGGAGACTGTGGAAAAAGAAGAAGTGTTCATGATGAAGTCAAGATGGCCAGAACAAGAAGCCCATTTAGTCTCCTGTTTTGCCAAACACTTGGTCGACAAAATGACGGAATTGATCAAGAAAAATTGCTATGGATGTCAAAACGATCATCCCAGTCAAATTCAACACGATAAATGCCTGATGCTGAGTCAAGAAGAAAAATTGGACGAGTATCTGGACGAAGCTTGGAGTCTCATCTCGAACAAAGACGTGTTGCACCAGTGGTATAAAGACTTGCGTGAACATTCTTGTCCACCATTAACCACTCAAGAGATCCATCGTATCGAAGCTCTCCTGAATCAGAGTGAGGAAACAGAACGAATAACCGTTTATTCGTCAGACATTTTCAAGCAAAAAGTCAGGATCGAATTGACGACTTATTATTACCTGTGAAGAAGAAAAAAACATGGATACCTGGGAACTTTATTACCTTTTGAACCACAGTTCGTATACGGCTTCTTGGAATCCTGTCGTCTGTGCTAAAGATGAACTCCCTCATCGCAAACCTAAAGACCATCAAGCTTACGTGATCCACACGGACGAAAGTCATCTCCCAGGAACCCACTGGGTAGCCGTCTACTTTCCTCAAGAAGGATGTGTGGAATATTTCGATTCGTACGGATTGCCCCCTTTGGAAGACAATATCATCGACTTTATGAGAAGAAATGCTCAAACCACCCGATTCAATAATGTGAAATTACAAGGCACAGATTCCTTGGTGTGTGGACAGTACTGTGTGTATTTTCTGCATCATCGCAGCCTGGGCTATTCCTTAGAACATTTAGTGACTCATTTTGATCCTCGTTCTTCTTCTAGAAACGATGTGAAAGTAGATCGATGGTTCTGTGACAATTATGCTTATCTTTTGTCTCAAGCTAGGAAACGTAGTGTCCATCAATGGCCTAATGATTTCCAACAGTGGAAATCACAATTTCATTCACAACGTTGTCAGCCCTGTTTAAAGTAGATTGCCAATTGAGAAAAAAATGTTTGTGATTTGAAAAAAATGTTTGATGTTAACCTGTTGGATTATTGTTAAAAATGTTAGAGTTGTTGTTTAGTGTTAAGTGATTTTTGAATAAAAAATGTTGTGTTTTGAAAACAAATGCCTTTGTCTTTTGTTTAGCCATAAGAATGTTGGATTGATGCTCTTTCATTTCTTACTATCCCTCTCATGACACTCACTGTACGTTGCGGCTCGAAAACCGTGTGGGGGATGTTTTCCTTCACGTCCGCTCTTTGACTTTAAGAACCGGGGTTGTTTCCAGTCTAACCATCCATTGTCGACTCATCCTCCTAAGAAGATGTGCTCCAAACTAGCTAAGCTCAACGAAGCCTACGTGAATTTGCATAGGGTCAGACACAGTCTGATACCGAAGCCAGAAGAAATAGAGAATGTGAGAATGTTAAAAATCACTGAAGACCTGATAGAAGAACTCTTCAGAGAAGAAATGAACAGGGAAAAAGAAGAATGGACAGAGAAGTACAGACTTCAGAGACAGCAGCAACAGCAGCAACAGCAGCAACAGCAGCAGCAGCAGCAGCAGCAACCTGAAGCTGACAGAGGCTTTGTCGATTGTCGTATCGACACCAAAGAGTTCTTCTTCTCTTTCCGAAGAAGCAGACCTATCGCCAGAAAGTCTATCCTCAGAGGACATCGCATTCTTAGAAACTAAAAAAGATTGCCATAGCAAACAAAAAAAACAGCCCTTTTCAGGGCTACCCCAATACTCTAGAAAAGAAATAACGATCCATTTGCCAATGTGTGTAGGTAGAGTAGTGTGAATATAAACACTAACTCTTTATTGATAGTGAGAGTGTATGTGTTTGTGTGTTTGTAAGTGCTCACGTACGTTGGTGTGGATAGTAGATTAAAATCATGTTTTTTTGGTGTTTGAGGTGTATATTTGGAGTTAGATTGGATTGCTTTGCGTATGTAAATAGTCTATTGAAGTGATTTATAAAAAATTTTAAAATAGTGATAGGAAGCATAAAAAAGTGAGTGAGTGTTTCTTTTAGGTCGGCGCGTTGTTGTTTTTGGTCATGATCTAGGTAAGATCAATTTTATGTTTTTAGGGGGATGTTTTCCATCACGTCCGCGCTTTCACTATAAATTGAAACTCGCTCGGCAGTCTAGCTACCCTTGTTGATTGATCAACACCAAAAATGAACACGAGACTGGAGAAACTGTTGGAACTTCATGTGCATCTGGAATATGCCAGGCGCATGTTAAATGAACTGGCCGCGGAAGCCATTGTGGAGGAGGGAAGGATAAGAGAGGAGGAGGAAAGAAGAAACAAAGAAGAGGAGGAGAGAAGATATAAAGAAGAAGAGGAAAGAAGATACAAAGAGGAGGAGAGAAGATACAAAGAAGAGGAGGAGGAGGAAAAGGAGAGAAGAAGAAAAAATTTCAGAATCCCAGAAACCGAAAATTGGGATTCTGAAGCCACATATCCTGCCTCTGCTCTCTCCCCCAAAAAGGTAAAAAGTAACTGGGGGACAAGATGTGTATGTGGCGCCAGGCCTGGAAGGTGTCACCATTAACCAGGTGTCCATGAAGTAAAAAAAAAAACAGCCCTTTTCAGGGCTACCCCAATACTCTAGAAAAGAAATAGCTATCGATTTGCCAATGTGTATAGGTAGAGTAGTGTGAATATAAACACTAACTCTTTATTATTAGTGAGAGTGTATGTGTTTGTGTGTTTTTGTTTGTAAATGTTCAAGGAAGTTTGTGTGAATAGTAGATTATGGGTTTCTTTATTGTTTCTTAGCGAATGTGGAGAGTATAGTTTGGGTTTGATTATATGAAATGAGAAAAGTGGGGGGATGTTTTCCTTCACGTCCGCGCGTTGTTGGGTCATGATCTAGGTAAGATCAATTTTATGTTTTGGGGATGTTTTCCTTCACGTCCGCGCTTTCACTATAAGAACCCACAGTATTCGTCGTTCAAACCATTCTACAAAGAAGATGGCTTCTAACCAAATGGACAAAATACAAACATTGCAAGACGTTTTAGACAACTTAGGAATGATGGAGCAGATGTTAATAAGACTCGTTGAAGACCATTATTCCTATAGTCCCCATCGTGTAAAGATGGAAATTAATAACTTAAAAAAGGTAAAGGACAAGATTAGTGGTGTGATGAAAGAGATAAAGGAGGAGAAGGAGGATGAAGAGGAAAGAATAAGAATAAGCAAATGGAACGAAAAAATTGAAAAAGAAGAAGAAAATGAGAAGAGGAAGAAAGAAGAGGAGGAAGAGAAGAAGAAAGAAGAGCAGGAGAAAAAAAAGAAAGAGAAGAAGAGAAAGAGTGTAGGAGATAAAATAAGAACTTGGTGGAGAAAAAGAAGAAATTAGAAGCAGAAGAAGAAGAAAACCCAAAGGCCCTTTTCAGGGCCAGCCATATTTCTCGAAAAGAGATAGCCTTTCCATTGCCTGCCCCTTTTTTTAAATTTAAATTTAAATTTAAATTTAAATTTAAATTTTTTTTTAAAAAAATCCCATATTCAATTCCCCTTGTCCCTAGACAAACCCAAACTCTATTCCCCCATGTTAAATTCCCCCTTGTACGTAGAGTGACCCACGATTTTTCACCATGTTCAATTCCCCTTGAGGCTAGAGTGACCCAAGACTTTTTCCCATGTTAAATTCCCCTTGAGGCTAGATTGTCCCACGATTTTTCTCCATGTTAAATTTCCATTGAGGCTAGATTGTCCCAGGGGGTCCTGTAATGATAATTCCCATTGAGGCTAGGGTATCCCCCCTAACTACTAACATTGTAAGATGTTGTCTACAAACGACCCTAACAATATATAATCATGGATACAATTTAAAGGTGCAATATAGATATACATAATAATATACAAAAAATTTAACTTTGGATTGCTGATTATTTTGACATCAAAAAGAAGAGTGTGCTCATTTTTAAGAGATTAGCTACGAGGAAGATTTCTCATAGCCATGCGAATTCTAATTTATAACTACCAATGATGCGGATACGTGTATGATAAAAAGAAAATACCACAAAATTTCAAACGACCGTCTGCTGGTACATTTATCCCTGTAGCGGACAAATGTTTTATTGCGCCCTTGATTTGCAAGCTGTCAGAACGCTTTTTACCATGACATGCTTATCATGCATTAAAGAGATTGATTGAAGACAACAAGTGAAAGAAATGTGGTGGAAGTTGCACGATAAACCCTAACTGCCACCTGAAATTAAAAACACAAGCACTGAATATGATGCAACACACGCAGACAATTAATCTCAGAATAAACCGGCATATCTACTTTTAAGCTCAAACAACTTATGACCTCTATTCAAAAGACAAAAGATTCGCTGATGGAAAATTAATCATTCTGACATTGAAAAAAATAATAATATAAGAACAGGATCAAACTATTAACATCGTCTGACAATATCAAACCTAACCGAAAACCGATCTGACACTCTAAAGGCTATTAATGACTTATATATTCATGTTAACCCATTCCCTTCCATAAGGTTGTTGATAACATCACGTATTTGATAGGAGGGATAAACGTTCACGTTGTAACGAGCTACTAATAATCGTACGTAACGGTTTAGTCTTTATGAATGACATGTCCGCCCCATCCTGTCCTGAAAATGAACAAAAGAGATTATTGAATTTTCATAACGTAATATGACTCTTTAAACTGATGAGTGTATATAGTGGTATTATTCCATGGTAAATAAATAGGAAAGAAATATCGAAGTAGTTCCAATAATTTAAACATTGATTAACATATATGGGAGAATGGTTTCAGAAAATTTATTTTTATATCTTTATGTCAGAAAATAAATTCCAAAACTTGTTTTCAGGCCTAATTTCGAGCTACAACCGCACTGACTGCCACTTGCAGAAAAGGAAACCGTGAATTTTATTTGTTTATTATTGTGACATGTTAGAAAAGCAATAGATCTGGTCAATCATAATATTCTATTACAGAAGCTAGGATTCATGCCATGTTACTGTATTTGTTCTCCAATGGTCAATTTTAAAACCACTTTTCTTTACGCCATTTTTCATTGACCCTTCATTGGGGTCTGATCACAATGATGTGTTTATGCATGTGAATGACACCGTTGCTCAAGTTCGGTTGATAAAATATTAGACATGGAAACGTCGTCAGACTCTTTCTTACCAATATGGTATTGGGCAATGGCATGCAGCATCCGATTCATCTTGATGGACACTTCTTCTGTGTTATGAAAATGAGATATGGTAAATACAATAGGAGGACTGCACAATTTTCCAGGGATAATTTAGATATTAACTGTAGAAGGGTATTGATAGGAAACACCACTACGGCAATAAATCAACCTGGTTTTCCCTCGCGTGGTAGAATGGCAGCGTCCCTGACATTGATGTGGACATGCTTCCGATGAAAGATACTTTGTTTTTCCTTCCTGCCGCTGTGTAATCACTCGATTCACTGCTAGTAATCAGGACTCAGGGACATGCGCTGCCACATGGAGATAAACAATACAGAAAGGAATTAATCTTTACCATATGTGCTGAGGCAACCAAAAGGCCGACCAGAACGTCGAGGTTTCCCTTATTCGAAATGGTAATAAAATGCACTAGAACGGGATGACTCTTGTATGAAGATAGCATGAAAGATTATTTCTAACCTTTGTACAAAACGTCTCATCCGTGATTTTGACAGCCTTTTTCGAATAATTACCACCATTTCACACCGTCAACACATTTAATCGTTAATGAATAGAAGATTCTGGTGACAGTGCATATTGTTCTTGTGAAATTATGATGCTACGGAGTTGACCATTATAAAGCCAAACAAGTTTATTTGTAATTTATCGGTTCCACTTCCTGTTGTTATACTGACCTCCAAGAGGTTAAATGGAAAACATCAATCAATCAATCAATGAGGGACTGTAACCAGTTATCTTCCCAATTGGCGGAGCCACATAAATGACCTGATATTTGGTCCTTCCTCGGATTTTATCGTTTGCCAAAATACACTACAGATTTTGTGTTATCCCTAACAATGAATCATTTATAATGTTTATCAATGAAAACAAAAAATGTCTTATTTAAGTGTGAGGTGAATCAAAATATATACTACGTTAGCACTAGAAACATTAAACTTATTGTCATTTGGCTTCTTTTTTTTTTTAATAAACATTATATATTAATAGTTTTGGACTCCTGTTCAAACGTTAGCGCCAATATTGTAAATATCAAACTGATATTATATTTAATTTGTATTATTTGGTGAATTTTCTTTATGATTATATGTTATTTACATTTATATTGTGTACTTGACCATGTCTAAAATCAAGTTCATAGTGTACCTGACCAGCGACATTTATTTTGTAAACAGTTGAATACATATCTATAATGTTCTCTGTGAGTGTGGATTAAATAGTGAGATCATTATTAAAGTGAACATGTTTACCTGAATTTGAGTTAAAAGATTCAGTCTTTATTCTGGGTTTAGAACCTTATAGAATGGAAAATTCCTTTTAGTAACAGAGTATTTTCCAGAAAATGATGATTGCGACCTATGTCAAGTAGAGGGGTATATAATCTTGTTTACCTAAAATTTACTCATTCTTGCCTTAACAACTGAAGCAAAATCAGTCTTATTGTTTTGTTCAGTTTTTCATTTGGGTGGATTTATTTATTCAAATTATTATTCCATGGAATTACAAAGTGCTCATCTATGACATTCTTGGACCCTAACACTATTTTGGAATTATAGTTATTTCAGACAAGGACGTTTTTGGATTATATTATTGAGATACATAAAAAAAAACTGCTAGCACATTAGCACAATCCAAGCCATTGGTACTTTTAGCGCGTTCGACACTACAGGCATGTCAACACATTCAATATTGGAACTTGTTTTGGAATGATACTGGAATTAAATTGGAACTTCATACATTTAGACTTGTGATAGAACCTTTAGGACTATTTGGAATTTAATTCAACTTACTGTAAGTTCGTTTCTCAATTTTTACTTTGATTTCAAAAAGGAACTAAATTATTTGTTTAATTTTACAAAACTTATTGGGGTTTCGCTCTTTTCTTTTAGTTTGAGGCCATAGCGTCGTAACACTTAGAATGCTATTATTTTCATTTTCTTACCAGCAATTTCTATTAAGGATGGAGAAGTCCCAGATTTTTTGTTAACGTCTCTGGGAAATGATTCTATATAACCTATAATGTGTTGAAGGGCTGTCAAACCAAATCGAAATAAAATCCAGTATGAGGATACATTAACGGGTTTAATATGAAATAAATCACCCCTTATTTTTAATCAGAAGAGGTAAACTTTAGAAGAAAGATAAGAATTCTCTGATATTCTTAATCAAAACATAATTTCCAAATCTCGACTAAAGTTGTAACAATATAAAATTCAATATTCAACAAGTAAAACTATCTCTGTATATAGCAGGCATCCTTTTATTATTTAAAGTCTTGATGAAATTGTTCGTTCCTATGTCATTTTTTATATATAAAAACTGTTTATTTATCTCGTCATAAAAGAACTTATATTTGAACATGAAACACCAAACATTTATTGGGATCTGAAAAAAATTCAAAGTTACCAATATCATATCTGACAATGCACACATTTTCTTTATTCTGAATATTTATGGCATTAAAAAATAACCTAACCATTTGTAACAGTCTGCAGTTGGTCTAGTTGTCTAAACAATGTGAATGCTTGTTTTTTTGCTCAAAGCATACTTAAGCAATCCTGACTTCTTCACGTGAATATGTAGTAAATCGCAAATGATCACTCTATCATTTTTGTCACTGTTCATACATCACAGTTGATACATAAAAGACAAAGAAACTGTATACAAGAAGAAACACGTTAACATGAAAATTTGTAGTCATGAAAATGAAGACATTTTTCAGGACTCAGTTACCCCACCCACTAAATATGTAAAGAATGTTTCACAACAAATCGTTGAACGGTACCTGGATTGCATACTTTTGGGGCAATGCATCTATTTAAAAATAATTATACTAAAGAATCACAAAAGTAATTGTGATTTTCCATTTTCGACAATTAATATTACCTAATATTTGCTGACTGATCGATTAAGTTCTCCCCCCCCCCCCCGTATCTTAGTACCTCGTTAGTTTGGTTTATTGTTGGTTTCTTTTGCCTTTCTAAAACTCCTCTTGAACAACGAGAACAAATATTTCCCTTACATACATACATACATACATACATACATACATACATACATACATACATACATACATACATACATGGGTGAGCAATCTCAGATTAGATTTTTACTTTGAGAACGAGCGACTAAATGAAATGAAATTATTAAATTTGAATTCTGAGTATCATTTTAAGACGATAAATCTGAACGATGAGTATCATTGCATGATGATAAATCTTAATGCTGAGTATCATTGCCTGACGATAAATTTGAATGCTTACCATCAATGCTAGACGATAAATCTGAATGCTGAGTATCATTGCCTAACTTTAAATCTGAATGAGTGGTATCATTGGGTGACGTTAAACCTGAATACTTAGCATCATTGCCTGACGATTATCTGAATCCTTGAGTATCATTTCCTGAACAGAAATCTGAATTCTCAGTATCATTGCATGATTATAAATCTGAATTCTTAATATCAATGCCTGACGATAAATCTGAATGCTCAGTATCAATCCTAGATGATAAATATTAATTCTTAATATCATTTCCAAATGATAAATAAGAGTTTAGCATCGATACCTAACGATAAATCTGAATGCTTATCATCATTATCTGATGATACATTTATGCTTAGCATCATTGCCTGACGATAAATCTGAATGCTTAGCATCTTTCCCTTTACGATTAATCTGAATGCTGAGAATCCTTTCCTGACAAAAAATCTGAAAAATGGGTATCATTGCCTGACGATAAATCTGAATCCTTAGCATCATTTTCTGACGATTAATCTGAATGTTGAGCATCATTGCCTGACGATAAATCTAAATGTTGAATATCACTACCTGACGATATATCTGAATGCTGAATATCTTTTCCTGACGAAAAATCTGAATAATGGGTATCATTGCCTGACGATAAATATGAACGCTTAGCATCATTGCCTTAAGATAAATCTGAATGTTGAATAGCATTGCCTGACGATAAATCTGAATGCTGGGCCTCATTGCCTGACAATAAATCTGAATGATGAGTATCATTGCCTGATGATAAATCTGAATTCTTAGTATCAATACCTGACAATAAATCTGAATTCTCAGTATCAATGCCTGGTAGTAAATCTGAATTCTCAGTGTCAATGCCTGGTGGTAAATCTGAATTCTCATTATCAATGCCTGGTGGTAAATCTGAATTCTCTGTATCAAAGTCTGACGATAAATCTTAATTCTCGATATTAATGGTTGATTGGTAAATCTTAATTCTTAGTATCAATGTCTGATGATAAATCTGAATTCTAATTATCAATGCCTATCGATAAATCTGAATGCTTATCATCATTGCCTGGCGATAAATCGGAATGCTGAGTAGCATTGCCTGACGAAAAATCTGAATGCTGAGTATCCATACCTGACCATAAATCTAAATGCTTGTCATCATTGCCTGATGATAAATCTGAGTCCTTAGTATCATTGCCTGACGATCAATCTGAATGTTGAGTACCATTGCCTGATGACAAATCCTAATGCTTTGTACCATTGCCTGAGGATAAATGTGAATGCTGGGTATTATTTCCTGATTATAAATCTGAATTCTTAGTATCAATGTCTGACGATAAATCTGATTTCTTAGTATCATTACCTGCGATAAATCTGATTGCTGAGTATCAGTGCCTGATGATAAATGTATATGCTTGTTATCACTGCCTGACGATATATCTGATTCCTTGGTATGATTGCCTGATGATAAATCTGAACTCTTAGCATCAATGTCTCACGATCAATCTGAACTCTTAGTATCAATGCCTGACTATAAATCTGAATGCTTGGTAACATTGCCTGACGATAAATGTGAATGCTTAGTGTCAATGCCTGACGATAAATCTGAATAAATAGTATCATTGCCTGACAATTAAACTGAATGCTTAGTATCATTGTCTGACGATAAATCTTAATACTTAGTATCATTACCTGACGATAAATCCGTGGCGTGGATAGTAGGGTAACTTGTTGAGATTTCGGATTCTTTGTTTGGCAACAGTAGCATATTCTTGCCTAGCATTAACTTCTCTTTAACTAAAAAGACCTCTATTGTTCTTTTCACCTTCAACTATGTATCCCTCCGTTCTCTCATATTTACATAGACTGGTCTGATATCTTAAGTATTTATAAACGTCTCAATGGTTGTTCACACCTGATGGTCAACTAATTGTCTTGTGACTTAAAAATTAATTTTATACAGTGAAATATGGAAAAGTTTGATTCACTAAATTTTGCTGGGTCTTGTCTTAAAAAAGTATTGTAAATGACACAAATAATTCTTTCGTACTATTCTAAACCATTTATCACAGATAGGAGTGGACTGCTATTGATGTGAAAACAAGACATATTTTGGTAATTTCAAGATGAGATTTGGACCTTCCTGACCTTGACTATATATGAATATAAATTAACATTACCGGGAACATTAGTTGGAAGAATGTTTAGACAACCCAACTGCGTCTTAGCTGTTTGGGAGTTGTCTCTAATTATTTAAGGGATAGTCAAGTCTACTAATCCTGAGTCCAAAAAAGAATTATGTGAGATTTTGTTATAGCCTATGTCCTTCCAAATAACAAAATATCACTGTTGTGTCTGTCAAGTAAATTCATCACCCGATATCCCACTCAACAAATTTGAAACGGTATTCGACGACACTGTTTGAACTTATGGTGATGATAAACCCAAAGTTTGTGAACTCTTCTGACTTTTTGCATCGGTTTCATCTTGAATGTGTTCGATATTACAGTGTAATGTAAGCTACTTTTAAATTATCTTCCCTAAATAGCATGCTATGAAAAAAATGTCTGGTTGTGCAACTAAATGAATTATACTCTCCTGAACTCAGTACTCAAGACATTCTCTTGGAACAGTGTCACTAATGAAAACTATGTCAATGCCAGTGTCCAGAGTTTTATGGAAATAATCCTGGTTGCATTAAGGAAACGGTTACTACACATAAGTGTTACTATTAGTATTAGCAATAAAGATATAACTTGCATGAATGCTGAACTCGGAAAACGATTTAGGCAGACAAAAGATTGAGTGACCAAACTAAACGTACTCAAAACCTGAGACAATGGTGTCCTTAGAAACCAAAGAGAACATTGGTTGTAATTGAGGTTAAGAAGTCCATATTTAATCATTTAGACATGCGAATAAAACAAATCCAGTCTACACATGGTAATCCAAAACGATGGTGGAAGCTAGTTTCAGACATTCAAGACCAGGAAACATAGAAATCTCGGGCATCATGGATTGTAAATGACAGTTATAACAGATAATAAATAAAAGGCAATAGCTTTTTACGATTCATTTGAGAACAATTAATCATAAAAATCGAACGTTTACCTCAAATTCATGCACCAGTCCTACAAGATTTATATAGTCCTGCTCTTTGGATGATATTTATAATGTTGTAAAAGATGTAAGTAAATGAACCGAAAGGATGTGGCCTTGTCTTGAAAACATTACTTTAATAAAGTGCACAGTCATAAGTATCCACTTAGATATTTCATATCTCCTTACAAGCTTCAGTGTGTGTGTATATATATATATATATATATATATATATATATATATATATATATATATATATATATATATATATATATATATATATATATATATATAGATATATATATATATATATATATATATATATATATATATATATATATTGTGCAACATGATACAATTTCACATAATCAGTCAGTCTTTTGAAACCGGTAATTAGGCAATAGATCAATTGACCAACATTTACAACTGAACGTGTTAGGTGCTAGACAAAGACAAGGAGGTTAGGAATGTTTTCTTTGATATTATAGAGGCTAGACTGTTATGTACACTTAATTTGAATTGTTTGTTAGGTTTTTTAAAACAATTATTTTATTAGATGCTGTTCAAATATAACGATCTATGTTGGACTTAACCTTGTCTTAAACCAAGTTTAATTCCTACTTGGCCTGAATTATTGATTCTTTTCATATTTTATTCTGTAAACAACTTATACATAGCTAAAATATTCTCTATGTGTATGGGTTTAATATCAGGATTATTATTAATATAAATAAATATGTTTATTTCGGTCTGGGTCTAGGTTATTGGAATTCCCCTACAATTTACCTGATGTACCAGCCATTGTCCAGGTTATATATTATAATTTTAGTAGCGGACTTTCTAATAATATCTACTAATATTTAACGTTTTGTTGTTTTATACATGTTAAGAACTCTCTATATGGTTACTTTCCACTAGATAATATTTTTTAGAAGATTAGAAGATGTTTACTGTAACCTGAGGCCAAGTAGAAGACTGGAAAGATTATTTATGTGTGCTTTAAGTTCTAGCAGAATGAAACTTTATCGTTGTTGCGACCAGTAGTTCATTTGGGCTGGAATTTATTTCTTCATTTAATTTGCAATACCGTAACTTTTTTCATTTTCTCTTTGTATTCTACGGAAATAATTATTTGTTGTTTTTGACAAAGCTTGTTGCTTTTCATGATTTTCTATTATTAATTTAAAAAGCATGAACTCGTAACAAGACCAACAATATGCTGTTTGGACCGTTTTTATTGATATTGTAGAGGCTGGACCAAGGCAAGGCGGTTTGGACCTTCTTTTTGTATAATAGAAACTAAACCCTGACAACGAGGTTTGGACCTTGTTTTTTATATAATAGAGACTAAACCCTGACAAGGAGGTTTGGACCGTTTTCTTTGGTATTATAGAGCCTTTTACCGAGAATGACACGAAAGATTGCTCTCAGTATTAAAAAATGATTGTCGTCATGGCGGTTCCTTATTATGGTTTAGAAGTAACGTATTACCAAGAAAACCAGGCGATATTATGAATTCAAAATCCTTAGATCTCATCAACTCAGGTGTCCGACAGGGATCCATTTTAGGACAATTATTGTTTTAAACTGTCATCATTGATAGAATGGACAATATAAAACCGTCGGTTCGGCTCTTCGGTGATACAATACCATTACATACGGTAGTTGAGTTTTACAGGCCTTAGCGGTCTATATTTATTCCGGGTAAGACTGAATTAATAATATTACAAAAGGGATGTCATGAAGTAACATACAAAAAGTTACTCAGCACAAACGCTTTTTTGGGGAGGAGGGAACAATATCTTAGCCATTGATTGCTCTTGGCAGGCGCATTTAAAATTTATTTCTTATCAAGCCTGTGTGAAATCACACTGTTTAAAATATCTTAAATTGAAACTTGAGTGAGTGTCTTTAAAAAAAGATTTTTAAAAAAATCCTATATTTTGCCAATTCTTGATTACGCTACCAATTAAACAATGCAGTAGTAAAAAAAACAATTCGAGAAAAATAATCACTACACAACTAGAATAATAACAGGTACAATCAAAAGTGCGTTTTCTGCAGAACTGTACCACGTACAGATTGTCACTAAGGTAAGGAACGATTTCAGCAATTATATGTACATATTGTCTTTATGGGAATGATTTCAGCACATACGTGTACATATTGTCTCTAAGTAACGATTTCAGCAAGTAGTGAAGTGGGATACTATAGCGACAATGGACATTAGCATTACAGGACCCCTTGGGAACATATAGCGACAATGGAAATTTAACATGGAGAAAAATCGTGGGAACATATAGCGACAAGGGAAATTAACATGGGAATAAATCGTGGGACCGTTGAGCGACAAGGGAATTGAATATGGAGAAAAATCGTGGGACTGTTTAGCGACAAGGGAATTGAACATGGGATTTTTTTTTTAAAAAAAGGGGTAGGCAATGGAAAGACTATCTCTTTTCGAGAAATATGGCTGGCCCTGAAAAGGGCCTTTGGTTTATGTTAATATGCCCTTAACATAAAGGGCATTTGCGACATCTTCTTGTCCTCAAACTTCGTCTTACAGCAGGGCCATACATCAGAGTCCTCTTGAGGCAACCTTGTCTCTCTATATAGACTCTTCTTATCCACAGGCTGCTGTTGGTCCTGTGGACAACGGTCCACTTGGATCGGACATACATGAGCATGTCCGTCCTGAACATCATTGTTGACACAAGGGTTGAAGATTCAACGTCTGTCCACATGTTGAGGCTCCGAGAATAGGTGAATCAATGCAGTGAACTGCGCTTATTTATAGGGACAGAAAGGATTGAAACGGATTGAGTTCATTCACCAATCCGAACACGCGTTACAGAATTCAGTCAGCTCGCATCCAATCCGAAGAGTGCAGTCTGTGACGTCACGTAGTCTATATAGATTCGCTAG
The DNA here is from genome assembly GCA_028554795.2 of Sinohyriopsis cumingii. Classification (NCBI taxonomy): domain Eukaryota; kingdom Metazoa; phylum Mollusca; class Bivalvia; order Unionida; family Unionidae; genus Sinohyriopsis; species Sinohyriopsis cumingii. Next base: position 130,375,530 of record CM068826.1, on the reverse strand, counting down.
CGCTTGTGTGCAGTCAATCTATGCGACAGTGATTCAACATGACGGAAACTCAGAAAACGATCCATTGGGGTGCACCAGCAGGGGAGACTGCCCAAGGGAACTCGGACTTACTTTCAGAAGAGGTGAATTGGGATTTTGTGGATTTTCTCTCCTCGCAAGAATTTGTTCCGGAACCTTCGTTACCTTCTTCATTACCGCAAGTGGAGAATTTTAGACAGAGACAGAAAGAAGAATTGGAGAAATTTATACAACGACAAAAGGAAGCGGAACAGGCTTTTCTCCTACAGCAACAGCAACAAGAAGAAGAGCTAAGAAAAAAACAACAGCAAGAAGAAGTAGCAGCAAAGAAACAAGAGGGTGAAAATCAAACGGTCACGGTACTGTTGGACATTTTAGCGGAGTTAAGAAGTCTGAAACAAATGTATCAGACTTCTTTATCACGACCGAAGAGAATACGACCTTCCCGAGCTAAACACGTCAACCCTGTGATTAAGCCTACCGTACCACCCTTAGTGATTTCAACCCAATCATCATCATTATCATCAACATTACGCAGTCCAGAAGTAGGCCTTGGCCGTGGCAAAGGCATAAGGCAGTTAAAGTTGATTGCTTAAACTCACCCCTTCACCATGAAAAAAAGGCCCTTTTCAGGGCCACCCACATTTCTCGAAAAGAAATACAATTTCAATTTGCCAATAACTCAAAAAAAAAAACCCACCCATTTTATCCTTATAGTACGTGTCTGTGTATGAGTGCTTGAGTGTACGTTCTTATTTTAAAATCACAACACAAAGACACTTACCTTTTATCATTCATTTATTCTTTTCTCCATTTTTTACAATCCAATTCACAATTCTCAACTCAACACTTTAATAAAAAGTTCATTGACTTCTTTCTCCTTGTTTACTCTCTCTGTTTTTTAAATTTCTTCACCGTCTTTTCCTCATTTTCTTCCCTTCTTCTTTTCTTCTTCTCCTGTTTCTTTGCCTCTTGTAAATAGAATTGTCTTTTTTCTTCCTCTTCTTCCTCAGAAGAATCCCTCTCTTCCTCTGAAGAATCCCTCTCTTCTTCTGAAGAATTCCTCTTTTCTTCTGGCTCCTCTTGTTTCTTTTTTGGGCAGTCTGGAGACCAATGTCCTTTTTCTTTACAATAATAACAGGTATCTTGACTTTTGTCTTTTTTAGTCCCTGTTTTTGTTCTTTTTTGACGGTCTGGACACTCTGAAGACCAATGCCCTTTCTTCTGACAGATATAGCAAGTATCTTGACTTTTATCTCGAAAGGAAGGAGAGTAGTCCGTAGGCTGGTCTGAAGAGAATTTTCTAATGACCCCTCGCAAAGCTCTGACGAAACGTTCCATCTGGTTAGTCTCTTCCATCGTTGTGCTCGGCTTGAGAGTGAAATGAATAGTGAAAGGATAAGACACACACCCTTTTATATACGCTGGTCTGCTATGACTATAAAGTAGTTTATGGTGTTTGAACTTGAGTCATTTGACTTTTTGCTTTCAAGATGAAACGATCCCATTCATTCGAGAAGAAAGAAGAAGAAGAAAGTAAGAGGCAGAAACGTGATCTATCGCCTCGTACCAGGGCTGAAATCTTGGCACAAATTCATGCCAGTGATTTTGAAGAGGACATGAGTGAACCAGAATTTGAAACCTCTAAACCAAGTTCACCACCCTTAGTCAACCCTGAAAAGTACTATTCCATTCGAGAGACGGAAAAGCGCTCCTCTAGAAAATTTAGAACCACGGCTTACAAATACACGGTGAAGTTTAAAGATTTCAAGTCCGAAGTACCGTTAGAGAAAGCAGAAGTGTTCATCACCGGAGTGTGGGATTCTCTGCTCACTGCACTCAAGCGACAATGTCAACCCAAAGAAGACGACCGCTTGAGACTTTCCATACAACACGACGGTTTGAAATCCCCTGTTTGGATCGAGCTTAGCACCCCTGCAGAATTGACCGCTTCCAAAGTCATGGACAAGATTCAACACGTGCAACAATCTAATGACCAGTTTGACATCACCGATGGAAAAGCCACATTGGACATGACCCACGTCTCTCCTCCTCAAGGGACCGGACGCAAAAAGATGTTATTGGTGAACGAGCTTCGCAGCATTAAGCGTAGTCTTGTCCAAATTCACAATCCTCATGACCAGATGTGTTTAGCCCGTGCCATCGTGGTGGGACGAACTTATGCCAACAAGAACGACACGGTAGAATGGAAAAGAACCTGGAAAACTATTCAACGATCCGACCGAGCCAAACAACGAAATGAAGCAGAACTCCTGTTACAACAAGCCGGACTGTCCAAAGACACACCCTGTGGCATTCCTGAGATGCAAAAATTGCAAGATGCCCTAGCTCCACGCTACACCTTGAAAGTGCACCCTCAAGAAATGCGCGGGCCTCTGTTGTTTCGAGGCCAACATTTTAAGGACGGAAAATACATTCATGTCTATCATCACGATGACCATTTCGATACCATTACCAGTATCACTGGATTCCTGGGATACGGTTATTATTGTGAGAAATGTGATTATGGTTATAACAATCGAGAGCAACACAAGCATTGTGGATTGAAATGCCCAGGATGTTTGGCCTCTCCACCCTGTCTGAGCGAAGAACCAGTGCCTTGTTCAACTTGTCTGCGTACGTTTGTCAGCCCTGCCTGTTACCAGCAACATCTGAAGACGCAAGGTTCACAGCAGAAATGTGCTTGTCAACTCTTGAGATTGTGCCCTACCTGTGGACAAGGCATACTTACCAACAATGCCAAGGCACACGTATGTCGAGGAAAGAAAAAATGTCACATTTGTCACCACATCGTGGACTTGGAACACGAATGCTACGTGCAAAAATACCATCCCCCACCAGAGAAAGAGGACGGTCACAAGAAGAAAGGCAATTTCATCTTTTTCGATTTCGAATGCATGCAAGAGACTGGCATTCACATCCCTAATTTCTGCGTGGCTCATCGAGCGTGCGAGAAGTGCATTCAAGAACCTATCTTCAGTCATTGCCCTCACTGCAGCAAGATTCCCGGAGGGCGTGAAAAAATCTTTCGGGGACCAAACACGTTAGCCGATTTCGCCCAATGGGTTTTAGACCCCGTCGACAAGACGTGGAGCCAAGAGGACATCGAACGTTACGGAGATTGTCATCGTCATGCCACGGTGATGGCTCACAATTTCTCCGGATACGATGGACAGTTTCTTCTCAGATACTATACGGAACAAGGCACCGAGCGTCCTAAAGTGACTTTGAACGGAGCCAAAATCATTTTCATGCAAGTGGGACAAGTACAGTTTAAAGATTCGATGAGCTATTTGGCCATGCCTTTGAGCCGAATGCCTAAAACGTTTGGAATGACAGAAATGGCTAAAGGGTACTTTCCACACTTTTTCAATACGGAAGCCAATCAACACGCCGTTCTACCCCATTTACCTGAGGCTCACTATTACGACCCCGACAACATGCGTACCGAACAACGAGAAGCTTTCTACGCTTGGTACCAGGCTCACGCCTCGGACCCTTTCGACTTTCAGGAAGAAATGCTAAAGTATTGTCGTTCCGACGTGGACATTTTACGGCGTTGCTGTGGAAAATTTCGAGAACTGTTCATGGAACACGGAGGGGTCGATCCTTTGAAAGAAGCTTGCACCATTGCCAAAGCGTGTTCCTTAGTGTACCGCCAACGATTCATGCCTGAAAACACCGTGGCTGTCATCAGTCCTCAAACGACCCACTATGTCAAACGTCAATACTCGGTCAAAGCCCTACGTTGGTTACATTACTTGTGCGACAAGGAAGACAAGTGGATTCAGCATGCCCGCAACGGATGGGGTTAAAAGACCATCGGAACGTATTCGGTCGATGGCTGGGACTTAGAAAACCCCAAGATCGTGTACGAGTTTAACGGTTGCTTATTTCACGGATGTCCCGTCTGTTACCCTGACCGTGGCACTAAAAATCAGTTTTTGCAACGAACCATGGAAGACTTGTACCAGGACACTTGTCAGCGACGCCTAAAGTTAGAACAGCAAGGATACCAAGTGGTGGAAATGTGGGAACACGAGTACGATCACCGTATGAAAACCGATCCCGAGTTTAAACGCCTCGTGGAAAGTTACCAGTTCATGGACCCGCTGAACCCAAGGGATAGTTTGTACGGAGGAAGGACCAATGCCACCTGTTTGTTGTACCAAGCCGACGAAGAGAAAGGAGAAGAAATCAAATACTTGGACGTGTGTTCGCTGTATCCCTACGTGTGCAAATATTGTCGCTTTCCTGTAGGACACCCGCAATTGCTGACGGAACACATCGACCTGAAAAACATTCGACAATACGAAGGCTTGATCAAGTGCAAAGTTTTGCCTCCCACGAACCTATACCATCCCGTCTTACCTCACCATTGTCAAGGCAAACTGATGTTTCCCTTGTGCCGTACTTGTGCCGAAACGTGCAACCAGGACCAACCTTGCCATCACAGCCAGGAAGAACGGTCCTTGACGGGAACCTGGGTCAGCGTGGAATTGTTCAAAGCTCTGGACATGGGATACCAACTGTTAGAAGTGTACGAAATTTGCCACTTTCCCAAGACACAACAGTACCGCAAGGGTGACCCCACGCAGAAAGGCATTTTCGCCGACTACGTGGATGCCTTTTTGAAACTGAAGCAAGAAGCCAGCGGCTATCCTTCCTGGTGTCACACTCCCGAAGACCAAATACAATTCAAAGAGAAATATTACGAACAAGAAGGTATCACTTTAGACCAGATCGAGAAAAACGAAGGCAGGCGATCGTTTGCCAAAGTGATGTTAAATTGCTTGTGGGGTAAAATGGCACAACGACCGTGTTTACCCAAGACGGAATATTTGACAGAACCTTCCCGCTACTTCCAGATGATTCACGACAAAACCAAATACATGAAACACGTGGACGTCGTTCGAGAGAATTTGATCTTGGTCAATTACGAAGAAGATCTGGACTTTGTACAAGACGACCCTTTTGGAAATGTCATCATTGCGGCTTACGTGACAGCCCATGCTCGCTTAAAATTGTACGAAGCTTTAGAACTGTTAGAAGAACGCGTCCTGTACTTTGACACGGACAGTTGCATTTACATCCATCACCCGATTCAACATCACCCTAACATCGAAGGAGACCGTTTAGGAGCCTGGACAGACGAGCATCCCGACGACAAGATTCTAAGTTTTGTCAGTGGCGGTCCCAAAAATTACGGCTACGAATACCGGGACAAACAAGGAGAAGTGCACACGACGTGCAAAGTGAAAGGACTGACTCTGAATTATCGTACCAGTCGAGTAGTCAACTTTGGGGTATTGAAAGAAGCCTTGCAATCGGGAGAGGATGGAAACTTTAAAGTGACCACTTATCAACCGAACAAGATTGTACGTTTACCCACTCACCACATCGTCAGTCGACCCTTGGAAAAAGTCTATCAAATCGTGTACCAGAAGCGAGTGCGACTTCCCAATCATTTCACCTTACCGTATGGACACGTTGGTATAAAACATTGGTTGTAAGAGGATAGTTACCCCACCAGAAAGATGACTTCGCCACAGCAAGAATCGAGTGAGAAACCCGATGAGAACTCCAAGTTCAAACCCTACCATTTTCCAGTCTTCTTACCTGACTATTGTGATTGTGCCCGTCGATTGGACACGTTTCAGAAATGGCCTACGGATAGGGAAGGATTACCTCCTTCGCATGTTTTAGCTAGAACAGGATTTGTCTACTTGGGACCTGAGTCAGGATTGGGATACGAGGTACAGTGTTTCGCTTGCGGACTGAAGTTACGAATGGATCTATGTATCTATAAAGATTCAGCTATTCTGGAGCATACTCGATGGTCTCCGCATTGCCCTTACCTTTCTATGGCCTTTCCACCCATCACACTACGGTACAATGTTGACGGTACCTTAGAGACGGTACCTTCCAGAACAAGACATAAAAAACGTAAAAAAGGAAAGATGTACAAGCTGGAGACTGCATTGCGACTAGTATAAAAAGGGGGCTATGGTCAAGATCGATAGTTCATTGTGACTACCAAGACCGAGCGAACAAGATGAATACTTTGAAAGAGACATCGTTCCAGTTTGGGGATTGTAAAAAAGTTGTATCTTCCTCTAGTGTGACTAATATTGGATGGATAAGACCCATGCATTGCGACGGAAAATGTCCGGAAGGAAACTGCGATTGTCCATGTGGTTACCATTGTAATTGCGTAACGGAGTTTGCAGACGAGTGCGATTGTGAGCCTTGCGATGGGTACGATGCTGTACGTTGTGACCTGAGCGATGCCGTAAAGCATCATGGGAACTTTGTTCTCACTACCCCTATCATGGAAAGGGATGCTGTGCGTGTCAAACCTGAGGGATGCGAAAGTGATGCCGCTCGTCCTCTTAGACATTTTACCGGGTTTAAAGGGGAATGTTCACCTTCACGTCTACCCCCCTACGGATGTCATCCAGCCCTGAGCAAACTCCTGCCCATGTCACTCAACCCTCATCGAAACGAACCTGTGAAAAACGAATATTCGTTTCCTGTGCGTTTGTCGGAATACTGCGACTTTGAAAATCGTCTTCAATCGTTCAAAGGAAAATGGCCTAAGTATCTGGGAGGACCGACCCCCGAAGAATTAGCCAGAGCCGGATTTTTCTACTTGGGCGAAGGAGATAAAGTCAGGTGCTTCAGTTGCGATGTGACACTTCACCACTGGGAACCGCAAGATTCGGCCTACGTAGAACATGCTCGATGGTCACCGAATTGTCATTACTTACCTTTAGTGGGACCGAGACATTGAAGTAACTTCTTACCATAATAATCTGTTCATGGATACTTTACAAGAGAACATTCGTGCTTTGCCTGTGGAGTTGAGAGAACGCATTTACCGAGAGCTGGTCAAAATACAAGTGAAACGTAAAGAACAATTGCATCCGTTACGTCACCGGTGTTTGAACCAGTGGTACCTGAAGGCTATACAAGGATTGATTCAATTGAAAGTGTTCCATCGGACAGACATTGATCAACGATCCTCTAGTTTTAAAAAGGATTGGTTTGGTATGGACGATTCTACCTACATCATTGTAAACGTACTGCATCGAATTCCAGAGGAAGAGTTAACGAATTACCAACATCTTGAACACAATGTCAACTTAGTGAAAGAGGAAACTTCTGAACGAATTGTATTGTGTAGATTAGTGACTCAACGATTTAAATTCGACACTGAAGTGAAACCATGTTTGTGCAAAGAGTACATTTCTTGTGTCAGACCAAAGAGGATTTAGTATGACCTATTCATGGATACTTTGCTAGAGAACATTCGTGCTTTGCCTGTGGAGTTGAGAGAACGCATTTACCGAGAGCTGGTGAAAATACAAGTGAAACGTAAAGAACAATTGCATCCGTTACGTCACCAGATCTTTAACCACTGGTACCTGAATGGTATAAGAGAACTGATTCGTCAGAAATTGTTTCAGTGGTCAGACCTTGTTCAACACTTTGAGTTAGTGAATGATCGAAATGTTCATTATTTTGGTTACTTCGAGATTCACCTACAGCAATACATTGAGGAAGACAAGTTAAAGGATTATCAACATATTTTACGTGGAATCTACTTAGAGGAAGAGGAAACTTCTAAACGAACTCTGAAGTTTCGGTTACAGTATGCAAGATTTAGATTCCCTACTGGAGAACGAAGATCTCTGGCTAGAAAGTACGTGTATTGTTTCCGAAACAAAGAGACTATAAAAACAGGCTGCCATGCCACGACTTATGTCACATGTCATCCAACAGATTCCGTGGAAGGAACTCAATGACCATATTCAAACCGTGGATCATTACCATCGATTATTACAAGAACTGTATCCATTCAATTTGGGACGACAAGTGGTGTGTGTCTTAGTGACTTGTTTTCTGGGATTTCGTTTACCAGCCGATTCTTTGTGGACTCTTTACGATCAGTACTTACCACCTCCATGGCCTTAAATGGTCACGAAAAACTCCTTTTGCTCAAAGCCTTGCGTTTTCATCTGGATACTTCTCGACCTCAACAGGAAAAAAAGATTCGTCAACTTTTAGCTACCCAAGACGTGTATGACGATGTGTGTGTAGCTTGTGACTTACATCCCCATTGGACAGATGTCCGTGCCTGGAAAGAATGGGATTTTGAGGCTTGGACCCAAGAAGTGGCCCAGTATGCACGAGAGTTGTTCAAGGAAAAAAGTTACTTTTCAACCCGTGTTAGTGACGGTGCCAGAAGAACCCGTCACCCAGGACAGGACTGTCGTGGACAGACCTGAAAGACCCTTTCGGGAGGACACTTGTGTGACCTTACCCCCTGTTGAACTGGTTAGAACATTACCCAAAACATGTGGTTGTTGTACAGACACTTGTGTTTATTCCACGTTCATCGTTATCATGTGCCTTTTATCCTTGTACTTAAGCCTTTGGCTTTTATGTATTTTTGTCTTTCGTATTCATGTTTGAAAAAAACCTTCAATAAACGTGTTCTGAAAAAGTATATAAACTCTTGTCTTGTTTGTTTTCGTGTCACAAGTGACATTTCTCACACCATGGCTACCTCTGCTGTCTCTGCTCCCTCTTCCTCTACTGTCAAAGTCATCGACGAACACTTAGATCGTGCCAGTTGGGAGGCTTTGTATCTTCGCCATCCCTTTAACATGCTCATTGCTGGACCTAGCGGTTCAGGCAAAACCGAATTCGTCAAACGTTTGATCGAACATAAACATCATTTGATCGATCGGCCCCCTCAACGGATCGTGTGGTGTTACAAAGAGTGGCAATCGGCGTACAGCCTCTTGCGAGAAAGTCAAGGTGATTCCATCGTGTTTGTGGAAGGCATTCCTAAAGAAGACGACGGCATCGTCTCTGACTCCCGTCAAACCCATTTGGTCATTTTCAACGACATGTTAGGAGAAGACGAAGAAGAAATTAAATTGTGGTTCACGCGCAAAGGGCATCACCGTAATGCCAGTGTCGTTTACATCACCCAAAATTTGTTTCAACAAAGTAAAGCCCATCGCACCATCAGTCTCAATGCGCATTACGTGGTCTTGTTTAAAAGCCCTCGAGATAAATCGCAAGTGCAAGTCTTAGCCAAACAGTTAGGAACGCCTTGGCTGACTCAGGCGTACGACGATGCCACTCAAACGCCACACGCCTATTTACTCGTCGATTTGAAACCTACGACCCCCGAGGATTTGCGATTTCGTACCCACTTGTTTCACCACTGGTGCCAAGACGGAGGGCCTGTCCTGTACACGTCTCCGTCCTCGACTTCATTTCACTCCCCATCAAAAAATCTATAAAAACCTCAGACCCTTTTTCGTCTGTCTCACACAGTGTGAACATGACGTCCCTTCAGTCGCATCTTCCCGTCAAATTGATTCGTGCCTTGTATGGCATCAGCCGAGAAAAAGATCCACAAACACGAGCTCGTGTCTTAGAAGCTAGTCTCAAAGAAGTCTTACGATGGTTCACGGTGACGGCACGTCAATTACTCCAAGGAATCATTCAGATTCCTCATCAAACCAAACGCTTTTTCGATCGAAACAAAGTCGCTTTGGTCCAACTGGCCGATCCCCGCATCGACACTCAAACCAAAAAACAAATCATTTTGAAACCTGGAGGGAGCGGTACTCTAGGAGGGGTCATCATTCGCTCACTCTTAAGATGGGATCCTAATGCCCCCAAAGTTATCCCTAAGACAAAAGTCCAACGAAGCCCCAAGAAGAAAAAGAAAAAGACCAAGTCCCCAAGAAGAACTTCTCCAGTGGCGGGACCCTCCTCTTACCAGACACCACCCCGGAAAAAGAAAAGAAGCCCCCAGAAAAAGAAACAGAGAAAAAGTCCTCAGAAAAAGAAAAGTCCACAGAAGAAAACTAGTCGCAAGAGAGGCACTTCGGCCAGGACGCAACCTTACACTCGCAAACCACGACCTGCCACAGCGTCTCCGGCAGCCTCACGTTTGTCCACTTCTCCGTTGATGTCACCAGGAACTGAAGAGTACTTGGAGACGTTGATCACACCAAGAACTTCTCCGTTGATGACCCCCAAAAGAACTTCCCCAGTGGCAGGACCTTCCAATTTAGTGGCAGTGGCTGCTGCTCACAAAGTACCTTCTCCCAAAATCAAAGTCCATGAAAGATCGGGCATGTTACAAAGTTTGCTGGATTTGTACAAGCAAGAACTGGCTCGATTTAGTCCGTTACGTACCCCTGCACGACGTGTCATGCCTGTCCTCAAACTGATAAAACGTAAAGACAATCAGTGGCGACCCGTTCCAGTATAAAAAAGGCCTGTGACCGAGTAGGGTATCAGTGTTTTTAGGTGCTCCTAAAGACTCAAAGATGTCACCCTCCAGAAAACCCCAAGAAAAGAAAAGGAAAGGACTGCCACCACGTTTAGCCAAACATGGGGACCTGTTATCTGTCCTGTCCAAAGCTTCTCCACCCCTACGAAAAAAACTCATTCAAACGGCCTCCAAAGAGGTCATCGATACCGTGTGCGAATGTTGTTTGAACGTTTTGAAAGGCACGATCCCTTTGTCCAAACACCAGAAATAATGCTTAGGCAAACATCGTCACGTTCTTCGGAAAATGGTTCAAAAGAAAGTTCCCATTCGTCAGAAAAAGAAGATGTTGGTCCAACGTGGAGGTATTTTACCTCTCTTGTTAGGCCCCATACTGAAAGGAGTCTTGGGAACCATGTTGGGAGGACTGATGGGAGCAAGATAAAAAGGCCTTCGGAAGTCCCAAGATCTCAGAATCGACCCCTGACAACCCCATGGAAGGACGAAAACTAGCTTTAGTGCCTTACAAACGATGGATGGAATACCATCGGTGGCAAGAACAACGCACCCCGCATTTACCTCCCAATCCCAATTTGAGCGAGATGTCCCAGTTACAACACGAATTGCAGTCCTTGATGGATCGCCAAGATTTGTCCGAAACAGAAAAATCGCAAAAGTACGGTCAACTCTTGCAACGACTACAACTCTTTCACCAGAAAGCTTTAGACGAAACAGCTCTACCCACTTTGAAAGATTTTAAGACCTTGATGAAAAGTCCAGCACCATCACCAGTACCAGTACCAGTACCAGTACCACCGGTACCCGTGACCAAGACAGAAAAAGGAAAAGAAGAAGAAGAAGAAGGGTTTCAAACTCCACCAGAAAAAGTACGCAAGTTAACAACACCACCTACCTCCAGAATTGGATGGATTAAAAAGATGATGGCCACCCCTTCTTCCTCACAAGAGAAAAAGAAGGTGAAGACAGAAGTGAAACAAGAACCGATATCCCCCGCTCAGACATCCTCCTCCTCTTCGACACCTATTGCCGGCCGCACACGCAAAGCCTTGCAATCCAAGAAAATACCCCAAGAGAAAAAGAGTAGCCTCTTCCAAGAGTGGGTACCTTATTAACACACAAACACAAAAAATGGAAAAAGTCTTAGCTAGCATTTACTACGATCCCTCGCATCCTGCAGGTTACGCAGGAGTTCAAAAATTGTATCGTGCTGCCAAAACTCGATTGAAAAGTCTCCGTTTACCTCAAGTGCAACGATGGTTACAAGAACAAGCTACCTACACTTTGCACAAACCCATTCGACGCAAGTTTGCCAGAAGTCGCACCCGAGTGGAAGGCATCGATCATCAATGGCAAGCCGATTTAGCCGATGTCTCTCATTTGGCCAGCTACAATCGTGGCTACAAATATTTGTTTTGTGTCATCGACGTCTTTTCCAAATTTGCCTGGGTCGTGCCCTTGACTTCCAAATCGAGCAGCGAGTTAGTGCGAGCCCTGCAACGGGTGTTGAAACAAAGCGGTCGTCACCCTCTTCGATGGCAAACGGACAAAGGCACCGAATTTCTGAACCAAGCTTTCCAAAAAGAATTAAAGAAACGTGACATTCATTTTTTTACCACCGAGAATCCCGAAACCAAAACCAGCATCGTGGAACGTTTTCAACGCACTTTGAAAGAACGCATGTGGAAATATTTTACGCATCACCACACTCTGAAGTACATCGACATCTTACCTCATTTGGTGCAAGCGTACAACCAATCTTACCATCGAAGCATCGGACGTGCCCCGCAAGACGTGACCCCCGAGAACGAAGTGTTGGTGTTTGAGCGCCTGTTTGGTACGTCCCCGACGAGGGCTGTCCCCAAGAAAAGTGGAGAGTTGACCGTAGGAGATTGGGTGCGCATTGGCAAAACCAAACGCACTTTCGACAAAGGTTACTTACCCAACTGGACGACCGAATTGTTTCGTGTCACTGGACGAGTGCATGGCCGTCATCCTGCCGTCTATAAATTGGAAGACATGAACGGAGAAGTGCTCAAAGGAACGTTTTATTTGCCCGAGTTACAACGTGTCACCAAAAAAGAAGACGACGTGTACGACATCGAAAGCATTCTCGAACGCAGAACCCGTAAAGTGGGCAAACGACGTGTCAAAGAAGTCAAAGTACGTTGGAAAGGATATCCACCCAGTTTTGATTCTTGGATCGACGCTTCGCAAGTCATCGACTATAAAAAGAAGAAGTGACCATCATGCCCTTTCACACAGCAGACGCAGCTACGTCGACCACTCCTTCTTCCCCTAGTTCTTCTGTGCAAGATTTACAAAAACAACCCTTGTGGGTGTGGTGTGGAGAACGTGTGCCTAAAACGCAAATCGTCTTTTTCTGCCAAATCTTCGTGGTGTATTGTGTCATCGGGGCAGCCATCGCCAATTTGAGTTTGCAACAAGGAGACAAACAATTGTGGACCATTTTATTGAGCAGTTGCATCGGTTACCTGCTTCCCAATCCCTCCCTGAAATTCTCCTCGAACGGGAACCCCGGGAACCTTGTGTCCAGTGCCAGTGTCAGTCACAACCAGAACCCCATTTTGGGTGGAGACACGCCTCTGACGTCCAGTAATATCCCCTCGGACAGCCACAGAACTCTAGAATTATGAGTCACCAAAACCAATTTTACTTGACCTTACCCAGTGACAGTTCCATGGAGGTGTTTCCCAATAACACGTTGTGCTGTTACACGGCCAAATTACCTCAAGCCATCCCCTTAGATCACGAAGCCCATTGGGAAGTGGCTTTAGTGGAAATGATTCACCCAACCCAAGTCCTCAATGTCCTTCCCAATCAAAATTTTTTTGATGTGGAAGTTCATGACGAGCAAATGCAACAGTGGATGGATAGCAATGTCAAATATGACAAGAAAACCCGTGCACAAAAGTACACCATCTATCACTTGTTCATTCCCCCAGGCTATTATTTTAGTGGTCAACATTTGGTCAGCACCATAACCTCCAGGTTTAATGTCGTGTTTCTGAAAGCTTTAGAGCATGTCAACAAAAGTGTCACCCTGGAGTACCACAAAGCAGCTCGTCGCTTCTTGATGAAATTTGAAAGAAGTAAAATCCTGTCCATTTTATTTTGTCCTGAATTGTTTGACATGTTGGGCGGAGACATGGACATGAGAAAGGCCATGCTCAAGAAAAACGAATTACCCATCGTTTACGACAACGAGTCTTTTAGCAAGTTATTTCGTGCCCCGGTAGAACTGAACCAAGGACTGAATTTGATGTTCGTGTATTCCGATGTGGTGGAGTACAACGTGGTGGGACACACCTCCGTACCGTTACTGCGTGTCATTCCTTTCAAAGTGGATTCTGCCACGAACGCTGACGAAGAAGGTGGAAACACTTACCACGTCCACCGCGAATTTGTCCATCCTCACTATTTGCCTGTCAGCAAGTCGTATTTGGACACGGTCAACATTGCTATAAAAGGAGATTTGGGACAAAATATTCCATTCACCAAAGGAAAAGTCACGGTGAAACTCCATTTTCGAAAACGGTTCTCTCACGACTCTTAAGTCATGTATCCAGTGTACCGAGGAGTTGCTCGACAGCGAGGACACGGCTTAGGAGATATGTTAAAATCGGCCTTTCGTTCGGTGGCTCCGGTGTTGAAACCGATGGTGACACGCGGATTGCACGCCTTGAAAGATGCGGCACTGACGCAAGGCAAAGAATTTCTCCAAAATGTCATCATCGACAAACAAAACCCTAAAGAAGCCTTCATGAGGGCAGGCAAAAATGTCTTGCTGCAAACGGGCAAAGACATTTTGGGCCGACGAGACACACCTATAAATGCCCTGCACGCTACCGAGTCAGGCATTCAGCAAGGACAAGGCAGAAAGAGACGACGAAGAAAACACCCTTTCACCAGACTTCAAGCGAGAAAGGCCAAGAAAAGAAGAACCGTTCGAGACTTAGACGTTTTCGATTATTGAGAAAGAACAGAACAAAAAAATGATGCACCGAGAGTCATGCGCCTGTTCCAAGACGGAACTGGATCTGTTTGCCATGTCCCCCACCATGATGACGATGCAAGAATCCCAGTGGGTGGAATTTCACCCCGTCTCCTCATTGACAGCCTCAGCTCCCATCGAGTCTGAAATCAAAGGACAGCCCGAAGATTACATCGATCTGAATAGCAGTTACTTGTACTTGAAAGTCAAAGTTGTCGATGAGGACAATTCGACCCTAGATGGCGATGAGGTAATAGCTCCCGTCAACAATTTCATGCATTCCTTGTTTAGCGGAGTGGACTTGTACTTGAACAACAAACTGGTCAGCAGCAGCATGGATACTTACCCTTATCGAGCGTACCTGGAAAATCTCTTGACGTACGGAATAGATGCCAAGAACACTCATCTCAATGCCTGTGTGCTATGGGAAGCTGACGAAGCAGGCCAGTTTGAAAGATTCGAAACTGATGCAAGCAAAACACCAAACAATGACGGATTTGTAGAACGAAGAAACAAAATCAAAAACGGACAAAGTTTAGAACTGATGGATCGTTTACATCTGGACATGTGGTTGCAAGAGAAATATTTGCTAAACGGGGTGAATGTTCGCCTGAGACTGAATCGTAGCAGTGCCGCTTTCCATTTGATAGGTACTACTGTTTGCAAAACTGTCATCGAGGAAGCCAGGCTCTACGTACGCCGTGTGGAAGTGTTACCTAAAGTGGGAAACGACATCAGTCAGACGTTGAGCAGAACGACCGCCAAGTATCCCATACGACGCGTGGAAGTGAAAACCTTCACCATTCCAAGGGACAGCGATCCATGATCGAAGATCATCTGTTCCAAGGACAGCTACCCAAACGTTTAATCGTTGGTATCGTCGAGAATACAGCCTTCAACGGAGCTGTCGAAAAAAATCCTTTCTACTTTCAACACTTTGGCGTGTCCAAGATCGAAGTCAGTCGCGATGGCAAGACCTTGTGTACCCGACCTTTCGAACCTGACTTTGAGAAGAAGAATTACTTGAGATCGTACTTGTCCCTGTACGAAGCCACCGGTCAGTTAGGAACCAACACCAGTCACGGCATTACGTACGAGGATTACGCAGGAGGTTATGCTTTGTGGGCTTTTGATTTCACTCCAGACCAAGGCAGCGACGAGGGACATTTCCACCCTATAAAATCCGGCCAGATTCGTGTGGAAATTCAGTTTGCAAACCGAGACCCTGATGTAACGGTGAACGTCATCCTGTATGCCGAATTTGATAATACCATAGAAATCAATAGTTTGAGAGAAGTCATTCTAGATTACTAGAAGCCATGGAAGACTGTTATCCCTCTTTACCTAGTGGAGAAACTTTGGACATGGAATGTAAGGAGACCGTGGAAAAAGAAGAAGAAGTGATCATGATGAAGTCCCGATGGCCAGAACAAGAAGCGCATTTAGTCTCCTATTTTGCCAAACACTTGGTCGATAAAATGACGGAATTGATCAAGAAAAATTGTTATGGATGTCAAAACGATCATCCCAGTCAAATTCAACACGATAAATGCCTGATGTTGAGTCAAGAAGAAAAATTGGACGAGTATCTGGACGAAGCTTGGAGCCTCATCTCGAACAAAGACGTGTTGCACCAGTGGTATAAAGACTTGCGTGAACATTCTTGTCCACCATTAACCACTCAAGAGATCCATCGTATCGAAGCTCTCCTGAATCAGAGTGAGGAAACAGAACGAATAACCGTTTATTCGTCAGACATTTTCAAGCAAAAAGTCAGGATCGAATTGACGACTTATTATTACCTGTGAAGAAGAAAACAAACACAAATCAATGGATACCTGGGAACTTTATTACCTTTTGAACCACAGTTCTTATACGGCTTCTTGGAATCCTGTCGTCTGTGCTAAAGATGAACTCCCTCATCGCAAACCTAAAGACCATCAAGCTTACGTGATCAACACGGACGACAGTCATCTCCCAGGAACCCACTGGGTAGCCGTCTACTTTCCTCAAGAAGGCTGTGTGGAATATTTCGATTCGTACGGATTGCCCCCTTTGGAAGACGATATCATCGACTTTATGAGAAGAAATGCTCAAACCACCCGATTCAATAACGTGAAATTACAAGGCACAGATTCTTTGGTGTGTGGACAGTACTGTGTGTATTTTCTGCATCATCGCAGCCTGGGCTATTCCTTAGAACATTTAGTGACTCATTTCGATCCTCGTTCTTCTGCTAGAAACGATGTGAAAGTAGATCGATGGTTTTGTGACCATTATGCTTATCTTTTGTCTCAAGCTAGGAAACGTAGTGTCCATCAATGGCCTAATGACTTCCAACAGTGGAAATCACAATTTCATTCACAACGTTGTCAGCCCTGTTCAAAGTAGTTAGTAATTGAAGAAAAAAATGTTTGATGTTATAGTGTTGGATTATTGTTAAAAATGTTGTTGTTTAGTGTTAAGTGATTTTTGAATAAAAAATGTTGTGTTTAGAAAAAAAAATGCCTTTGTCTTTTGTTTAGCTATAAGAATGTTGGATTGATGCTCTTTCATTTCTTACTATCCCTCTCATGAACGTTGCGGCTCGAAAACCGTGTGGGGGATGTTTTCCTTCACGTCCGCGCTTTAACTTTAAGAACCGGGTTGTTCCCAGTCTAGCCATCCATTGTCGACTCATCCTCCTAAGAAGATGTGCTCCAAACTAGCTAAGCTCAACGAAGCCTACGTGAATTTGCATAGGGTCAGACACAGTCTGATACCGAAGCCAGAAGAAATAGAGAATGTGAGAATGTTAAAAATCACTGAAGACCTGATAGAAGAGCTCTTCAGAGAAGAAATGAACAGGGAGAAAGAAGAATGGACAGAGAAGTACAGACTTCAGAGACAGCAGCAACAGCAGCAACAACAGCAGCAACAGCAGCAACCTGAAGCTGACAGAGGCTTTGTCGATTGTCGTATCGACACCAAAGAATTCTTCTTCTCTTTCCGAAGAAGCAGACCTATCGCCAGAAAGTCTATCCTCAGAGGACATCGCATTCTTAGAAACTAAAAAAGAATGCCATAGCAAAACAAAAAAAAACAGTCCTTTTCAGGGCTACCCAATACTCTAGAAAAGAAATAACTATTAATTTGCCAATGTGTGTAGGTAGAGTAGTGTGAAAATAAACACTAACTCTTTCTTAAAAAATGTGAGGGTATGTGTTTGTGTGATTGTGTTTGTAAGTGATAAAGTAGGTTGGTGTGGATAGTAGATTAAAATGATGTTTGTTTTTTTTGGGCTGCTTGAGGTGTATATTTGAGGTTAGATTGAATTGCTTTGCTTATGTGGATAGTCTATTGAAGTGATTTATAAAAAATTTTAAAATAGTAATGGGTAGCATAAAAAAGTGAGCGAGTGTTTCTTTTAGGTCCGCGCGTTGTTGTTGATTTTGGTCATGATCGAGGTAAGATCAATTTCATGTTATTAGGGGGATGTTTTCCATCACGTCCGCGCTTTCACTATAAATTGAAACTCGCTGGGCAGTCTAGCTACCCTTGTTGATTGATCAACAGTAAAAAATGAGCAACAGACTGACTAAATTGATGGAACTTCAGATGCATCTGGAGTATGCCAGATACCTACTGAACGAGCTGACTGCGGAGGCCCTTGTGGAAGAAGTGAGAATAGAACAGGAGGAGGAGGAGAGAAAAATGAAAGAAGAGAATGAAAGAAAGAGAGAGATCAGGTGTCACCCTATGATGAACCCTGTGTGCAAGGTGATACCTGAGGCAAGGACATCTTGCCAGCCTGTAGCTGAACCACAATCACAACGAAGACAAAGACAAAGAAGACAGAGGGAAGAAGAAGTGTTCACTTTTCCGCAAACGGAGGAGTGGGATAGTGAAGCCACTCACCCACCGTCTGCTCTTCAAACAAGTCATGTGAATTGGACTAATGATTGGAGTAGACGTTGTGTCTGTGGTGCCAGACCCGGAAGGTGCCACCATTAACCAGGGCCTCTGAAGTTAAATAAACAGCCCTTTTCAGGGCTACCCAATACTCAAGAAAAGAAATAACGATCGATTAGCCAATGTGTGTAGGTAGAGTAGTGTGAATATAAACACTAACTCTTTATTAATAGTGGAAGTGTATGTGTTTGTAAGAGCTCAGGTATGTTTGTGTGAATAGTAGATTATGGGTTTCTTAGCAAATGTGGAGAGTATAGTTAGGGTTATATTATATGAAATGAGAAAGTAGGGGGATGTTTTCCTTCACGTCCGCGCGATGTTTGGTCATCATCTAGGTAAGATCCATTTTATGTTTTAGGGGGATGTTTTCCTTCACGTACGTGCTTTTCGTATAAGAACCCACAGTATTCGTCGTTCAAACCATTCTGCAAAGAATAAAAAGAAGATGGCGTCAAACCAAATGGACAAATTACAAACCTTGCAAGACGTTTTAGACAACTTAGGAATAATGGAACAGATGCTAATAAGACTCGTTGAAGACCATTATTCCTATAGTCCCCATCGTGTAAAGATGGAAATTAACAATTTAAGGAAAGCAAAGGACAAGATTAGTGGTGTCATGAAAGAGATCAAGGAGGAGAAGGAGGATGAAGAGGAAAAGATAAGAATAAGAACATGGAACGAAAAAATTGAAAAAGAAGAGGAAAATGAGAAGAGGAAGAAAGAAGAAGAGGAGGAAGAGAAGAAAGAAGAGAAGGAGAAAAAAAAGAAGAGAAAGAGTGTTGGAGATAAAATAAGAAGTTGGTGGAGGAAAAGAAGAAATTAGAAGAAGAAGAAAACCCAAAGGCCCTTTTCAGGGCCAGCCATATTTCTCGAAAAGAGATAGTCTTTCCATTGCCTACCCCTTTTTTTTAAACAAAATCCCATGTTCAATTCCCTTGTCGCTAAACAGTCCCACGATTTTTCTCCATATTCAATTCCCTTGTCGCTCAACGGTCCCACGATTTATTCCCATGTTAATTTCCCTTGTCGCTATATGTTCCCACGATTTTTCTCCATGTTAAATTTCCATTGTCGCTATATGTTCCCAAGGGGTCCTGTAATGCTAATTTCCATTGTCGCTATAGTATCCCACTTCACTACTTCAGCACATATGCATATGATATCATCCACTATGCCTGCCCTTGTCTTCAGATAAATATCTGAGAGCTTGAAACTTGAGGACTAAGGTTAACAACCAAAAGTGCATCGTTATGTGTTAAGTGCAGCTTTATCTTTCACATTAGTTTATCGCTTGAATATAATTATTTAGGTTAATAACCCAATTTTAAAAACTTCCTATTTGATACATTTAATATTGCCTGATTATTCTGAGGCAAAAGCATAATGATCAAGGAACCCCAATGTACTTGAAAGTCATCTCACTACACAATAATATCAGTGTGTTTGGTCATGTAATATAATCTTAAATTTGCGGTTAGTTCATATATATTTTGTAAAATTTATTGAATAATTTCAATTGTTTTATATCCAAGGGTAACAAAAGAAACTATTTTACTAGTTTTATAAATTCAGTCTGAGACGAGTACTCATATAATAATCTCTTTATATACAATTAACGATTGAATGGGAAACGTATTAATACAAAGTAAAAAAAAATGTGTAAATTTAGCTATAAAAAAGACATAACAAATCTTCAAGCACAAGCATTAATATGGTGTCGATATATCCAAATTTCAAAATCTGCATTCAGTCTTTCGGTGATGTACATGCAAGTTAGAAATTTTATGCATTAACCAAAGGTATACTGTCTATCAAGGTTATCATTTTATAAAAATGTACTAATGTTAACAAAAGCAAAACGTTTGAACAAACATATGACGCTGACATGCTTTGTAAAGTGCATATGGGTCTATGACTTCCGTGTTGAAATTATGAAGCATTTATGTTGTTAGTTGTGTGAAATCAATGAATAGTAGCAGGATGAAACTATAAACTTACCATGGTCAGCAAAATGACATGGTTTCATCTGACTGGTTCATTTATAATATTATATTGGACAGCACTATGCCATGGCTTCATCTGAATGGCTCATTTATAATCATGTCTTGGACATCACCATGCCATGGCTTCATCTGAATGGCTCATTTATAATATTATCTTGGACAGCACCATGTCAAGGCTTCATCTGAATGGTTCATTTATAATCTTATCTTGGACAGCACCATGACATTGCTTCATCTGAATGGTTCATTTATAATCATAACTTGGACATCACCATGCCATGGTTTCATCTGAAGGGCTCATTTATAATCATATCTTGGACATCACCATGCCATGGCTTCATCTGAATGGCTCATTTATAATATTATCTTGGACAGCACCATGCCATTGCTTCATCTGAATGGTTCATTTATAATCTTATCTTGGACAGCACCATGCCATGGCTTCATCTGAATGGCTCATTTATAATATTATCTTGGACAGCACCATGCCATTGCTTCATCTGAATGGTTCATTTATAATCGTATTTTGGACAGCACCATGCCATTGGTTCATCTGAATGGTTCATTTATAATCATATCTTGGACAGCACCATGCCATGGCTTCATCTGACTGGTTCGTTTATAATCTTATCTTGGACAGCACCATGCCATTGCTACATCTGAATGGTTCATTTATAATCATAACTTGGACATCACCATGCCATGGTTTCATCTGAATGGCTCATTTATAATCATATCTTGGAAATCACCATGCCATGGCTTCATCTGAATGGCTCATTTATAATATTATCTTGGACAGCACCATGCCATTGCTTCATCTGAATGGTTCATTTATAATCGTATCTTGGACAGCACCATGCCATTGCTTCATCTGAATGATTCATTTATAATCATATCTTGGACAGCACCATCCCAAGGCTTCATATGAATGGTTCATTTTTAATCTTATCTTGGACATCACCATGCCATGGCTTCATCTGACTGGTTCATTTATAATCTTATCTTGGACAGCACCATGACATTACTTCATCTGACTGGTTCGTTTATAATCTTATCTTGGACAGCACCATGACATTGCTTCATATGAATGGTTCATTTATAATCTTATCTTGGACCGTACCATGCCAAGGCTTCATCTGAATGGTTCATTTATAATATTATCTTGGACAGCACCATGACATTGCTTCATCTGAATGGTTCATTTATAATCTTATCTTGGACCATACCATGCCAAGGCTTCATCTGACTGGTTCGTTTATAATCTTATCTTGGACAGCACCATGACATTGCTTCATCTGAATGGTTCATTTATAATCTTATGTTGGACCGTACCATGCCAAGGCTTCATCTGAATGGTTCATTTATAATCTTATCTTGGACAGCACCGTGCCATGTCTGCATCTGAATGGTTCATTTATAATCTTATCTTGGACATCACCATGCTATGGCTTCATCTGAATGGTTCATTTATAATCTTATCTTGGACATCAATATTCCAGGTCTTCATCTGAATGGTTCATTTATAATCTTATCTTGGACAGCACCATGCCAAGGCTTCATCTGAATGGTTCATTTTTAATCGTATCTTGGACAGCACCATGTCATGGCTTCATCTGACTGGTTCATTTATAATCTTATCTTGGACAGCACCATGCCATGGCTTCATCTGAATGGTTCATTTATAATCTTATCTTGGACATCACTATTCCAGGTCTTCATCTGAATGGTTCATTTATAATCTTATCTTGGACAGCACCATGCCATGGCTTCATCTGAATGGTTCATTTTTAATCTTGTCTTGTACAGCACCATGCCATGGCTTCATCTGAATGGTTCATTTATAATCTTATCTTGGACAGCACCGTGCCATGTCTGCATCTGAATGGTTTATTTATAATCTTATCTTGGACATCACCATGCTATGGCTTCATCTGAATGGTTCATTTATAATCTTATCTTGGACAGCACCATGCCATGGCTTCATCTGAATGGTTCATTTATAATCTTATCTTGGACAGCACTATTCCAGGTCTTCATCTGAATGGTTCATTTATAATCTTATCTTGGACAGCACCATGCCATGGCTTCATCTGAATGGTTCATTTATAATCTTATCTTGGGCAGCACCATGCCATGGCTTCATCTGACTGGTTCATTTATAATCTTATCTTGGACAGCACCATGCCATGGCTTCATCTGACTGGTTCATTTATAATCTTATCTTGGACAGCACCATGCCAAGGCTTCATCTGAATGGTTCATTTATAATCTTATCTTGGACAGCACCATGACATGGCTTCATCTGAATGGTTCATTTATAATCTTATCTTGGACAGCACTATTCCAGGTCTTCATCTGAATGGTTTATTTATAATCTTATCTTGGACAGCACCATGCCATGGCTTCATCTGAATGGTTCATTTATAATCTTGTCTTGGACAGCACCATGCCATGTCTTCATCTGAATGGTTCATTTATAATCTTATCTTGGACATCACTATTCCAGGTCTTCATCTGAATGGTTCATTTATAATCTTATCTTGGACAGCACCACGCCATGGCTTCATCTGACTGGTTCATTTATAATCTTATCTTGGACAGCACCACGCTATGGCTTCATCTGACTGGTTCATTTATAATCTTATCTTGGACAGCACCATGCCATGGCTTCATCTGACTGGTTCATTTATAATCTTATCTTGGACAGCACCATGCCATGGCTTCATCTGACTGGTTCATTTATAATCTTATCTTGGACAGCACCATGCCATGGCTTCATCTGAATGGTTCATTTATAATCTTATCTTGGACATCACTATTCCAGGTCTTCATCTGAATGGTTCATTTATAATCATATCTTGGACAGCACCATGCCATGGCTTCATCTGACTGGTTCATTTATAATCTTATCTTGGACAGCACCATGCCAAGGCTTCATTTGAATGGTTTCTTTTTAATTATTTGAGATCCATATCATTTTCATTTTTTCTTAAGACAATAAATCAACTGTATCTTGTCAGAGCTTTTCAAAATTAATATTAAAATCAACTTGTATTCTTTTTATCCTTATTTGCGTTTTAAAACCATATTTCGATATACATGTATAAAATTATCAAGAAAGATGTATATAAATAGAAATTGTACATAGATAAATAGATGAGGAAAACGACAGTTCATGCCAATTTAATGATAGGGCCCACACCATCATGCTGTGTCAGTTTCACCATATGTTCGTACTGTGTTGTTAGTCTGTATGGCTTTGTAACACTTGCTTTTGAGCAATAAATAGCAAACAATTTCGATCGGCAGGACGCGCATGATTTTTGTGAAACGATTCGACAAAATATTGTTCTAAAAAAATAAGGAAAACAGTTGCCTTTTTGTTGTGAACGGGTGTTTAGAACGAAGACAAGCTTAAAAATGAATTGGCCATTGATATTATGATGAACCGATATATATATATATATATATATATATATATATATATATATATATATATATATATATATATATATATATATATATATATATATATATATATATATATATATATATATATATATATATATATATATATATATATATATACTATCCCCCCCCCCATTAAATGATCATATCGACACATCACTGGGTACTGGCTAATATCCAGAGAGTGATCCAGGGCTGTAACTTCAAAGCTATATGCACTTTTTGTGATTCTTGCAACTCATGGCAAGAATTACAGGTATGTTACGATACATTTTTTTACTGAAAATTCCTTCATAATGACAGTTACAATATCCTTTGCTCAATGATGAATAATTTTTTAGTCGAATATTTAAGCAAAACTAAATTAAAACTTACTTGAAATTCAGCCTTTGTTTAAATAGAATTCAAACCTTGTTGTCTTTCTTTTATACACTGAATGATAACTAGTTTCAGTGCTATCAACCGTAAACAAATGTTAGGTTGATAACATCCAATTTTTAAAAGATAAATTCGTATATTTTTTTTATCGGAAGGTCTCGTTTTGATAGGATGGTCACCTGGTAAAAGATTAATGAAACGGAAATAATAAATATAGAAATAAATAATCTTTTTCTTCAACTTTGGCAGGCACTTATACAGGATTTTCGAAACGTGGGTGTGCGGTTTTTTTTGCAACGAAAATGTTAAAAAGACAACGTCTTTGCTAACAATTCTCTTGGTTATTCAATCATTCAAAAAATCAAGTTCAGAAGAATTTGTTTTCCTGACTTTAGCATATTTCTCCTTGTCTGTTATTGTTTATTATATTTTACTGCACTAAAGAAACATTATAAGGACATTACATCTACATTACTACAATATAAATCCTGGATCGATTGGTCGAGTACGTAATTGGCCGATTTGGGTAGTCCGAATTCGAAATGGGCCGAGAACATTAGTGGGCCGACTTTGCTTTGGGCCGAACAGTCTTGGAGCACAGTTAAAATATAATTATTTGCCAGAATAATTAACAAAATGTCACCTTGAAATCGGTGACATGCATCAAAACAACCTTTGACAACCCGATTGTTTAATGTCCACAGTCTCGGTCCATACGGAGCTTACAAACTGTTCGTGGCTAGGTTAGGACTCGAAAGGCCGGTATTCTTGTGTAGTACAACTATTACGATTAAAATGTAACTGATAAATTAAAATATAAATATGTATTTCCTATTTAGCAAAACATGCTTTAAATAGTACATATTCACGTCTGCACGAGAAAACGCGCGATTGACCCTGACATTGACTTCAAGATAAACATGACTGACTTTGACGATATATCGTGCAAAATAAAAGATATAAAGATTTTAAACAAAACTGCAGACAGTTATGTATTTGAAGAATACCATTCAAGACAGGGTGTCAAAAAGAACATTCATTTTGTCAGCATAAAATGAAGTAATATAATGAGTTGTGTTATGTTTATTTAATTTGCTTTGGGGTTTTTTTTAGTTAGTTTTATTTTATTTATTTTTTTTTCATTACATGCTGGTATAATGTAACATTGTATGTTGGACTTGACCTTGTCCAAAACTGAGTTCATTTCTGCTTGACCTGAATTGCTTTTTTATTGTATTATGTTTAAACAACTAATACATAGCTAAATTATTCTCTTTGTGTATAGCATATATTCACTGGAATTTGAAGAGTCCTAATGAATTTTACTCACGACTTTAAACTAGTACGATTTTTGTCTGTAATTCTTGGATTATATTCGGATTTAATTCGCAAATCCGTTAGTTCTTTATTTTTCTTCTCATTTTCACTTTGTATTCTAGGAAAATAAAGTATTTGTTGAATTTTTTAAAGCTTGTTGCGTTTCACTACTTTCTGTTACTTATTTTAAGAGCATAGACTCGTAACGGTTGGTAAAAGTCAGAGGCTGATTTTGTTTCCTTTTGCTATTTCAAATAAATGTTTTTGAGTCTGAAATGTGCCTATTACTTTTCTACAGCTGGAAAACAGATTTTACAGGATGAAAGGCATACATACATACATACATACATACATACATACATACATACATACATACATACATACATACATATTTGCTTACTTTTCCATGTTCAATAAAAAATATAAACATAGAAAACATACACTGCGAAAAATGACATATTGGTGATATATGCCAATGTAATTTAAACACAGTACCTTTGTGTTATAATGGTGATATATGCCAATGTAATTTAAACACAGTACCTTTGTGTTATAATGGTAATATATGCCAATGTAATTTAAACACAGTACATTTGTGTTATAATGGTGATATATGCCAATGTAATTTAAACACAGTATCTTTGTGTTATAATGGTGATATATGCCAATGTAATTTAAACACAGTACCTTTGTGTTATATTGGTGATATATTCCAATGTAATTTAAACAAAGTACGTTTGTGTTATATTGGTGATGTATGCCAATGTAATTTAAACAAAGTACCTTTGTGTTATATTTTTGATATATGCCAAATAATTTAAACAAAGTACATTTGTGTTATATTGGTAATATATGCCTGTGTAATTTAAACAAAGTACCATTGTGTTATATTGGGTCTCATATTAAAACTGATAGAAAGAAAACTTTTAGAAAGAGGAGTAACAGCAATAAAATCTGAAGCAAAAGACGTCATGGTCCTAATGATGTGATTATTGACAAGACAAAAGGCGTCATGGTCCTAGTGATGTGATTATTAACAAGACAAAGGGCGTCATGGTCCTAATGATGTGATTATTGATAAGACAAAAGGCGTCATGGTCCTAATGCAATGAATGTTAACAAGACAAAAGAGGTCACCGTCCTAATGATGTGATTATTGACAAGAGAAAAGGCGTCATGGTTATAATGATGTGATTATTGACAAGACAAAAGACGTCATGATCCTAATGATGTGACTATTGACAAGACAGAAGGCGTCATGGTTATAATGATGTGATTATTGACAAGACAAAAGACGTCATGATCCTAATGATGTGACTATTGACAAGACAGAAGGCATCATGGTCCTACTGATGTGATTATTGACAAGACAAAAGACGTCATGATCTTTATGCTATGAATATTAACAAGGCAAAAGACGTCAAGTTCCTAATGATGTGATTATTGACAAGGCAAAAGACAGCATGGTCCTAGTGATATGATTATTGACAGGACAAAAGACGTCATGATCCTAATGATATGAATGTTAGCAAGGCAGAATACGTCACGTTGCTAATGATGTAATTAGTGAAAAGACAAAATGCGTCATGGTCCTAAGGATGTGATTATTGCCAAGGCAAAAGACAGCATTGTCTAATGATGTGATTATTGACAAGACAACAGGCGTCATGGTCATAATACTGTGATTATTTACACGACAAAAAGACGCCATCATCCTAATTATGTGAGTATTGACAAGGCAAAAGACGTCATGGTCCTAATGATATCATTATTGTCAAGACAAAAGGCGTCATGGTCCTAATGATGTGATTATTGACAAGACAAAAGACGTCATCGTCCTAATTATGTGAGTATTGACAAGGCAAAAGACGCCATGGTCCTAATGATATCATTATTGACAAGACAAAAGGCGTCATGGTCCTACTGATGTGATTTTTGACAAGACAAAAGACGTGATCTTAATACTATGAATATTAACAAGCACAAGACGTCATGGTTCTAATGATGTGATTAGTGAAAAGACAAAAGGCGTCATGGTCCTAATGATGTGATTATTGACAAGACAAAAAAAGGCATGGTCCTAATAATATGATTATTGACAAGACAAAACCCGTCATGATCCTTATGCTATGAATATTAACAAGGCAAAATACGTCACGTTCCTAATGATGTAATTATTGACAAGACAAAAGGCGTCACGTTCCTAATGATGTGATTATTGACAAGGCAAAATACGATATGGTCCTAATGATGTGATTATTGACAAGACAAAAGGCGCCATGTTCCTAATGATATAATTATTGACAAGGAAAAATACGTTATGGTCCTAATGCTGTGAATTTCAGCAGGGCAAAAGATGCCATGGTCCTAATGCGGTGAATATTAACAAGGCGGATGCCATGTTATGATTTCAAATTTTAATGCAACAGTTCATTTTAAGGTGAAATATGGTCTCCTGTAAAAAGTTATAATTTATTCTCATTTAACATAGCTTTGCTGAATTGCTTTAATCAGCCCTCCAAAAACTATACTCAAATTTATTATCTGAAAGGAATATAGTTTATAAGAGAACTATGAAATGGTTATGATGATGGTGATTCTACAGATTAGGAATGACAAATATAACGACAAACATCTCCAGCACGTTGACTGCTTTTAATATTCAAGTCCATATATCCATAGATTTATGGGTCTGAAACATGTGTTGTCTCACTGCGGACAGAAAATAATCTAAGTCAAGGCGTCCGACATTCAGAATTTCTTTTAGAATAAAATTTGTGTAATTGTATGAAAGTCTATGTATGTATATAAACGTGCATGTTAAATTGCACTTGTTTTGCTTCTATTAACTTTTGCTTCATCAAGGCGTGAAGTTCAAGTATAAAATGTTCAAATGAGTGCAGAAAAGAAATTGAAAATTGACAGAATTGCCTCCCAATTTAACCGACTTCATATGAACAAAAACACAAATGTAGTCAATTGTATTTATCTAACTCGTCTGCTTTTTGCTGAAGTGTTCTTAGACTATGTATACGTTGAAGTACAAAACCTATGACCTTGACCTGCAGGGTTACATAAAAACAGCTGCAGTCTCACGTAACAAAAGTGTTTTCTTTGTTGCAATTATAGTCAACTAGATTCCAGCAAATTGACTCTAACAGAGCCGAAATGTGATAGCCTTCATGTGGTCTAGCAATGCTGAGTCTCACTGAATTCATTCTAATCTGCCTCCATATTAGCTAGTCTGGTCAGTTTTGAAATTTCCTTCTTATTGGAGACGAAACTTTATGGCCAGATGTAGCTGAACACAAGTGTCGGGCAAAAGGCATTCTTTTCCCTCCAAAGTTCTTGCTGCTTCAAAGATAGGGAGGAGGATATTGTAGTCATCTGCAGCATTAGTCATCCAGTTTATGAATATATATTTTTAATTCTGTGATATTTGAAACAAATGATTTCCCACTTTGTTTCTAAATTTTGTTTTACAAATATATGTCTTCAGTACTTTTACTTTTATAAAGTAATTTCCACAAAAAGTATTCAAACTGGTCAATATTCTATTAATAAATTATTTTCTTATTGTGTGACTGGGTAGAATATTCTATACACGATTTTCCAAGTCATAGTTATTTCACATTTTTTAAAGAAGTGTTTATACAGCAAACATGATTTGTTCAATCAGTTAAGCTGGAGAATGGACTTAAATTGAGCTGCAAAGTGTGCTTACAAAACCAATAATGTCATCATAGATAAATATACTTTCAGGAAAACTTACGTATAAAGCTACGATAGTGTCACAGTGGTACCACAGCAAGAGGCCAAAGTAGACCTGACACTGCTCACCCACCGCACTCACCTCAGCCAAATCTTGGTAGAACATTTACTGAACTTGTCATGCTAAATATTCCAACATAATTCCATTCTAATTTACTACAACGTATTTTATTAGAATGAAATATTAAGATAAATATCTACCATGCTGTTACATCGTTTCATGAAAAATTTGCCAAAAATTAAATTTGTGTACCTTTTTATAGCAAAAACCAGTTTGTCCAGTGCATCTCTATCTTTTCCATATCTGAACAAAATTATAATTATATCATAATGAAATGCATGCCAGAACCCTCATAACGTTTTCACCCACCCTCTTAGCTAAAACCACGAGCGAAGTGTCGACAGAAAAAAAGACTATTCCAGGTAATGGATACGTATGCATTTTGGACTTAGCAGTGTTTTATTTTTCATCTTATTAATTTCAAACAGCTGTAACCCTAATGAAATCTTTGGTCGACATTTTCTTCAGCTTAAAACAATTCCCATAAAGAGTTTTAGTCATGACGTTGTTTTCTTTTTCTTTTTCAGCCTGCCATACACATGAAGGGAGCATATAATGCTCTCCATTGTCATGTGTCCCGTCCATGCAAATTTGTTCTTGCTTAGAAACTTTTGAATTATTACTGGATACTAACCGAGTTTTGCATTAAACGTTACATACTAAAGACATTGATCAAGTCCGACTTTCACCATTTTCCAGGAAAACTGAATGGAATCGTTATCCTTGCTACATACAGAAAGTTTTCCTCCCATGTTGATTCCGTTCAATAAGTTTCGAAGGACAGCAGCATTTTATGGAGTTATGGCTGTTATTTGATTGAGAACGTTTCAGAGTCAGAGCGAGACTTCTAAGGAAGCATGCAAATATACGGGGAATTTTTGGATGAAGTTCATTTGACACATGCATACACCCAGTTAAGCTGATACAATGTTTTACGGTAGTTAACTACGTAAATTTAGGATATAATTGTTGAAGTTTATGTAGTTTTACATGGCGTTATTATAGATTTTCACAGCAAATTTTAAAATTGTAAATTGATTTATCTTTACTTTCTATTACAAAAGATTTTATTTCGCAAATATTAATGTTGTCATTATTATTATTATTATTATTATTATTATTATTATTATTATTATTATTATTATCATTATTATTCATTGTTTCCTTATAATTATAAGGTGCTTTAAATTTAACATACAATTGTAATTAGGATCAGCAATTATTTTAAGTCACTGGCTTGAGAATGAATGATGTCATTAGAAAGTATAATGAAAATAATACAAAACAAATAATGTTTCTGTTGCAGAGAGTTTAATCACGACAGTAACTTCAGCTAATGTAAATACATACGAATATAGAGCATAAAACATTTGATGATCTCAGAATCAGTTTTACATTGTTCCCTTGGAAATGTTCATCGATTCGGGGATTAACAATATATCATTATTACTAGCACGTTTACAAGTACAAATGTATGCACGTGACAGCTTCATACGTTTCTTTCTAATTAAACCTGATATTGTGTCAATAACGTTTACAATTCCTATTAGAATGACGTCTTGGCAATTAATTTTTATTCTGGAAGCAGTTCTTTGTCATCTGTTTGTAGCTGATGACAGATGTGACATAAATTCTTCTCCAAATAACATGTTATCGACGTTAAGCGGTTTTACATCTCGGCAGAACGGTCAGCTGGAAACTAATCCAATATAGGTAACAAAGCAATAACAAAGATTTCAAAGCAAAGCACAAAAATTGTTTCAAAACTTCTTACTCTTTCTCCAGCGCGTGAGCTGTATCTTCCTTTGTCATCTTTAAAAGTCTTCGTCTCTTGTGTGTTGGTGACATAGAGAAAATTTCCGCATACTGGAAACCCGCTTGGTGGTTTAGGCACCAGAGATAATGACTCGTTTAATAGCAGACGCATTCCTTCTATATGGTGTACCTCCATATGACAGTGCATAACCCATAGTCCTGGGTTGTCTGCACGGAAGCGAACGACCGCATAACCGCCAGAAGGGACTACTAGCGTATCCTTAAGTGGGGGTCTTTCAAATTTAAGACCAGGTACATTTCCTTTTAGCCACGAGCTGTCCGACCATGTTGCATTATTGCAGTAACTTTTTTCCCTATTTATGTTCCCCCTACAATTGACATCCAAATTTTCTCCAATATTTCTAGCAGTTATGTTATCGTACTTGCCGTAACCCATTTTCATCACATAGAAAGGATGTCCGTGAAGGTGTATTGGATGTGGCTGACCTTTTCCTAAACCCATGTTCGTAAAAACAAGTTGCACGACATTGTCATGGGTAATATCAATTGTGTGGGTGCACGTGCACACTCTGTCCTCTCCACAAGTTGGTTTTGTACAATGGAATGTCCCTTCCGTGGGTTGAGTAAGAGCCGAAACTGTTGGTGTTTTAAACACTATACCATTAACAGAAGCGGGATGTTCACCTGGTATACCAAAATTCAAAAAATGTTCCTCAAAATGATATCCGTCACTTCTCGGAGGAGGTTCGTTCCAGGGAGCACCATTCAAGTCATTGAAAGTTAGACAATCTGTATAGTAAGAAGGTGGATAAAGTAGATAGGGACAGTTAGCCACTAAACACCGACTGGAGGCAGAACACGTCATACGCGAAGTGGTTGGTTCAGCGATTGGAGCTCCATGATACCTGAGAATAGCTTCTGTCCTGTGGTTTTTGTGTATTTCTAAAGTCTCTGCCCTTATCCAATAATTAGAAATTGTGCGATTGGTGACTAGAATGAAGTCGAAAGATTCTCCTGGATTGATGATAAAAGATTCTACCGCCACATTTTCAAGGTCATGACCATCAGAAGCAGCAAGCAGCAGCTGATGATGGTCCACAGAAATTCTAAAGGCAAGCATACTACCGGCAGCTATCACCCTAAACCGATAGGACTTTCCTTGCATCACATGGAAGACCTCCAATGGTGCACCATTATTATTTCCTGTTTCAGGATCATTGAATCTTCCCCGGCCATTAATCAGTCCAGAGTGAAAATGGAACACGTCAAACGCAGTACCATCAATGGCCTTCGAAGGAATAGCAGGTGTTCTTCCGTGATAAAGACCGTGCACATCTTTCATGTAGGATAGTAGTGAATCCATGTCATGATTATAGTCCGTGATAGTCATTATATGCTCGTCCGCCTTGTTATACTTCCTTTCACGAATGATCAATGCACCAAATATACCCATCGTCCTCTGTGTACCTAAATGGGAATGATACCAATGCGTTCCTCTTGGTTCTGCTTTGAATTTATAAGTGAAGGTTTGTCCGGGAAGAATTGGGCACTGGGTAATAAATGGAACGCCATCCATCCAAGGAGTTCCCTTTTGAAAGAGGCCATGCCAGTGTATTGTGAGTCCTTCATTTAACAAGTTGTTTGTCACATGAACTATGACCATCTGCCCTTCATACACAATAATTGGGGGACCTGACATTTTCCCATTCACGGCTCCGACCAATCTCGGCTTCTCCCATCCATCAGCAGTAATTACATCTTCCATGTGTATTGGCTTTGCCTTCGACGTGTCATTCACATCGTACCTGTAAAGATTCCCAGCCTTTGCATAAACAAGTTCCCCGTTTCTCATCATGGTCAGTCTGTGGTCAACATTGAGGAAAAATTCACATTCAGTATCCTTTATAGTACAGACATTACACACTACAATAGTCTCCATGGTGGCAACAAAGCCGATGATGAATAACCACAAATCCATGTTTTAAATCTGCACAAAAAAATAGCATTGGGTTAATTTCCATACAATGATATGTTTTCCTTCCAGGGAATTTATTTCTAAACATTTGTCAATCCACCATATTTCAAAAGTACGAGCCACTTTATCTAAGGAGTAAATAAGTATTAAGATGGTGCAGTGAATTAATTTGGGTTGACAAACTGTGTGCATTAACGAAAATTTCATTTATTTGGATTGACAAGCTGGGTGCATTAACGAACATTGAATTAATTTGGCTTGACAAGCTGTATACATTAACGAAAATTGAATAAATGTGGGTTGACAAACTGTGCATTAACGAAAAATGAATTAATTGGGTTGACAAACTGTGCATTAACAAAAATTGAATTTATTTGGGTAGACGAATTGTGTGCATTAACGAAAATTGAAATAATTTCGGTTGAGAAACTGTGTACAATAACGAAAATTGAATTAATTTGGGTTGACAAGCTGTCTGCATTAACGAACATTGAATTAATTTGGGTTGACAAGCTGTATGCATTAACGAAAATTGAATTAATTTGGGTTGACAAACTGTGTGCATTAACGAAAATTGAATTAATTTGGGGAGACAAACTGTGCATTAACGAAAATTGAATTAATTTTGGTTTACAAACTGTGTGCATTAACGAAAATTGAATTAATTTGGGTTGGCAAACTGTGCATTATAATTTATTTGGTTTGACTAACTGTGTGCATTAACGAAAATTGAATTAATTTCGGTTGACAAACTGTGTGCATTAACGAAACTTGAATTAATTTGGGTTGGCAAACTGTGCATTAAGAACAATTTAATTTTTGGGGGTTGACTAACCGTGTGCATTAACTAAACTTGAATTAATTTGTGTTGATAAACTGAATACATTAACGAAACTTTAATTAATTTGGGTTGACAAGCTGGGTGCATTAACGAAAATTGAATTATTTTTGGGTTGACAAACTGTGCGCATTAACGAAATTTGAACTAATTAGGGTTCACAAGCTGTGTGCATTATCGAAAATTGAATTAATTTGTGTTGACAAATTGTGTGGATTAACGAAAATTGAATTCATTTCGGTTGACAAACTGTGTGCATTAAGGAAAATTGAATTAATTTAGGTTGACAAACTGTGTGCATTAACCAAAATTGAATTTATTTGGGTTGACAAACTGTGTGCATTAACCAAAATTGAATTTATTTGGGTTGACAAACTGTGTACATTAACGAAAATTGAATTTATTTGAACGTGTCACACGCAAAAAATTGTACAGTAACACTATATTTTGCATAACAATATGATACCAGGATTCTATTATTGATACTTAGGATATTCGATTTACTGAGATCTGGTAACTAATTTACATTTCACACCTTATGATCATGAAGAATCGTTAGAAGAAATCCACCGTAATTTATTATGTTATAATTCAATCCTTAAGTTTAGTTCAGGTAAAGGATTTACCTGCTATTTATAATTCTGTAAATAATAAGTTTTGTCACATTATTTGGATTCACAGTTTGGCATGAAACAACTGGAATCTCGCTCATCAACATTGCTAACAAATTTGATCAATGATATTTTTTTTGTGTGTACAGTGTAAATGTAAATAATGTTTCCTCCATAAATAACTTCTCGATATTTGTTTTAGCATTATGCAGACGATACATTAATTTGTGCAAAAACCGAACAGCTATTTCAAACCATTTTAATAAGACTGGATGTATCACCGTGTCTGGAAACTTCATGTTAACACAAGTGAAATGAAAAGCATGTTTTTCTAAGGAGAAAAATGAAAAATCCATATCGTATTAAAACGGTGAATTATAAGAAAATGTTTACAAATTAAAGGCATAGGTTTACATTTTTTTCAGTAATGGTCACTTGCACAGATTATCTAGAGGACTAGGGTAATTTAGTTCTTTTCCCATCATGCAAATTTTAGCACACTGATCTACATGTAAGGAAAATGTAAACGTTCAGATACTTTTGCTGCATCTTCAAATAAATCCAAAGTAATGGGCTTCTACTAAGGGCTTATACTAAGGGCTTCTACTAAGGGAGAAAATAACGAAATAATTCATTCACAATTGTTATACGCTTATTTGGGGGAAACAAATCAATTGATTTGGATGTTTAGTATGGTGACCTGCAGATATACCCTCCGTGAGAAATAAAAACAATACGAATGTTTAATTTAACCTTAGTCCCCGGATTTTTTAAAATAGAGACCTTTGATGTTTAGACTTCATATATTGTTCAATAAGGGTTGTGGATAATGTCTACTCTTATGAAAGTATTGATTGGGAATTTAAGATTAAATCTGCGTTATATGATCTCGGATCTTCTGATGTATGGAACAACCAGTTATATATTGTGATACCAAAGCTTTTATTAGAAAAAAGAAAAGCGTATATCGTCTATAAGACTATGAATCAAGAAGAAGTATTATTCATTTTACACAGAATATTTATCATTATGCAGAGACCCATCTAACACGAGGAAGAAGAACAAGTCAACTGACAACTCATATCACAAATAACAATGGCGATATATTGGAATGCTAAGCCAAGATTCGTTAACTTTGTGAAAGAGATAGAAACAGTGACACCTCAATACAAAGAAATATAGTTCTCGATGAATCAGGGGGTTTGTGAGATGCGTGTGGAACTTGGGAAGAAATTGGTTTTCCTGGAAATTCACCAGAGGTCTCCTCGTCCAAAATTAGTGCATTGACAAGAATATATGGAGATATTGGTCATTTAATTGACTTTTCCTTTTGAGCAGAGACGTAAAAAGGCTCTGTAGATATAACTTGCTTTGGAAATTTAATGCAAAATAACGTTTGTATTCCGTTTTCAGAAAAATATAATCTGGGCCTAATTATCATTGTCCTTAGAAAATAAAAATAAGCATCTAGTGCAAATTTATCCATTTTTCTGAGAATTTGCAGCATATGGATCGCGAAATTCAGATCGATTCTAATTATATATATATATATATATATATATATATATATATATATATATATATATATATATATATATATATATATATATATATATATATATATATATATATATATATATATATATATATATGTGTGTGTGTGTGTGTGTGTGTGTGTGTGTAATTTCGATTTCTAACGTAGCTTCAAAACATTATCAGTCATATATCTACGATGTCAGCAGTGTGGCAGTTTATTGTGATGTCTAGCACTAGGGCATCATGCAGCAGACATTAGTATGTTGTCTCACCCAGTTACATCATCTTAACATTTACCTCATAATGGTGAGCTCCTAGCGAGGCAGCTGCTAGTACCACTTTTTAAGTCTTTGATATGACTCGGCCAGGGCTCGAACCCGCGACCTTCCGCAATCGAGGCGGACGCTCTAAGCACTAGGCCACCTGAGTGGTCTCTGGTAATACTGCCACTGCAGACAGACATAATTTTCCGATCCCGGTGTTTATATGTAAGCTGAATCTAATTAGCGTTATCGTTTGTTTGTTTAAACTTGCAGGTAGATTAATCTATCTTAAACTGATAATCTGCAAATCAGGGCTCACCTAATTCGACTATATATATATATATACATATATATATATATATATATATATATATATATATATATATATATATATATATATATATATATATATATATATATATATATATATATATATATATATATATATATATATATATATATACGTACATACATACACCCAGCCCTTGTCATTAACTTGGCTAATCAAAACTTGTGGTATTGGGATTCTTGATTGATTTCAATAGCCCAAACGGACTGTGTTAATAAATTTTCAATTAATCGAACTGAATTACGAGCACCCATAATAAGTCAGATATGAAACGTACACAGTATAAACACCTCATCCTGCGTCATATGTGCAAACTCTGGTCATATCTGGCTATTCCGATTTATAAAGAAGGAGACAAAACCCCGTCGTCCAATGTTATCCCGATTGATAAAAATGTGTGTGTGTTTTGGATGTTTAATGTAGCTTTAACAATTTTTCAGTCATATTGTTACGATGTCTGCAGTGGCCTAGTGGTTAGAGCGTCACCTTCGGATGCGGGAGGTCGTGGGTTTGATCCCCGGCCGAGTCATACCAAAGACTTACAAAAAAGGTACTAACAGCTGCCTCGCTAGGTGCTCAGCATTAAGAGTTTAGTGTTAGGACGGGTCGGCCTGGTGTCAGGATAATGTGCCTGGGTGGGACATCATGCTACATGTCTTCGACATGATGCCCCAGTGCTAGGCATCACTATAAACTGCCACACTGCAGACATTGTAGCGATATGACTGAACAACTGTTAAAGCTACATTAAAAATCCAAATCACACACACGTACACACACACGATGTCTGCAATATGGCAGTTTTATAGTGGTGTCTAGCACTGGGGCATCATGCCGCAATCATGTAGCATGATGTCCCACCCAGTCACATTATCCTGACACCAGGCTGACCAACCTACCACAAACTTCTTAATGCTGAAGTTTGGCTAGGCAGCTGTGTTAGTACCATTTGTATAAGTCTTTTGTATGACTCGGCCAGGGTTCGAACCTGCGAATATATAACCACTAGGCAACCCGAGCGGTCACTCGATTTATAAGAAAGGAGACAAAACCCCATTATCCAATGTTATGCCTATTTATAAGAAAGGATTTTAAAAAATAAAAAAATAAAAATAAAATAAAACATCATCTAATCTTATCTCGATTGTTCAGAAAGGAGATAAAACCCCATCGTCTAATGTTATCCAGATTCATGAGAAAGGAGACAAAACCCTTCGTTTAGTTACATACCAATTTGTCTATCTAGTTGTTTCTTTGCGGTTTTGTTTATAATGAATTAAATTCAAACATCTATATAAGTTGTGCACTAAAAAGACTTGATATACGAAAATCAATCTCTTTACGTTATTTCAGATGGACTAAACATGTTGTTAAGATTATTTAGCACACATCTAAATATTTATCTATGTCGTGCGCGACTAACAGAATAACTCTTCCTAAACTAAATATAGTATTCGTACGTCTAATTTTAGAACATGCCAGCGAAGTTCCGGATAACTGATCATTGAAAGATTCGGAACAACCGGTAAAAATTCAAATGGAAAGCGATACAGGTCTTCCCATTTCTTGATCTTGAGAGTTACTTTATGCATAAACTGGTTGAGAACTACTTGTATGGCGGAGAAAGATAAGGTAAGCATGTATGCATAATGTATTCGATTATAAATAATAGAGTACATCATTCTTTAAGCGATCTTTTGTCACAAAGGAGATGCAAAGCAGATAATTACCATCTACATAACAACATTCCCTACGAGACTTCAGACATTTGGACGTCTTTTTTCATCAAAGATGGCACTTTGGAGCTCTATATTTTACGTTATTTCGAATATTCCTAATCTGTCTATTTTTATTGAAACAAAAGTTTCCTCTAATTCTAGCAACGTCACCTTAATATCCTACACACTAAATACAGAGTGGATTTGGTTTCGTCCCCATTGCGTGGATGTGTAATGATAATGGCGATATTTTCTATATTGCCGTTTATTTAGTATCCCGAGATTCCAACTCGACTAGCTCTACCATTCAACACCTATGTTGTAACTCGATTAGTTCTACCATTCAACACCTATCTTGTAACTCGATTAGCTCTACCATTCAACACCTATGGTGTAACCCGATTAGCTCTACCATTCAACACCTATCTTGTAACTCGATTACCTCTACCATTCAACACCTATCTTGTAACTCGATTAGCTCTGCCATTCAACACCTCTCTTGTAACTCGATTATCTCTACCATTCAATACCTATGGTGTAACTCGATTAGCTCTACCATTCAATATCTATCTTGTGACTCGATTAGCTCTACCATTCAACACCTATCTTGTGCATCGAAATTTATTGTAAAGAAACGACCTGGAACTAAGTAAATAGACACTGTAATATTCAGGCATGTTCAGTAGTATATCAGCTAAACTAGACATTTATAATATTTGCAATGATATGCTAAGTGCTGAATCTATAAAATGTAATAAATGGGCTTAAGTAGCTGCAAGAAGTGCAATAAATCTCCCTGTTTATCTCTCTCTCTCTCTCTCTCTCTCTCTCTCTCTCTCTCTCTCTCTCTCTCTCTCTCTCTTGCTCGTTCCCTATGTCGTTCAATATACGGGTATTTTTACCTTGTTTTCTGATACGCTCGAAGTTTTGCAGAATTAATTTCATCTTTGGATCATTTTGGTATATTCTAGGAAAGGAAGTTAATGAGTTAGTTAACATCTGTCCGAGCAATTTGGACTTTATTAATAACATTGTATTTAATTAATGTCGACACTAGATGTAATACAACTTTATGAAACGCTTGCGCTCACGTTACACAGAGACATGCCCTTGTATTAAGTAGATAACCTCCCTTCTTCCCATTCGTGCAAGTTCATAATCACAATAAAGACGTATATTATTAGACAAAAAGAGTAATCAAAATGTCTTTAAAATCACGATCATCTTATTTTATTTAAAACTAAGTGCATTTTCAGTTAAAAAAAGAAACGAAGAAGACAATGAAGCATGCATATGGTTGTTGTGAGGAACTAAAGTTCTAATGTTCTCATTAAACAGTTAAAGTGCAGGTTTCAAATGATTTCCTGTTTCATATACGATTGGCTGTTATGATAATTCACATATACCTGCCCCGAAATTCACAGTAATTCAAGTATATCCTTACCTGGAGATACAAGATTCGTAAAGTACATCATTACCTGGAGATACTAGATTCATGAAGTATATAATTAGCTGGAGATAATGGATTCATGAAGTATATCGTTACCTTAGATACTAGATTCATGAAGTATATCGTTACCTTAGATACTAGATTCATGAAGTATATCGTTACCTTAGATACTAGATTCATGAAGTATATCATTACCTGGAGATACTACAAATTAGTTTGAGGTAATATTACAGACACATGCTAGATAAACAAAATTTCTCTTAGTTAACTATTCCTTGAATTGCATGAATTGCGCGGTGAATAACGAGCATCAGCAGTCAATATTTTAGAAATAGATGGATAACAAATATTATCTACCAAATGCAATTCTCTGGAGATGATTAACATATGAATAAATGGCAATATCTGCCTATTGTAGTTATCTGGAGATAAGAAATAGATGAATAAATAGCACTATTTTCCAATCGTATTTATCTGAAGATAATGCTATTTAGGTACAGATAATACAGGGCATGCTTTGCAAACATAACAGATTTATCTGACATAACTATTTATTACCTGAATGTCTTTAAAGTTTGATTGCGATTTAATTTCATTACCTACCCTGAAACATAACTTATAGATACCAGCCGAGACAAATAAACAAATTCAGGATATAAAAAGTTACCATATGATATATGTAATTTATTTACTAGGATAACAATACATGAAAATTAAACTCATTTGATCTAGCGTTTTAATTTGCATTATTTATCCTAACACTATTTATTGGAGGTAATTTATAAATACCTGCCAGGATTTTCAGAAACGCTCAGGTAATCTACAGTCACCTCGAAATAAGGATTTTTAGATGCCTAACTAAATGTTACGGAATGTGTTTGAATTTGGCTTGCCATAAATATGGCTGTGAAAAAAAAATGGAAAGATCTTGGGTTAGATCTTACCTGGTATTCGTTTGATATTGTTTATGATATTCTCCGTCAGTCAGTAAGGAAGTTGAACATATGAAATTCATAAGACTTGAAAAACTCCTTCAGCAAATAAAGATATTTAGATAACCTATAAACGGCCTCGACGCCACCCACCCATCTTCTTCATGGTAATGAATCGTGTAATTTGTTAAACCTCTTGTGATCTTACCGTAGCTGAATATCCTCTATAGGGGCACGTTTATCGCGTTAAGTTTATCTTTTCAATTGCTAATAAGCCCCGAGGATTAGTTCTTCTGGTGCAATTTAGCGATATAGCCAAAGAAATTAAGCAATAGAGGACAAAAGGGGAAAAACTTTTCACTCATTTAATTCGTATTTCGAAGCTAATGCTTTCGTTACGACCCATAGCTGACATTTGGGGCTAGCTCTATTTCACTTACATATATATATATATATATATATATATATATATATATATATATATATATATATATATATATATATATATATATATATATATATATATATATATATATATATATATATATATATATATATATATATATATATATATATATATATGTGTGTGTGTGTGTGTGTGTATCCAAATTGCTGGCTTTACAAAAATTGTTGGTTTTACAAGTTTTATTTTAACTATCAGTAATTGAATTATTTACATTGAAGTCTGCCCGACGACAAACAATGATTTATTCTTTAATTTTAATTATGTTTTATGTTTTTATTGGAATTGTGACGGATTGTACCACTCAGAGGAACATATCAGCATAATTAACCAGATCAGCCATATTTTAAGAATTTTAAACATTTAGCAAGAATCACAAACTTGTAAGTCAAATATGCTTTCGGTTGATGTCCATACCCTCTAGGTATTACCATTTGATATATCTAGAAGAAATTCTAAAACTCACCTAGGCCTCTGTTAAAAATCATAATTTAGGCATTATCACACGACCCTCTGTTACAAATGATACTATGTACATTAACCCCGCAGTCTCAAAATCTTTTGAGCAAGAAACTGAAGGAAAGAATTAACAAACATCATATCGTATCTGCATAGTATCCCTGGAGTGTCCAAATGATTATCTGAGTTAACTAAATGTTACGGAATGTGTTTGAATTTGGCTTGCCATAAATATTTAAAAATATAAATATATTCTTCAATCTTCAACATTTTGCTACTTTTATTCTTCGACTTTTTATATTTCATGCTAAATCCTGAATTACGGACATAACCTATATAATTCACACAGATGGTGACTGACATCATTTGAATATAATTCATATTACGAAAATTATCCAATTATTTTGCTCCCTAAGAACCAACGTCTGAATCCCAGTCTAGATTCCATTTGACAAATCGGGGTAAAATATCGGCAACCACATGTACTGATAAAAAAGATATTTTCTTCTTCGTGTGAAACTCATTATTGAAAGACTAGTATTTCTTTCCCCTAGTTAGTTATATGAGCAATTTTGTGATCATGAAAAGTTTTTATAGATGACAATATATACCAAATTCAAAATGAATGGATTGAAGGTAATTACTAAACATTTGTTTGATGTTAAATTCAACTTACCAGTTCACTAGCTTCCTTTCCCGCAGACTTTTTGTTCTGAATTCTTCTCAGCCTTCTAGTAAAGTTAGAAACTTAACGAGTATATGCAGGGCACGTCCTACAAACGGATAATTGAACACTTGAGAACTGAAACACCTTCCCTCTCAGAAGAAGTCTAATCAGCAATTATACACACTCCTGCGACAAGGCTGAAATGGCAAAGAGTGTGACCTGCGCAAAAAGAAAATGGTACAGTGTACGGAGTTCAGAACAATATTATTTATAAGCAGCGATGCCACGTGTACAAGCTGTATTTGGACATAAAATGGTTCCCACTTTCAAACTCACCGAGACCTCTGTTACAAATGATATTCTAGATATTATCATACAGACCTGTTACAAATGATAATCTAGGTATTATCATACAGACCTGTTACAAATGATAATCAATGCATTAACATACAGACCTGCAACAAATGATAATCTATGCCTTAACACACAGAACTGTTCTAATCGAGGCATTATCATACAGACCTATTACAAAAGATAATCTATGCATTATCAGAAGCACCTGTTACGAATGACAATTTAGGTATTACCATTTGACATATCTAGAAGAAATTTTAAAACTCACCTAGACCTCTGTTACAAATCATAATTTAGGCATTGTCACATGGACCTCTGTTACAAATGATACTATATTAACATACAGATCTGTGTGAATTACCAGACAGACCTGTTACAAATGATAATATAGGCATTGTCATACAGACCTGTTGCAAGAGATAATCTAAGCAATATCACACGCACCTGTTGCTAAAGACAATCTCTGCAGTATCACACACACCTGTTACAAAAGATAATATAGGCATTATCACATACAGACTTGTTACAAATGATAATCTAGGCATTATCACACGAACTGTTACAAATAATATTCTAGGCTTTGTCACACTGTCCTGTTACAAATGATAATCTGATCATAATCACACCGACCTGTTAGAAATGATAAATCTAAATATTATCACACATACTTGTTACAAGCGATAATCCAGGCATTATCACACAGACTTGTTACAAAC
Source organism: Sinohyriopsis cumingii (assembly GCA_028554795.2). Lineage (NCBI taxonomy): Eukaryota > Metazoa > Mollusca > Bivalvia > Unionida > Unionidae > Sinohyriopsis > Sinohyriopsis cumingii. The sequence continues at coordinate 130,332,096 of CM068826.1, read as the reverse complement.
GATAATCCAGGAATTATCACACAAACTTGTTACAAACGATAATCCAGGCATTATCACACATACTTGTTACAAACGATAATCCAGGCATTATCACATAGACTTGTTACAAGCGATAATCCAGGCATTATCACACAGACTTGTTACAAACGATAATCCAGGCATTATCACATAGACTTGTTACAAGCGATAATCCAGGCATTATCACACAGACTTGTTACAAACGATAATCCAGGCATTATCACACAAACTTGTTACAAACGATAATCCAGGCATTATCACACATACTTGTTACAAACGATAATCCAGGCATTATCACATAGACTTGTTACAAGCGATAATCCAGGCATTATCACACAGACTTGTTACAAACGATAATACAGTCATTATCACACGGACATTTTACAAATACATTATCATAAGACATATCTAGACAAGACTTTAAATTCATTTGTTTCTATCTTTGACGAAAACTGAAAATATTTTAGAACTGTGTCATGTGTTGGATACTTCGAGACCAATTTAGAGTGATAAAATAATATATCTATTCAGCTGCACGTCTTCTATTTAACAAATGGATCCACGATATATTTTCAAAGTCAAGATTAATAATAAATCATGGAATTTGATTAATAAAAAATGAATTCAAGAAAAAAAGGAAAATGTTGATACATAATCCAATTAAATACAAGTCTTGGTATTTGTAGACTCTTCAAAAGCTTGGAATTTAAATATTGTGTTGGTAGACTTTTCGAAAAATCACATTTCTGTGAAATTTATATATTTGTGTTTTTATACTTTTCAAAAGCTTATACTACTTTGGAATCATATATTTGTCTTCGTAGAACGTTAGCATGGTCACATACTGTTCTTGGTGAGAGTGAAACCTGGAGCTCCAACCAAGAATGCATCATTGTGAACGATTAATCATACTCTTTCAATCAATGCAATGTCTTTTGGGTTACTTATCTAAATAACATGTTACACGTCACATACATTTTTTTTTTCATTTTATAAGGACAGCAAAATAAAGGCTTCTTTATCTCGACAAAGTCGGTAACTTATATTTTTATAAAATACCAGAGAGTACATGTGTGAAAACATAGTCTGCTTCGGCAAGAAGTGCTAGAGTTTTTATAAATGTTAATCTCCTAAAATTAGATAACATTACCTTACCAAATTAGCCTAAGTAAAAATATAGTTTTACAAAGTTCATATGATATAGGCGAAACAGAAATACAATAAACGCATTTGCAAGCAAGTGTTTTTTTTTTCTTTTTGTTTTTTTTTTTTTTTTGTGCATAATATGCTTTGATACTACATAACAGTTACGATAATGACCAATTGATGTGGTGGCACTCCACAGTTTTGTGGGGTCAAATATTTAAAGAAAAATAATTACCCATGTGTTCGTTATCGGCTGTACTGGTTTTTTAAAACGACCTTTTATGCTTTAGTTATTTACAATCATTTGTAATTCCCTTTTATTTTTGGTGTAATTTGGATGATTGAGTATAAATGTGGGTCTTACTTCTGATGTGCACCTATCACAATCTCTAGTTCCGCTTGGTCATTTTCACTTCCTGGATTTCAGAGGTAAATTGTATATATAAAAAGAGTTGATAACGTTTACTACTTTTTATGTATTTTGTAATTTTTTCTGTGCACTATCAGAAGCTTGTACAATCTAATCTGGCAAAATTCACTGTCCCCACTTTAATAACTGCAAAAAAGAGCGTACTTTAGACTAATTCAGGCTGATTTTTCGAGCATCTGGGAGCAGCCATTTTGGTTAGCCGTGTGCCTAGATCATGTGCAATGTCTGCAAGTACAATATCTAATGAAATTTCAGCCATAGTACAAGAGAATAACATGGAGGTTAGCCAACATTCTCTCCATTTTGTATGCTGCAAATGCAAACAATTTGTCACTCGCTCAGAAGTTCAGAATATCTATAGAGAGAAGAAACTTAATATATGGAGAGATATGAGGTGAAAATAAATCACTGTTCAGATAAGAAAAGATTTTTATACAGGAATTTTAAAATGGAGAGATTATGAGATGAGGTGAAGAAAAATAACTGATACTTTAATGATAGATTGATCTCGCAGTTATAAAATTGCGAGAGTATAATAGAATATACGTTGCATCGCTATCAAGTGATACATTACAAAAATATTACTGTTCTATTACAAAAGTGTTACGATAATTTTACAAAAGTATTACACTAATATAACAAAAGCATTACAATGCTTTTGCAAACGTTGAACAACACTATTACACGTGTTTCAATAATATTACAAAGTGTTACGATTCTATTACAAAGTTTTACAATACTATTACAAGTGTTTCAATACTGTTACAAAGTGTTACAATACTATTACAAGTGTTTCAATACTGTTACAAAGTTTTACAATACTATTACAAGTGTTTCAATACTGTTACAAAGTTTTACAATACTATTACAAGTGTTTCAATACTGTTACAAAGTTTTACAATACTATTACAAGTGTTTCAATACTGTTACAAAGTTTTACAATACTATTACAAGTGTTACGATTCTATTACAAAGTGTTACAATACTATTACAAGTGTTACGATTCTATTACAAAGTGTTACAATACTATTACAAGTGTTACGATTCTATTACAAAGTGTTACAATACTATTACAAGTGTTTCAATACTGTTACAAAGTTTTACAATACTGTTACAAAGTGTTACGATTCTATTACAAAGTGTTACAATACTATTACAAGTGTTACGATTCTATTACAAAGTGTTACAATACTATTACAAGTGTTACGATTCTATTACAAAGTGTTACAATACTATTACAAGTGTTTCAATACTGTTACAAAGTTTTACAATACTATTACAAGTGTTACGATTCTATTACAAAGTGTTACAATACTATTACAAGTGTTACGATTCTATTACAAAGTGTTACAATACTATTACAAGTGTTTCAATACTGTTACAAAGTTTTACAATACTATTGCCAAGTGTTACGATTCTATTACAAAGTGTTACAATACTATTACAAGTGTTTCAATACTGTTACAAAGTTTTACAATACTATTGCCAAGTGTTACGATTCTATTACAAAGTGTTACAATACTATTACAAGTGTTTCAATACTGTTACAAAGTTTTACAATACTATTACAAGTGTTTCAATACTGTTACAAAGTTTTACAATACTATTACAAGTGTTTCAATACTGTTACAAAGTTTTACAATACTATTGCCAAGTGTTACGATTCTATTACAAAGTGTTACAATACTATTACAAAGTTGCTCCATTGAAGTTTTAAATGGAAATATAGTAACTAAATTTAAGCGTCAACGCACTTCTTATTATATAAGGCAAATAGAGGTTTTGAAATTTCCTTCTTTTTAAAACTAATCATCTATGCCTATTGATAACAATAGACGTGGTTATAAAATATTGTAATGTATTTTAAAAACATGATCAGGATAGTCTATCATTAAATATTGTATACGAGACATTGTATACGAGGTTGGCAATATTAGTAGAATTTTAATGTGTCGGAGAGAAGAAAAAGTTTCTCTGTATATCGTTGTTATCATTATGTTCGTAATGCATACCAAGGAAGTTTTTTTTATACTGAATTTGCTGGAGTTTTATCATACACGTCTTTTATTGCATGGTATAAAGTCTATCCGAATGATTTATGTATTTACTTCAGTGTAACTATGGCCATTCAAGGCGTGGGAAAAAACATACCGTATATTTACTTATTAACATTAACGAAATGTTGATCGCACCATGTTCACGTACGATAACACGTCTATGAATACGCAGATTTTACTTTTTGTAGGATTATTAACAATTTGCCTAGAATTAATATACTAGGTGAAACTTTAGTTTATACGAAATTTAATTTATATAAAAGTTGTATTTAAATCCACTTAGCAGTTTTAATAACAGGACTGATTAATTAAGATATTGACGTCGAGAGTTGTTTACGAACGACCGGACCCGACGCACGACTTTGCCAAACGATTGTTTGGTAGAAAGAAAGAAAGAAAGAAAGAAAGAAACAAACAAACAAACAAAAATTAAATAAATTCTTTGTAACTCAGAAATAAGTCTTTGCCAAAATTCGGAAAAAATTATTTTATTGTCTGATTAAGCAAGGTGACGTTTTATGTGATTATGAGATGTCGGTTTTGTTGTTTTGCACATACATTTACACTAATCACATAATTGAGACACGACTCCTGCACTTAGGTATGTTTAAAGAACAATTATTATTTATTTCCTTTTAATCTGACATTATCATATTTTTCGACTTCTTACGCTAAAGCTAGAAAAGAATACAAATATTAAGGGCACTTTCTATAATGAAAAGGAGTTGACATTAGGGCAGTACGCTTTTATTAGACGGTTATCGTTTGTCTTTTAAGACAACCACGCAGATTTCGAATGACTTATCCGAGGTATCAAGTTTGTACTGTAATAGTTTTAAATGATAATGTATTTCGATTGGAAATAAAATAAAAATCAAGCGCAGCAAGATGAACAGACATTGTTATTAAGTGATCAAAATCCAGTTTTAGATTACTCGGAGTAGGTTTCTCTTAGGACTTGGAGAATTTGGTAGAACTTCTTTTTATTCATTGGAGTTGGAAAAAAGTATAGGACCTGCTTGACTTCTGGAGCAAAAGAAACGTATCCGTTATCGGAAATGTTACTTTGATATAATCCTTGATTCATCCTTTTTCAGCACTGCCAAATCAGCCGCCTAATATAAAACTGAATATATTGTTTGTTATTATTTAAAGTTCATTTTGGGTAGTAACATTAACAGAATTAAAAGAGAGACTCGTGTTGCTCTTTAAGGAAGGGGGATTAAACATTATACACTTACACTCATTGATGTGTTGTACAAATGGTCCTTTATGAAACATAAATCATTTATACCAAAAGTTAGCTTCTGAGCAAATATGTTAAAGCATTTTAGGTATACGGTTATCTAAATTAGGAAGATTTAAGCTGAAAGAATTTTTTCAATCCATTAAAATAGTTCTGGCACTATATTAATTATGCATAATCACCACAGCCAAATGAACAATTTGCTGTTCGTGATTATTTGTCTTAAGATATTCTTCTTTAGTTGATACATATATTTTCAAATCAACTACAAGATGGGGGAAAATGGTGTTATTCTTCAACATCTGTTTTATGCACAAGGATCTCTACTGAGCTTTCATGAAATAAAATTTTAAAAAATCCTTTAATAGTTTAATACAGTTCGTTGTTCTTATTTCAAAGATATCAGTGACGTGGACGAGGAAACTAGACGTTTTTGGAAAGTTGAAATAGTTGTCATGTAGTTTTCAAAAACCTTTACGCCTTAGGGTAAGAGAAATGTTTATTTATTTATAGCAGACTGAAAAGAATTAAGGTTCGAAAACCAAAAGTTAAACAGGAAAAACGGTCAGGTTTGTTAGAGTTGCACAATTCGTGCAGATGAATGGACCAACATTTTTATTTTGGCAAAACTGTGTGCAAAAAATGCAAAGCTGATTAGTTTTAATTTTAGATCTTTTTCATAGAAGTATTAACACAAACCAGTTTTGGAAAAAGATTCATCTTAGTGAACATGATCAATGAGCCTTTTGGAAGGGAATACAACATTCACAATGATCAAAGGACCTTTTGGAAGTGAATACAACATATTAGTGACGATGATCAATGGACCTTTTGGAAGTGAATACAACATCTTAGTGACGATGATCAATGAGCCTTTTGGAAGGGAATGCAACATCTTAGTGACGATGATCAATGAGCCTTTTGGAAGTGAATGCAACATCTTAGTGACGATGATCAATGGACCTTTTGGAAGTGAATACAACATATTAGTGACGATGATCAGTGGGCCTTTTAGAAGGGAATGCAACATCTTAGTGACGATGATCAATGAGCCTTTTGGAAGGGAATGCAACATCTTAGTGACGATGATCAATGGGCCTTTTGGAAGGGAATACAACATCTTAGTGACGATGATCAGTGGGCCTTTTAGAAGTGAATACAACATCTTAGTGACGATGATCAGTGGGCCTTTTAGAAGGGAATGCAACATCTTAGTGACGATGATCAATGAGCCTTTTGGAAGGGAATACAACATCTTAGTGACGATGATGAATGGGCCTTTTAGAAGTGAATACAACATCTTAGTGAACATGATCAATGGGCCTTTTGGAAGGGAATACAACATCTTAGTGACAATGATCAATGGGCCTTTTGGAAATGAATACAACATCTTAGTGACGATGATCAGTGGGCCTTTTGGAACTGAATACAATATTCACGATGATCAATGGACCTTTTGGAAGTGAATACAACATATTAGTGAACATGATCAATGGGCCTTTTGGAAGTGAATACAACATTCACGATGATCAATGGGCCTCTTGAAAGGGAATACAACATCTTAGTGACGATGATCAATGGGATTTTGGAAGTGAATACAACAATCACGATGATCAATGGGCCTTTTGGAAGGGAATACAACATCTTAGTGAACATGATTAATGGGCCTTTTGGAAGGGAATACAACATCTTAGTGAACATGATCAATGGGCCTTTTGGAAGTGAATACAACATATTAGTGACGATGATCAGTGGCCCTTTTTGAAGGGAATAAAACATCTTAGTGACGATGATTAGTGGGCCTTTTGGAAGTGAATACAACATCTTAGTGAACATGATCAATGGGCCTTTTGGAAGGGAATACAACATCTTAGTGACGATGATCAATGGGCCTTTTCGAAGGGAATACAACATCTTAGTGACGATGATCAGTGGGCCTTCTGGAAGTGAATACAACATTCACGATGATCAATGGGCCTTTTGGAAGTGAATACAACATCTTAATGACGATGATCAATGGACCTTTTGGAATTGAATACAACATATTAGTGACGATGATCAATGGGCCCTTTGGAAGTGAATACAACAATCACGATGATCAATGGGCTTTTTGGAAGGGAATACAACATCTTATTGACGATGATCAATGGGCCTTTCGGAAGGGAATACAACATCTTAGTGACGATGATAAATGGGCATCTTGAAAGGGAATACAACATCTTAGTGACGATGATCAATGGGATTTTGGAAGTGAATACAACATCTTAGTGACGATGATGAATGGGCCTTTTGGAAATGAATACAACATACACGATGATCAATGGGCCTTTTGGAAGGGAATACAACATCTTAGTGAATATGATTAATGGGCCTTCTGGAAGGGAATACAACATCTTAGTGAACATGATCAATGGACCTTTTGGAAGGGAATACAACATCTTAGTGACGATGATCAGTGGGCCTTTTGGAAGTGAATACAACATCTTAGTGACGATGATCAATGGACCTTTTGGAAGTGAATACAACATATTAGTGACGATGATCAATGGGCCCTTTGGTAGTGATTCCATCAATCACGATGATCAATGGGTCTTTCGGAAGGGAATACAACATCTTAGTGACGATGATAAATGGGCCTCTTGAAAGGGAATACAACATCTTAGTGACGATGATTAATGGGCCTTTTGGAAGTGAATACAACATACACGATGATCAATGTGCCTTTTGGAAGGGAATACAACATCTTAGTGAACATGATTAATGGGCCTTTTGGAAGGGAATACAACATCTTAATGAACATGATCAATGAGCCTTTTGGAAGTGAATACAACATCTTAGTGAACATGATCAATGGACCTTTTGGAAGGGAATACAACATCTTAGTGACGATGATCAGTGGGCCTTTTGGAAGTGAATACAACATCTTAGTGACGATGATCAATGGACCTTTTGGAAGTGAATACAACATATTAGTGACGATGATCAATGGGCCCTTTGGTAGTGATTACATCAATCACGATGATGAATGGGCCTTTTGGAAGGGAATACAACATCTTAGTCACGATGATGAATGGGCCTTTTGGAAGGGAACACAACATCTTAGTGACGATGATCAATGGGCTTTTTGGAAGTGAATACAACATCTTAGTGACGATGATCAGTGGGCCTTTTGGAAGTGAATACAACATCTTAGTGACGATGATCAATGGACCTTTTGGAAGTGAATACAGCATATTAGTGACGATGATCAATGGGCCCTTTGGTAGTGATTACATCAATCACGATGATCAATGGGCCTTTTGGAAGGGAATACAACATCTTAGTGACGATGATCAATGGGTCTTTCGGAAGGGAATACAACATCTTAGTGACGATGATAAATGGGCCTCTTGAAAGGGAATACAACATCTTAGTGACGATGATCAATGGGCCTTTTGGAAGTGAATACAACATACACGATGATCAATGTGCCTTTTGGAAGGGAATACAACATCTTAGTGAACATGATTAATGGGCCTTTTGGAAGGGAATACAACATCTTAATGAACATGATCAATGGGCCTTTTGGAAGTGAATACAACATCTTAGTGAACATGATCAATGGACCTTTTGGAAGGGAATACAACATCTTAGTGACGATGATCAGTGGGCCTTTTGGAAGTGAATACAACATCTTAGTGACGATGATCAATGGACCTTTTGGAAGTGAATACAACATATTAGTGACGATGATCAATGGGCCCTTTGGTAGTGATTACATCAATCACGATGATCAATGGGCCTTTTGGAAGGGAATACAACATCTTAGTCACGATGATGAATGGGCCTTTTGGAAGGGAACACAACATCTTAGTGACGATGATCAATGGGCTTTTTGGAAGTGAATACAACATCTTAGTGACGATGATCAGTGGGCCTTTCGGAAGTGAATAAAACATACACGGTGATCAATGGGCCTTTTGGAAGGGAATACAACATCTTAGTGAACATGATTAATGGGCCTTTTGGAAGGGAATACAACATCTTAGTGACGATGATCAATGGGCCTTTTGGAAGGGAATGCAACATCTTAGTGACGATGATCAATGGACCATTTGGAAGGGAATACAACATCTTAGTGACGATGATCAGTGGACCTTTTGGAAGGGAATACAGCATCTTAATGACAGTGATCTATGGGCCTTTTGGAAGTGAATACAACATTCACGATGATCAATGTGCCTTTTGGAAGGGAATACAACATGTTAGTGACGATGATCACTGAGCTTTTTGGAAGGGAATACAGCATCTTAGTGACGATGATCAATGGACCTTTTGGAAGTGAATACATCTTACTGACGATGATCAATTGACCTTTTGGAAGTGAATACAACATCTTAGTGACGATGATCAATGGACCATTTGGAAGTAAATACAACATCTTAGTGACGATGATCAGTGGGCCTTTTGGAAGTGAATACAACATCTTAGTGACGATGATCAATGGACCTTTTGGAAGTGAATACAACATATTAGTGACGATGATCAATGGGCCCTTTGGTAGTGATTACATCAATCACGATGATCAATGTGCCTTTTGGAAGGGAATACAACATCTTAGTGACGATGATCAATGGGCCTTTCGGAAGAGAATACAACATCTTAGTGACGATGATCAACGAGCCTTTTGGAAGGGAATACAACATCTTGGGAACGATGATCAATGGGCTTTTTGGAAGTGAATACAACATCTTAGTGACGATGATCAGTGGGCCTTTTGGAACAGAATACAACATTCACTATGATCAATGGGCCTTTTGGAAATGAATACAACATCTTAGTGACGATGATGAATGGCCCTTTTGGAAGGGAACACAACATCTTAGTGACGATGATCAATGGGCTTTTTGGAAGTGAATACAACATCTTAGTGACGATGATCAGTGGGCCTTTCGGAAGTGAATACAACATACACGATGATCAATGGGCCTTTTGGAAGGGAATACAACATCTTAGTGAACATGATTAATGGGCCTTTTGGAAGGGAATACAACATCTTAGTGAACATGATTAATGGGCCTTTTGGAAGGGAATACAACATCTTAGTGACGATGATCAATGGGCCTTTTGGAAGGGAATACAACATCTTAGTGACGATGATCAATGGACCATTTGGAAGTAAATACAACATCTTAGTGACGATGATCAGTGGACCTTTTGGAAAGGAATACAGCATCTTAATGACAATGATCAATGGGCCTTTTGGAAGTGAATACAACATTCACGATGATCAATGTGCCTTTTGGAAGGGAATACAACATCTTAGTGACGATGATCACTGAACTTTTTGGATGGGAATACAGCATCTTAGTGACGATGATCAGTGGACCTTTTGGAAGTGAATACAACATCTTACTGACGATGATCAATTGACCTTTTGGAAGTGGATACAACATCTTAGTGACGATGATCAATGGGCCTTTTGGAAGTTAATACAACATCTTAGTGACGATGATCAATGGACCATTTGGAAGTAAATACAACATATTAGTGACGATGATCAATGGGCCTTTTGGAAGTTAATACAACATCTTAGTGACGATGATCAATGGGCCTTTTGGAAGTTAATACAACATCTTAGTGACGATGATCAATGGACCATTTGGAAGTAAATAGAACATCTTAGTGACGATGATCAATGGGCCTTTTGGAAGTTAATACAACATCTTAGTGACGATGATCAATGCACCTTTTGAACAACATATTGAACATTTATTATGTAACTTTTAAATTACTGGATACTTTTAAAATTTATTTATAAATCCAAATTTATTACTGAACTTTAGAATTCAAGGAAAAGGTGTTTTTGGTAAGTAATTAATTTTTTGACTAACTTTTTACTTAAGCTCGCAATATATGCTATATTCAGACCACTGTCTATCAAACTCCCAATACTCATTTATTATAAAAATTGTGTTTTGTCACATAAAACAATGGAAAAAATAGGTAACTGAAGTGAATAATAGAACTGAGGAGTCTGAGAAAAGGTGGTCCATATTGTCAACTCTTGGTATATGATATTTTTTAAATTGTACTACACTTTAACGATTTCTTTGTGTGCAAGGGAACCAATATTACATTTTATTAAAGGTTCAGATTAATAATACATTGGGTTCTGAGCGCGCAAGTGTATTTCTAAACAATATTTGTGAATGCATATGTCTGTGTGTGTGTGTGTGTGTGTGTGTGTGTGTGTGTGTGTGTGTGTGTGTTTAAGTAAGCAAGTATATGTAAAGGTCAGGCTGCAAAACAACTGAAATCAGTGCCCCATAAACCAGGAAATATGTTTTAAAATATTTGCAAAACAAAAAGCACTTTAAGAATTTTAAGTTTCTTTTCTTTTCTTCTTCTTTTTATTGGTAACTTTCACCAAGTTTCAATTTATTTCAGTTATTGCGCTATACTAAGTTATCCCACCACCAACGTTACCGATCATAATTCACCACGTTTACAAACATTCTTATCTACTGGCAGATGCTGGGCACAGTCATGTGAATTATTTTCACACCAATAAAAATATATTTTTAATGGTTAATCCCGCTGTGGGATCTTTTAAAGCACATACATATTTTATTTCTCTGTACGACGTGACATGTATATTTAACTAAAAATGAATTACACACATTTTCGTTACACAGATTTGTAGGATATGAGATGTAGAGGAAGATGTTAATGAGTACAATTAGTTTATGCTTTCAGTTAACCACTTGGAAGACAAATTGGACTTGGTACATGTAAAAGCTCCTGATATTACAACTGCAGTTCAGTTTGTCCATTGTTCCATTAACATTCTTATATATGTTATCATTATATATGTTATATTCCTGATTACTGACTGATTTATTAAACTTTCTATTTCATCAAGTTCATCAAGTTCATGCTAGTGCACCCATGCACGTATAATCTTGTATCTTTCTCTGCCTGTAAATAATTTTGATAATTCAGTGGAATGAATTATCATTTCTATTTATTTACTACCGTCAGCACGTATTATGACCGAAAAATTTCATCATCTGCGCTATCCGTTGCTTGGTCAAGTTGTAAGAATGGTGGCTTGTCAAGAAAGAAAACTAGGTTTTAATACCAGATGAAGTAAACCATCTTTTTGTACGTGCTTTCTTACCTTGAATTAGGAAGGAGAGATATTTGACTGCTCATATTGTTCTATGCGAATATACACAAAGCACCGCGCGGGACACCGTAAGAAATCTGCTACTTCAATGTTTTACACGACAGCTAGTCAAAAATGTTAAGCAAAAAAATAAAAATAAAATTTTCTTGTCCTGGCTGAAAAACGGATACAGTTCACTTTGTTGTTTAAAAAATCAAAATTTTTCACCCACTCTATGAAATATATCCATTATACAAGCAAATATTAATATAAAATTAATATACTATTATTTTGCTATGACTATGCCAATCAAACAAGATTCTAACCAGTATTAATCGACCCGCCTCAAAATGTCTTTCTCAATCTAAACACTATCTTGCCAACAAATTTATATGATGGATAAACACCTTCCTTTCTTGAAAAAAAGTGTGGCACGCCTCTTAATATATATATATGTGTGTGTGTGTGTGTCTGTATGTCTGTGTCAGTGTGTGTGTGTGTGTGTGTGTGTGTGTGTGTGATACTGTTTCAAAATGGAACCAACCAGAACGATTAACTTCAACGATTAATCAAAACAAAAATCCAAGAATGAAACCTGAAAACAAAATATGATTGATATATGGATGATCGATGTTTTTAATTTAAACACAAATATGTGTTATGTATCTTTAATTTGGATTGTGTGTTTAATATTTTGTTCATGATTATAGGTTGTAACGGCTTACCCGACTAGTGACATTTATTTTGTAAAACATAATACATGGCTACAATTTTCCTGTAACTGTAGGTTATGTATTAAGGTAATTATTAATTGCAAATTTTTTACTTCAGTTTGATAGTCTTGATTCTAGCCTTAGAAGGTTCTATAAATGAATATCCATGAAGATGACAGAGTATTTCTAGAAAATCGTAATTGCAACCTCGATCAAGTGGATGGTTATATACAGCTGTTTACTTTAGGATTACACAATCCTACCTTAACCGCCGAAGTGGAACCGGTCTTATTGATTTCTTCAGTTGCTGTTTGACAGGAATTATTTATTTAATGTATTCACGGGAATTACAAAGTGCTCATCATTAATTTCGGACGACATCACCATTTTGGGGATTATCTGAATTCATTCAAAGATATTTTGGATCATATCATTGTGATATATCTTGATTGTTGGCACGTTAACACATTCGAGGCTACTGGCACAACATTACTTTCATATTCGAATTTATTCAGAACACCACTGGAATTCATTCGTAACTCTATACTTTTGGACCTGTGATAGGACTAAAATATAACTATTTACTATTTACTTCACAATACTATAAGCTGGTTTTACCTTTTCACTTTGTGTTCATAGGGAAATTCATTAATTGTTGAATATTGCAAAAGTTGTTGGTTTTCGCTCTTTTCTGTACCTTAGTGTAGAACCATAGGGTCGTTAGCTATGAACAATGTATGATCTATCACCAAGGGTATCAAAATATATGATTTACACACCTATAAATAAGGTATGATTTAGTCGCTAAGGGTGGTATAGCGATACAGAATTATTGATTTCTCTCATATTGTGCTATTGAATTATTGATTCCACTTATACAGAGATACTGAATTGTCGATTCAATAATAAAAAAAAACATGTAACTCCTGGCGTGCAGTTGACTACCACGAAGTATTCCCAGTTCCACAGCTCTCGCCGAATGGACATGGAGCAACCACACATGACTCGCTCCTCCCAGATTGCCAAAGAATCCCTCGAGAGCCTCCATATTCCTTGCATACCCGTTGATTCCGACGTTTTGATCTCTAACTGCCTGTTTACCAATACCGTCCACTTAGTCTTCCACAGACCGAAGAATACGGTTTGCTCGAAACTCCTCAGAGTTCTACGACTCCCCGTCACATAAACAGCTATAAAGTGGACTGTTGCTCCCGAAAAGTGGACATCTTCAAGGTAAAACTCGATGTATTATGAGAAATAGCGACAGATTACTCAACAGTCCTATGGCTGTGGTCGAAACTCGAAGCAAGAGAACCTGAGATGATCGGGTTTCTCTCTGCAAGCACATTGCTCGCGCAGCATTGGGTGAACCGAACTCGGTATTTGGAAATGCCTAAATACGAAAATAAAACATCCTCGGGCAACGCTGTACGAGATAACAGAACCCGAACACAGTTTTGTTCGTATATAAAGCATTGGCACTAAATACACACAATTCCATGACACCAGGTGCGCCATATTGTACTCAGTCTTGTTGACAAAGAGCTTTTGCTCTTAAGGTATATTCAGTCTGCGGTGTAAAATTTCCTTATCTAAACTCAACACAAAATCAAACTGGATGTACAAAATGGCATCAAGAAGCACCTCATCGTAAGCCCACCACATACCTTATACAATCATCCACATTAATTTCAGAAAGTCGAAAATTTCATCAACCCACATTATAGTGCGCAGACAAACTATTCCAAAGATTTGTGGTTAACCTCCATTTGACCTTGACCTCTGAACTAAGAACCTAAATTCGAGAAGTGATCTACATTATTTACATACGCCTGGGTAATGTTTAGTCAAGAATATTGATTGTACAATAAAATATTACAGCAGAAGTACACATAACATTCTGTGCTCAACAGATACGTAGACAAACTATGTATGTTAGGGTGGGTGGTTGCTATCATTAAACGAGGAAATGATACTTTGTTTTGCTGAGGAATAAGCGTGTTTAGATGAGTGTCTTGTTTTGTTGTTGTTGTTGTATTCGCACAAAAGGGCACAATAACATTTCGTTCAACACAAGAAGAATAAATTTAAATGCTGTCAAAAGCATACAAATATAACTTTTCATGAATTTGTATGATTTTGAACCAAATGAAGTCTACTGAATTATGATGGCTTCGAGACACTCTTGCTGCCCCAGGTAAAATACGTCCATGACAAAAATGGAATTTGTTTATTGTATAGGTAGATAAAGATGGTAAATAGTGAGAAAGTAACAACTGTGTCGAAGACAATAAATCTACATATTTATCCCATAGGTTAGAACGGGATCAAAGCAATTATAACTATAGTACAATGACTCGACTGATTGCCGAATGTCGTAGATACCTTTATTTTTAAAAATGTAGATTTTTAATACAAAATGTTGTCATTTGATGCAATAGCTTCAAATGTGTTTTCCTGGTAATGAGTTAAGTATCCTGGATTTAAAATATATCAAGGACATAAAATAACTCAAGGAAAAGTTCAAATGATTACCAGATAACTGATGGAGGGACAAATAGAAACATGATTCCAAATTTGTATACCAAAGATATGGAAGATACCATATCTTTTATGGTCGAACATTAACGTGTGACCAAATGAATGTCCAAATCAAATACAGTGTTAGGTTATGACGACCAAATTTGGCGTACACCAGATTCTAGGGAACATGTGTCTGAATATAACTCGACGTAAATTTGAAAATTTCTTAAGTTGTCTACAAATATAGTAGAGGTATGTACAATTATTTGCTTGTTTCGACGAATGAGACACTATTTTTCAGGTATGGTATGTGCAATTGTCCCCAGTAATATGCAAGCACCACATTAACACAATTCAACGTCTTTAAGGAATACTAATTTTGCGAAGATTAAAGAGATAGATCGTATTTTTCCTGATTTCCTGAATACAATTAAACTAATTTCAAATCATTTTAAATTCTGCCTTTTTCATTTGGCAAGCTTTCTAAATTGGTGTAGACTGTTATTTAAAAAGACCCATAAATTTCTCCATCTGATCATACCATACAACTGTGTAGAAGACTAAATACATTTACATTGGGTCTTTCTGACAGGGCAATGTAAACGTATTAGTGAACGATTTAATGAGGAAGATCACTAATATATAGTGTATAAAATATTAAAACTTACTAGAAACATAGCAAGGAATACAGATGTAAAGCGTTATTGTGAAAATATTAATAAAGGAGGTTTCTATTACATCAGAAACTAACCATTGACTACGACCATATTTCTCGTATTAATTAGGTACAAGTAATATATATATATATATATATATATATATATATATATATATATATATATATATATATATATATATATATATATATATATATATATATATATATATATATATATATATATATATATATGTATATATGTATATGTATATATGTATATGTATGTATCTATATGTATGTATATGTATATATATATGTACATGTATGTATCTATATGTATGTATATGTATATATATATGTATATGTATGTATCTATATGTATGTATATGTATATATATATGTATATGTATGTATGTATATGTATGTATATGTATATATATATGTATATGTATGCATCTATATGTATGTATATGTATATATATGTATATGTATGTATATATGTATATATATATATATATATATATATATATATATATATATATATATATATATATATATATATATATATATATGTATGTATATGTATGTATATATATATATATATATATATATATATATATATATATATATATATATATATCTATATATATATATCTATATATATATATCTATATCTATATATATATCTATATATGTATGTATATATATATATATATATATATATATATATATATATATATATATATATATATATATATATATCTATGTATATATATGTATATATATATGTATATGTATATATGTATTTATATGTATATATATATGTATATATATATATATATATATATATATATATATATATATATATATATATATATATATATATATATATATATATATATATATATATATATATATATATATATATATATATATATATATATATATATATATATATATATATATATATATATATATATATATATATATATATATATATATCAAACGGAGACTAATTAATCCATGCATTCACGCATTCTAAACTTACTCTGGTTAAAGAAAAGGTTACAATCATTAGCTGTTAAAAGATAATTTTGAGATGGGGATTTTACTATTTTTAACACATTCGATTCCTACATAGATTCAACAGGTAAATGTTCACGTTCTTTCTGGATTTTTTCATGGGATGGCTTTTGACAGGGCCTGCACTCGGTATTCCTTCTTGCCTGATTGATATAGGCTATACTCATCACAAGCAGTAACACGGACAGCACCACAACCGCGATCCAGTAACCTGTCACATCTGTGGACAAGAAAAGAATGTATCAGACAGACATGGCGCATGCCTTTCTCTAACTACCAACTCAATGACTGATTGCAAGTGAATTGCAGGACAGTGCTATCTGGTCTAAATATTAACAGGCCATCAGGTGATATACCTGAAACCTGGCTTGTACCGAATGTATGACTACTTCATTGATTGATATTTTCAATTTTACTACTCTAAGACTACTCTAACTTGAAGTAAGCGGAACTGATTACTTACAGATATACATATTTTTCCTTATCTTGGTGAACTAATGAAACATATTACATTTTGATCAGGACAATGTGGACGACCTTCCGTATCTCTGATACAGACGCGTGTTTTTAAAAACAGAAATAAATTTCTAAGTAAACTATATAATATTTGGTGAAAAATGCTGGCAAAATTAGAGATTAGGTAAATGTATCAAGCTTAAAAAATTCAATTATCTTACCTGTCGTTTTCATGCAAGAGTCCTCCAGAGCTCTTGTATTTAATTCCTCCCTCAGATAAGTGAAACTCCGACATTCTGGAAATCCCTTTGGTGGCCTTCGTGCAAGTGATAAAGATTCATTCACCAAAAGGCGCATGCCTTCTATATTATGTATCTCCATGTGGCAATGCAAATCCCAGAGTCCCGGATTATCAGCAAGGAAGCGAATGACCACATAGCCGCCAGAAGGAATAACCACGGTATCTTTTATTGGAGGCCTGTCCAATTCAAGGTCTGGGATATTGCCATTCCGCCACCCGGGGTTAGACCAGGTTGGGCTATTGCAGTAACTTTGCTCCCGATTAATATTCCCTCTACAGTTAATGTCTAAATTATCCCTGAAAAATTTTGCAGTCCTCCTATTGTATTTACCATATCCCATTTTCATAACATAGAAGAAGTGCCCATGAAGATGAATTGGATGCGGCATACCCTTGCCCAGTCCCATATTGGTAAGAACTAGCTGGATGACATTCCCATGTCTGATATTTATCGAATTTGTGCATTTGCACACTCTCTCCTCACCACAAGCTGGTTCTTCACAGGGAAAATGCCATTCAGCGGGTTGAAATAGAACAGGAACTGTTGGTGTCTTGAATGCTTTACCATTAACCGAAGCAGGATTTTCACCAGGTATACCAAAATTTAAAAAGTGCTCCTCGAAACGACCTTCTTCAATCTTCGGAGGTGGTTCATTATCACTCGTTCCTTTTATTTCATTGAACGTAAAGCAATCAGTAAACTGAGAAGGTGGAAATATGGAGAAAGGACAGTTAATCACCAAACACCTATCCGTTTTTGTGCACTTTGTTTTGGAGGTAATCGGCTCTGCAATAATGGCTCCGTCATATCTTAGTATGGCTTCTGTTTTGTGGTTCATACCAGCTACCAGTGTTTCTGCTCTTATCCAGTAATTTGAAACAATCTGGTTTGCTACCAAAATGAAATCAAACGTTTCCCCTGGACTGATGATAAAAGATTCAGCAGCTATAGGCTCGATGTCATGACCATCCGAGGCAACAATGAGCAGTGAATGATTGTCGACTGAGACCCTAAACGGGTGCATGATGCCAACGGCAATCACTCTAAATCTGTATGACTTTCCTTGCTGCACGTGGAAACACTCTAGTGGCGCATTATTATGTGTACCTGTTTCAGGATCATGGAATCTTCCTCTCCCATTAATCAGACCGGAGTGAAAGTGAAACATGTCAAACTCCGTCCCATCTATTGCCAAAGGCGGGGCGGCTGGAGTTCTTCCGTTATATAGCCCGTATACATCCTTCATGTATGACATTAGTGAATCCCAGTCATGGTTATAGTCTTGGATTGTCATAATATGCTCGTCCATATCGTGTTTCTTCCTTTCACGAATGATCAGTGTACCAAATATACCCATTGTGCTTTGTGTCCCTACGTGTGAATGATAAAAATGGGTTCCACTAGGCTCTGCTTTGAACCGGTAAGTGAAAGTTTGTCCAGGAAGAATCGGGCATTGGGTTACAAATGGAACTCCGTCCATCCAAGGAGTTTCCTTTTGAGTGACACCATGCCAGTGTATTGTAAGTGCCTCATTGATCAAGCTGTTCTTTACATGAACAACGACATACTGTCCTTCATACACAATAATTGCAGCACCAGGCATTTTTCCGTTCACGGTTCCAATCAGCCTGGGTTTTTCCCACCCGTCTGCAGTGATGACCTCGTCTATGTTCACAGGAACTGCGCTGGATGTGTTCACCACGTCATACTTGTAGATGTTACCGTCTTTTGGATAAACGAGGTCTCCCTCTCTCATCATGGTCAGTCTGTGGTCTACTTCCAAAAAGAACACACACTCTGTGTCCTCCAAAGTGCATTCTTTACACAATAATGTCCTAAAGATGACGGTTGACAGGAAGATCAGCCACCAAGTCATGACATGCATCTAAAATAGAGGGCGTGGAGCAAAATAAGTTTTCGGCAATTTTCAAAGAAATATATACCAAGACTACATTACAGGAAAATCGTCTACGTCAAAATCTGTAAATCTATAACGTGAAATGTTTGGCTTAATGCAAATGAATAAACGTTTGAAGCAAGCAGCAATAACAATATTAACACTACTACTACTACTACTACTACTACTACTACTACTCTACTACTACTACTACTACTACTACTAATATTACGACTAATACTACTACTAATGATGATGATAGTGATATACTTTGTTTATGCTCGTTGGAATGTTGAGCAGGATGAACAATTTTGCGTGTTGTACTAACATTTGCCGTATTTATCTTCTTTACACTAAAATACATTAAGTATTTAAGTATTATAATAGCTTGCGAGCAATAGAAAACTGCAGTTTAGTGAAACAATATAAAATATAATTTGGACTGAAAGGAATGATTCACAACAGCAAGAATTTACATGTTTTAATAGCATTAGTTAAAAATACTCGATATTAAGACACCGTTGAATGTAAACTAGGATAAATATTTAAGTCTTGTGTTTCTGGATAACTAGATGACACTTAAAAGAAGAGATCGTGATTCGGATATGAATCTCAGATGGATGGAGTGAAATTATTAAGATAAAATGTTTTTACTCTATCTTGAAAAGATAACCATCTGAATTTTCTCAAATAATCTTTTACTTGGTGTATAATATTCGTTATTTAAATGAGTTCAAGCCATATTATTTTGCTGGCGTTCAATAAGCTTAAAAAGAAACGATGAACAATGTCCTCATATATTGGGACAAAATAAAAATGAATTCACATGAATCAGTTCCAGGTGATTTGTGTTATAAATGGTCTAATTGTTGTAAAATTAAAAAATAAAAACAAGAACAAAATTTTCCTAAATACAGAGTTGATTTGTTTATTCGATGTCAGGTTCGTCAAATGTGACTACTAAAGTATTTTCAAAGGCCACATATTCAAACTTGTCACATCCGCAGTATAAAGGTAGATCCTTCTGTATTCTTCTTTTCTTTTTTAGTAGTACCAATTAGTAAAACATTGCTTACTTGCATTTTTTATTTTTTTTTAATTAAATTAAGCACATAACATTCTTAGTACACCAAGTTGAAATTTCGGCATGCCAGAATTTATATTCAGTTTCATCAACCGAACTTGAGCAACTGTGTCATTCACGTACATAAAGATGTAATTGTAATCAGATACCAAAGAAGGTTCACTGAAAAATGGCGTAAAGAAAAGTGGTTTTAAAATTGATTATTGGAGAACAAATACAGTAACATGGTTTGAATCCTATCTTCTGTAATAGAATATTATGATTGACCAGATCTATTGCTTTTCTAACATGTCACAATAATAAACAAACAAAATTCACGGTTTCCTTTTCTGCAGGTTGCTGTCAGTGCGATTGCAACTCGAAATTAGGCCTGAAAACATGTTTTGGAATTTATTTTCTGACATAAGGATTAAAAAATATATTTTCTTAACGGTTCTCCCATATCTGTTAATCAATTTTTAAATTATTGGAACTACTTCGATATTTATTTCCTATTTATTTACCATGGAATAATACCACTATATACACTCATCAGTTTAACGAGTCATATTACGTTATGACAATTCAAGAATCTCTTTTGTTCATTTTCAAGACAGGATAGGGTGGACATGTCATTCATAAAGTCTAAACCGTTACGTGCGATTATTAGTAGCTCGTTACAACATGAATGTTTATCCCTCCTATCAGATACGTGATATTATCAACAACCTCATGGAAAGGAATGGGTTAACATGAATATATGAGTCATTAATAGCCTTTAGAGTGTCTGATCGGTTTTCGGTTAGGTTTGAGATTGTCAGACGACATTAATAAAACACAAGCGGTTAATGATACATGTCATATGACTCACGCAGTATTTCAACGTTAATTTCACATAAGCAATGTATACAGGCCATTATGCGGTAATATCTATTTCTGATATATGCATGACAAACTCTGGTTACCATACAAATCTGCATGCACTGCGATCTTTGATTACAATGGTTACTTTTCTTTGGCGATAATCGGATACTAATCATTGTATTTTTTTTTTAGTTAGTTTGATCCTGTTCATATATTATTTTATATTTTCAATGTCAGAATGATTAATTTTCCATCAGCGAATCTTTTGTCTTTGTTGAATAAGGGCCATAAGTTGTTTGAGCTTAAAAGTAGATATGCCTGTTTATCCCGGGATTAATTGCCTGCGTGTGTTACATCATATTCAGTGCTTGTGATTATAATTTCAGATGGCAGTTAGGGTTTATCGTGCAACAACCACCACATTTCTTTCACTTGTTGTCTTCAACCAATCTCTTTAATGTGTGATAAACATGTCGTGGTAAAAAGCGTTTTGACAAATCAAGGACGCAATGCAACGTTAGTCTATTTCTTACACAAGTGGGTCTCCTTATATGCTTATTCGACACACTGGTATCCCTGATACAGGGATAAATGTACCAGCAGACGATCGATTGAAATTTTATAGTATTTTCTTTTTATCATACACGTATCCGCATCATTAGGAGTTATAAATTAAAATTTGCATGACTATGAGAAATCTCCCTTGTAGCCACGCTCTTAAAAATGAGCACTCTTCTTTTTGATGTCAAAATAATCAGCAATCCAAAGTTATTTTGTTTAATTATTGTAACGTATATCTATTTGTCCATGATTATAGATTGTAAGGGTCGTTTGTAGACAACACCTTACAATGGTAACGGGTTAGAGCGTACGCTTCGGATGCGGGAGGTCGCGGATTTGAATCCCGGTCGAGTCATACCAAAAACTTATAAAAATAATACTAACAACTGCCTCTCAGCATTAAGAGGTTAGTGTTAGCACTCGTCGGCCTAAGGTCAGGATAATGTGACTGGATGGGACATGCTGCTACATGTCTGCGGTATGATGCTCCAGTGCTTGACATCACTGAAAACTGCCACACTGCAGATATCGAAGCGATATGACTGGAAAAAATTCAATCCACAAAAAAATTCCCCCAAAAAACACAAACACACATAGTTAACGTTTGTCCATGATTGTAGATTATACTTTAAGATAATGATCATGCGTAAACAACATGTTTACTTAGATTTGAGTTCGGGACATTTTTTTTTTTGTTCCCCTTGGTAAAGCAATGGTCTACCTGATATATGCCAGGTTGTTTCTAAAATTTATGTAAACAGACCTGATCATGTTTACGAATTTGATGGAAATTTCCAATAAATTTACCTAGGTCTAGGACATTTTCTTTTGTCTTAAGTCAGGTTATAGTCTATATATAAAGAAAGAACATGTAAACAATTATACATTTCTATTTCAATATCAGTCTGGTGGAAACACTTTTAGTCGTTTTCACATATAATTTAACAAGCATTATTTGTTTACAGTATCCATTGGAATTACGAAGTGCTCATTGTTAAATTTGGACTCAAAATATTACATTGGGGTTTGTGTAAATTCATTCAAACACACCCCATCCAACACACATCTCTCTCTCTCTCTCTCTGTCTCTCTCTCTCTCTCTCTCTCTCTCTCTCTCTCTCTAACACACACACACACACACAGAGTTACACAGACACACAACTAAGGAGTTTATTTTTCGCACGCATTGTAGTCATAGTTAAAACTCGTTTCGCTTTGTGCGTGAATATTGCAATAAATAGGAGCTTCTTTCTATACGTTGCAGATAGTTATGAAAGATTCTAATTAAAGTATGGATAAAATAGGCCAACACGGTTAGTAACGACGTTCGATCAAATATAAATGGGTTTGAATATATGCCTTTTTGAAAGCTTACTATCACTCTAATGGACATTACATAATAATGAGTACAAACCTATCCTAGGTTCAATCTTTTTGTTTTGGTACGTGAATAAAAAAGAATGAGTGATTTCACATCCATATGACAGGTTTCTTGTGTGTTCTAACACAGAAGTCTGACGTTTTATCTATAAAGTACGATGAAATCTCAGACAACTCGAAATCGCCTTATCGGTACTATAAATTAACACAAGGAGTGCAAGCGTGACCCCAGCCTCCGCTCGAATCGACTTTTGTCACACGTCTTTCATCATTTCAGAATCGCAAGAAGACTGAAAAACTATACATATCCTTCAAAATACATTATTATTGGACAGAATTTTTTAGTAAACATGTTAAGACTGAAATTTTCTCTAAATTGTATTAAATGTAATTTTTCATTAAATTATATTGAAAGTAATTTTCATTAAAATATATTGAGAGTAATTGCTGTATTACAACTATATACTATTTTAATAAAGATTGCGCTTTACGAGCAGGTGTAAAAGCCCATAAAATATATTTCTCTTGTATCAAAAAGGTCATCAATTTAGACTTGGTGGGAAGCTGCTAAACAGGACAATTCCTAAATCCCAAATGGATGAGTGAGCTAGATGATCCAAAACGTTTCCCGTGGGAAAGGACGAAAGCCTTGTTCTGATTCGAAATGGATGAACATAAGTACTACGTATGCAATGAGAGCAAGCTTAAGCAAAATCAATTCGTTCATCGAGAATCAGAAGACTCTGGCTTTCATTACAGGTAAGAATCGTATGTGTTCGTAAACTTCTTTAAAGTATAAGGACTTTTTAATGTTGAGATTTTCAGTATTAAGTTTAATCTAGACTTGATAGTTGTGCACCATTTTTGTGAGTTTTTTCTATTTTATTTTATAATGTAATGGAATGTTTTAAAGAAATTAATTATATTCATTAGTATTTATGGTATGTATTTTTGAAAAAGACGAATTCGCTACCAACTTCATGTTTAAATTTAATTTGTAAGTCAAAGATTCTTTAAGTAATAAATAATAATGTTTTCGTAACCTATTCCAAATAAGTATTATATTTTTAATTTTAGTAAAATACATTTCTTAAAAAAAGATTGTTACATTATATCACAGCTATTGAATTGAATACTTTTTGGCTATCATGAAGTTAATGGAGATTTAACTATCTGTATTAGATTCTAAATGGCAGATATGATACAAATGTGTGTAGCTGGTAATCCTGAAGGAAAAGTGTAGACTTATATGTATTTCGTGTATTTTGATTTTTATATAATTCGTTCATCGAGAATCAGTGGGCTTTCTCTTCTTCCTTACAGCGATTCCTTCCGTACTTCCGCTTGCCATATTCCCCAAGATGCAGCTATATCTACACCGATATGAGTAACACCCTTTGTTAAAAGAGCAAGAACTAGAACTCTCTCTCTCTCTCTCTCTCTCTCTCTCTCTCATATGCAAAGACATTTCTTAACTGATGAGTAATTCCTTCTCATAGCAAGAAATGAGAAGAAGGTTATGATACAAAAATCCTTTCAGAACAGTAACATGCCAACGCATGACTCTCGAACGACCATCGCATGAATCTAATCCGGCTCGAGCGTATGAATACCCACTTAACACAAAAACGTTACATGTAAGCAGCACAATGGTACACACAAAAGCTTCATTATGTGACTACAATATATATATATATATATATATATATATATATATATATATATATATATATATATATATATATATATATATATATATATATATATATATATATATAGTGTCCTAGGATAATAAAGTACATTATATTACAGATGAAAGGAAAGAGATAAGATCCAACTATATACAACTGATTCCAATTAACATCTTTAAAGAAAATGCTCAAAATAATTATGATGAAAAATACTTCAAAAACTAGTCTATGAGATTGTGAACTAAATAAGTGGTAACAATAATTAGATATATATAAATAATGATGCAGTCATAATGACATTTAGATTTCTATCGAATTTGTACAATGATGCATTTTTCCTAAAATGCATATTCTCACGCTTAAAATTACACGCATCGATAAAATCCTAAATAAAAAACAATTATGACAGCCTTCAGCGAAATTTGTTGCTATGAGAGGAGTTTCTAAACTACACATATTGTACAATGCGTACATTTACATATGTTAAAAATACAATTTTTTAGAACTTCATTTGCCAATAAGAAGTATTGGAAAATAAAACTACAAAAAATGAATGGTACAGGTGCACGGTATTACCAGTATATCAGTTTATCGAGGTATTTTTTCCGTTGGTAGGTACTTCAACACTTTTTCACTTCCGACCCTTAAGTATGGAATGTACAGAAATTCCCGAGTAATCTTGTTACGATTTAATGATATTAATAGCATCAATTTATGTTGCATGACACGATAATTCCAAACATTGTTTTTTTTTTCAAGAATAGTTGTATTTATAGATTTAATCATACACGAAAGCTGGTGGCCATACTTGATTTAATAGAAAAAGTTCGGGTACAATTTTGGGAACAATTAACTTTTTTTGTTATTTACTAGCCTGCTTTAATAAGTTAAGAACATGAGTAGTTGTATTGGGCACAGGCTGGTCAAATTATAATAAGATAGGTACCCAAAGGTTAAAGTGCAAGGGTCATACGGAAAATCCTATGTTAAAGTGGCATATATGTTTAACGTGGGAATGGTATTATGGGGGCCAAACGCGATTTTATGGTCAAAAGTGTGTGTGGGATTAAAAAGTCTTTATGGGGTCAAAAGTTTTGTAGGATCAAACATTTTAATCTACAATCCAAATATACTATCCAAACGCACTCGCTCTACAATCCATAACCCGCTTGTCAATTATTATCAAAAATCACAAAGAAACCATCAAACGAATAGGCTATGAAGTGTTGATACAAGTACTTTCACACAAACATACAAACATACTATCACACAGAAGAGAGAAGGGGTAAATGGGTTTTTGAGTTCAAATTATCAGCAACATAGTCAAACACATGCATAGACAAAATTACTTCGCAAATTGGACTACTGTCTCTGTTTTTATAGTGATCTTGCTGCCCTTAAAAAGGTCTCTTTTTTTTTCTTTCTTTCTTTCTACCGGTTCCTCAGCAATGATTGCACCACCCGACTCGGGCACCGCATGGTGCACATTGTTGTCCCCATTTCTTCCAAGATGGCTTGGTGGGGACCACGTTCCTAAAACTCGGCTCGTTTGCCTCGTTGTCTGAGTCTTCGTTCTCGTCTGGCATCCAGTATGAATGACCTGTCTGTCGCAATTTATCCACTTCTTCTCCTGCTGCTTCAGCCATCCTCCTTTCCTCTGCTCACGCGTGAGTTGTCCTGGGTTTTATCTTCTATGAGACGGTCACTTCTCACCATAGGTTTACCGCAATATAGAGCATTCATAGTTTGTATAATGAAAACGAGAAAGTCTGACTTCGAACGTTCAATCGGTACATTTTGAAGAAATTATTTTCGTTGTGTTAAGCAGCATCTCTTAAAGCACTTAATTCTCGATTTGCTACTGGTTTAAATATGAGTAAAGTATATCAACAAAAATCAGAATTTCTCATTTTTTTAATAATAAAAAAAATGCTCTATATACGCAAATCTGATTTTCGCAGATTTCCTAATTCATGTCCTCGTTTACGAGCGATTCCTTGGTACACAGGATATATCTGTTTTGAAAATTCACTGCAGAATCGTTTTCAAAATGTATTTACATCGTGTCTATTCCATTCAAGAATATAATACTTTGTCACAGATCTCCGTTTATACAAATGTTGACGCTGTAAAATACATTTACTGACAGGAATATAATGAGGATTTTTAAATTCATGGTGAATGTGATACATATTTCCACTGTCATCGTAAAAAGCGAAGGTGCATTAAAATAACTGGATTCGTTTTGACCAGAGGTTGAATATTTAAAAAATACCCCCCACCCCATTTTTTTTCTCTCCATGATATACGAAGTCAGTGGAGGATTGGCTAGTGATGCTGTTTCGAATTTGTAAATAAGAGGAGCATTTTTGCCAAGTAGTTCTTGAATTCGATCGTTCAGGATATCGACGATGAAAATGTTTTGAACTTTGTTGATATTCAGGGCTTGCGTAGGATGAATGATTCCTACCATAGCAGTTTCTCAATTAGCTACCCAATCGTAAGACTTGAGGTAATTTGGCCGTAAAGCAGCATAAGGTATTGCTGGAAAACACATCCATATAATTGTAACACAGTGAAGTTAAATAAAGTTGGCTATTCATTGTTCAATAGTTCGGGTTTCTGATGAATCTCTTGATGTCAAAGGAGTCTGATTTTTCAAATCTTCCAAAGACATTGCTGATGTTTTGATTGGTAGAACGGTACACCCTGGACTCACAAAAACATTAAGTGCTACGGAACGCTTACTCCTGACAAGAATGATACAACTGTTGAAAAATCACCGTCAGTATTGTCCTACCGGCCAGACGTAATAGCTACAAAAAATCATTCAGCTGCAGATAGATACAGAAACAGCTGGTTCGTTGGCTCGATTTCTAAAATAAAGGCAGCCTATTTGCGTTTGTTTTCGCTTAAAACTTTGATATTTTAATCTGAATACCACCTTTGTAACTACGTCTGATCACAGATCAAAATACTAGACGGTAGATTTAATTTCAAAGAAAAATTTAAAGATAAACATGTTGTAGTTTAAATCCTTTGAAGCTTCCCAAAATGCCAGAATGGCTGAAGTGAGGAGCTAATCTTTTGTTAGTACATGTATTCGTAGCCTAGTAACAAATTTGGAAATTAACCAAACACGAGGGTCTAAATGAACAACCATAGTTGAAGAAAAAAGCAACTTTGGCAGAGAGAAAAGCATTGTGACGCACTAGTCTCGTGTGTGAATTTTATCAAGTGCCGCGCGAAACTCAGTTCTAATTGAAAGCAGACTCCTATCGCTTAGGAAAAAAAGATCTATAATGTGCCCTCCCCCTTGGGTGTTAATTTTTTAATTTCCGGAGTGCAACCCCCAGGCTGAAGGTTCTGAAGTGGGCATTTCGATAAAATCTTTGACAAAGGTTACTTATATCTTTTTCACAGAGTTTTTATGAGTAATAAAACATCATAGATTTGCTATGTGAATCAGCGATGAAAACAAAACTTCTTTATTTTTGGCGAACCTATCTCATACCAAGTTCGTAAACATATGAAAGAGTTCCGTTTTTACGTTAATTGAGCTGCTTCTATTGGCAAAATATAAACTGAATTATCACACAAAAAACGCCCAGAGATTCCTTCAAAAGAAGTGTAAACGAGTACAGATTGTAAAGTGTTTACAATCAAGACATGCAAACACTTCTTCCCCAAATACTTACACTTACATGGTCTTGGGTTTGACAGAAATCCCAAAAGCATTACATTGCATCAAATCAAACTGAGAATGAATATGAAATTTCTGTCGATGTTTATGAATTAATAGAATACAATAACACGGGTCCAGTTTAGTCGACAGAAAAAAAAAGTTTGCACAGGCATGTTGACAAGTTGTTGTTTTTTCTCCATTAAATTCAAAATTATCATTATGTTCGCATCAACGATTTCTACAACAAAATTTTAATTGCGAGAAAGCAAACATCATAGACCAGAGTTTTTGTGCAAAATAACGTTTGAAAATTTCAATTCAGTAGAGATAGTACCAGGCTGAAAATAATATGTGACAGTGTAAGCAACTCGATTGACATTGTGTCTGATTAATTGCCAGATCTACAACTGTCATCATCAGTTAAAAATTCCATATGTCTTGTATGGTGATTTTAAAAGAACACTATTTAACAGACGGGAAGCAAACGTATCTACATCATCCCAATCCTTTACGGGCGTTAGTGTCGTCTCTTCAGGATGATGACAAGGCCATGTAAAAACAGCTACATCAGAGTTTTGATTGTACCTCAAGTCAATTCATATCAAGCCACAAGTATACAAAATAACTAACTGCAGTGTGAAGCGATCCGGAAAATGCGAGAACCATGTATTCACAAATGAAGATGACAAACATTTAAATAAACAAATACAAGCAAGATTTGTGATGGAGAATTGTGTAAAGACAAAGACAGAGATCATAGTCACTTGAATGCTATTGTACGATGTTTCTGCTCATAGCGTCTGCAGTTCGAATTTTAGATTCTCACCAGGCATCCCGTTATTTATTCACAACTTTTCCAGTTATGACAGTCAGCTGTTCGTCAATATACTTGTAAAAACGATCCGGGCAATAAAGTAAAAGTACCAAATAATGATGAATGTATATTTTAATCAGGAAGAATTTAGAAGTGGTTTGGTTAATCAAGATGGAAAGCAAATAACACTGAAATAACTAGATTCGTAGATATCGTTGAATCGATAGAGCAGTCATTAGAAAAGCTGACTATAAGCATACATTTCGAAATAATGAAATGTACATAGTTGAAAAAGGTCATATACAAATATGAATACTTATATATATATATATATATATATATATATATATATATATATATATATATATATATATATATATATATATATATATATATATATATATATATATATATATATATATTAAATACAATGATTCTCTTACGCTCTCAACATACGATTGATCCAATCACTCTACACGAACATTCACAAGTTGAAAAACGAAAATATGATTCATGTAATCTTACGTATGGAAAGTGAGATTTAAATAACCTCATGGACTGCAAATACTTTTCAAATAATATTATGCAGTATAAGAGAGATTCACATAATCACATAATATCACGTATGGAATACGATTAAGATTCAAATAATCTCAAGGAATTCAAATATTTCAAATAATACTATGCACTGTAAGTGAGATTCACATAATCTCCTAGATTATGCAATGTAAGCGAGATTTCACATAATCTCCTATAATACCAATAAGATTCAAAATAATCTCATGCAATTGAAAATGTACTCAAATGAAACATCAATTGGAACAAACATATGGCTCTTGACACTCGTACAGTCGTATGATTCATAAAGTGATGAACCACACAGTTTGATAGTCTTTGGGTTGGCCCACACTTATATTGGCCGCTCACACCCTTCACGGATCCACCACAGGTACAGACATACACATTCACATACGTACAGACAGCATACATGTATTGGCTACGTCTACATTCGTGGCTCCACCACGTGTACAGACACACGTATATACATACGTAAGACAGCACGCAGCACTTAACAGCTACAGTCAGCCCTACAACAATACCGTCAGCGCTAAACAGCTGTGAACAGCTTCAGACATCCCTAAGCAGCCCTGAACAGCCCTGAATCATATTTTAGGGCAATATAGAGTGAGGAAACCATTATAGGGCAATGTAGAGTGAGGAAGCTATTATAGGGCAATGTAGAGTGAGAAAACTATTAGACGGCAATATCGAGTGAAAACAAACATTTGTGGGCTATTTTGAGTGAGAAAGCCACTCAAGGGCAATATGGAGTGAGTAAGCCATTCGAGAGCAATAAAGGGTGAGAAAAACATTCGATGGAAAAATAGAACGAGAAGCCATCTGAGGGCGATATAAAGTGAATAAGCCATTCGAGGGCAATACAGAGTGAGAAAATCATTCGATGGCAATATAGAGCGAGCAAGCCATTCGAGGGCAAAATAGAGTGAGCAAGCAATTATAGGGCAATATAAAGTGAGGAAGCTATTAGAGGGTAATATTGAATGATAAAGCTATTCTAGGGCAACATAGATGGAGAAAGCCTTTCGAGAGCAAAATAGTGAGAAAACCATTCGAGTGCAATATAGAGTGAGAAATCCATTAAAGGCCAATATAGAGTGAGAAATCCATTCAAAGGCACGATAGAGTGAGAAAGCCATTTGAGGTCAATATAGAGTGAAGAAGCTATTCGATGGAAATATAGTGAGAAATCCATTCGATGGCAATAAAGAGAGAGAAAGCAATGTGAGGGCACTATAGAGCGAGGATCCAATTTGATAGTAATGTAGGGTGAGGAAGCTATTATTGGGCAATATAAAGTGAGAAAGTAATTGGAGGGCAATATAGAATGAAAAAGCCATTCGAGGGCGATATTGAATGAGAAAGCCATTGCAGTATACAGTGAGAAAGCCATTCTAGGACAATATAGAGTGATAAAGCCATTCGAGTGCAATATAGAGTGAGGAACTCATTCGACTGCAGTATAGAGTCAGGAAGCAATTGGTGAGCAATATAAAATGAGAAAGCCATTCGAGGGCAATATAGAGTGAGAAATCCATTGAAGGGTAATATAGAATGAGAAAGCCATTCGAGGGCAATATAGAGGGAAAAAGATATTGGAGGGCAAAAAGAGTGAGAAAGCCATTCGAGGGAAATATAGAGCGAGAAAGCCATTCGATGGCAATATAGACTGAGGAACCCATTCGAAGGCAAGATAGAGTGAGGACGATATTAGATGACAATGTAAAGTGAGAAAGCCCTTTGACTGCAATATAGAGTGAGAAACCCATACTAAGGCAATATAGATTGAGAACCCATTCCAGGACAATATAGAGTGAGAAAGCCATTCGATGGCAGTATATAGAGTGAGAAAGCCATTCGAGGGTAATATATAGTGAGGAACCCATTCGATGGTAATATAGAGTCAGGAAGCTATTAGAGGGCAAGATAGAATGAGAAAGCCATTCGAGGGCAGTATAGAGTGAGAAATCCATTCAAGGGTAATATAGAGTGAGTAAGCCATTCGAGGGTAATATGGAGTGAGAAAGCCATTCTAGGGACAGTATAGAGTGAGAAAGATATTAGAGGGTAATATTGAATGATAAACCTATTCTAGGGCAATATAGATGGATAAAGCCATTCGAGGGCAGTAAAGAGTAAGAAAACCATTAGAGGACAATATAGAGAGTCAAAGCCATACGAGGGCAATATAGATTGTGAACGCCATTCCACGGCAATATAGAGTGTGAAAGACATTCGAACAAAATATAGAACGAGGATCCCATTCGAGGGCAATATAGAGTAAGGAAGCTATTAAAGTGCAAATACTGCTCCGGCGGCTTAGTGGTGAGAGCGTCCGCTTCGGATATGGGAGGTCATGGGTTCGATCCGAGGCCGAGTCATGCCAAAGACTTTTTAAAAAATGGTACTAACAGCTGCTTCGCTTGGCGCTCAGCATTAAGAGGTTAGTGATAGGACTTGTCGGCCTGGTGTCAGGATAATGTGACTGGGTGTTACATCATGCTAGATGTCTGCGGTATGATGCCCCAGTGCTAGACATCACTATAAACTGTCTCAATTTTGACATCGTAGCAATATGACTGAAAAATTGTTAAAGCTACGTTGAAAATCCAATTCATACAAATACGTTTGAACGCAATAAATAGTGCGAAAGCCATTCGTGGGCAATATAGAATGGAAAAGTCATTCGATGGTAATATAGAATGAGGAATCCATTCGAGGTTCATGTAGAATAAGAACGCCATCCGAGGGCAATATAGTGAGAAAGCCATTCGAATGCAATATGGAGAAAGAAAGCCATTCGAGGGAAATATAGAGTGTGGAACCCACTCGAGGGCAGTATAGACTGATGGAGCTTTTAGATGGCAACATAGAATGAGATAGCCATTCGTATGCATTACAGAAAGAGAAATGCATACGAGGGCAATTTAGAGTGAGAAAGCCATTCAAGGGCAATATAGAGTGAGAAAGCTACTCGACGGCCATATAGATCGAGGTGCAAATTCGAGGGCACTATAGGGTAAAGAAAGTATTAGTGGGCAATATAGAGTGAGAAAGCAATTAGAGGGCAATGTAGACTAAACAAAGCCAGTCGATGGCAATACAAAATGAGGAATCCATTCGAGGTAAGTATGAGAAAGCCATTCTAGAGCAATATAGAGTGAAGAACAAATTCGAAGGCAATATAGAGTAAGAAAACTATCTGAGGTCAAAATATAGCGAGAAAGTTATCCTAGAGCAATATAGTGTGCGAAGGTCATTCGCGGGCAATATAGTGAGAAAACCACTCTAGAGCAATATAGCGCGAGGAAGCTCTTGGCATCCGTCCGTCTACGGGAGTCGATGGCGTAGCTCCAAAGTAAGCTTTTGTCAATCCTTCTTTCTAGCTCTCTTTTCAGCTTGTTTTATTCTTCTCTCTTCCTCGGCGTTTTGAACTCCCTGCCTGACAGCTAGGCGCCAGCTGGAACGGTTGTTTGCACAGCTCTCCCAGTCGTTCACATTGATGTTTGCCGTCTTCATATCCTTCTTGCAAACATCTTTGTAGCGCAGATGTGGTCGTCCAGTTGGTCGTGCACCTTCTGCTAACTCTCCATATAACAGGTCCTTGGGAATGCGACCTGGGTCCATTCTTTTGACATGGCCAAGCCAGCGAAGGCGCCTCTCGCTGAGAATGGAGAACATGCTGTTCATGTTGGCGCGTTCTAGAACCTCTGTGTTGGGTACTTTGTCCTGCCACTGGATGTGCAGAATGCGCCGCAGACATCTCAGGTGGAAGCTGTTGAGTTTCCTCTCGTGTCTTGCATAGGTGGTCCATGTTTTGCTGCTGTAGAGAAGTGAGCTGAGTACGCAGGCTTGGTAGACACGCAGTTTGGTCTTCTCTGTGAGGTTGGGGTTGTTCCAGACTCTGTGGTTAAGTCTGGCCATCAGTGCTGCTGCCTTGGCAATCCTGCCGTTCACCTCAGAATCAATGGAGAGTGAGCTGGAGATGTTAGACCAGAGGTATGTGAAGTTCTCGACAACTTCCAAGTTGTACCCATCGATGGTGACAGAGGGAGGGGAGTCTGCGTCCTGCGCCATGACTTTCGTTTTCTTCAAACTGATGGTCAGTCCAAATTCCTTACAAGCATGGGAGAGGCGGCATACCAGCTGCTGAAGTCCATCTTCCGTGTGTGATGTCAAGGCTGCATCGTCGGCGAAGAGCAATTCACGGATGAGTACCTCTGTGACTTTAGTCTTAGCACGGAGACGGGCGATGTTGAACAGCTTGCCGTCAGCCCTGGTATGGATGCACACTCCCTCGCTGCAGTCCTTGAATGAGTTCTGGAGAAGCATGGAGAAGAAGATGGCAAAGAGCGTCGGCGCAAGAACACAGCCTTGTTTGACTCCGCTGATGACTGGGAATGCTTCAGATGTTGCGCCATTGAAGCACACTGCGCTGTGCATGTTCTCGTGGAACGACATG
The DNA here is from genome assembly GCA_028554795.2 of Sinohyriopsis cumingii. Classification (NCBI taxonomy): domain Eukaryota; kingdom Metazoa; phylum Mollusca; class Bivalvia; order Unionida; family Unionidae; genus Sinohyriopsis; species Sinohyriopsis cumingii. The sequence continues at coordinate 130,297,318 of CM068826.1, read as the reverse complement.
ATGACAGCAAGCAGAAGTGGGGGTCAGCCGATCTTCTGCAGGAGTCTGAAGAGTCCACTCCGACTAACCAGGTCAAACGCCTTCGTCAGGTCTATGAAGGCAATGTAGAGGGGCATCTGTTGCTCGCGACACTTCTCCTGCAGCTGACGTTGTGAGAATATCATGTCTACAGTTGACCTGCCGACTCGAAATCCACACTGGGACTCTGGGTAGACGCGGGAGGCTAGGATTTGCAAGCGCGCCAAGGCAACACGGGCGAAAGCCTTTCCAACGATGCTGAGGAGGGAGATGCCCCGATAGTTTTTACAGTCGCTACGGTCTCCTTTGTTTATGTACAAAGTGACGATGTTGGCGTCACGCATGTCCTGTGGGATGTATCCCTGTTCCCAGCAAAGACAGAGGAGTGTATGTAGGGGCTAGAGCAGTGCTGGTTTTCCGCTCTTGAGGACTTCAGACGGAATGCCGTCGCTTCCAGGAGCCTTCCCACAGGCAAGACAATTGATGGCTTTTCCGAGCTCTTCCAGGGTGGGCTGTGTGTCTAGCTCCTCCATGACAGGCAGGTCTGGAATGGCGTCCAGGGCAGTTCCAGTGACATTGTTTTGGGTTGCATATAGCTCGAGATAGTGCTCAACCCATCGCTGCAGTTGTTTCCCCTGGTCTGTGATGACTTCGCCCGTCTTGGACTTGAGGGGGGCGGTCTTGTAGCTGCGGAGGCCTGTCACCTTTTTGATACCCTCATACATTCCTCTTATATCCCCGGTGTCAGCAGCTGTCTGTATACTGTTGCAAAGGTTCAGTCAGTAGGTGTTGGCACAGCGGCGGGCAGTCTTCTGGGCATTGTTCCTTGCAATCCTGAGGGCTTGTAGTGTTCTGGGGCTAGGTGCAGCCTTGTATGCCAGGAGAGCTTTCCTCTTTGCCTCAGTCACGGGCTCCATCTCCTCCCAGTTTGCCTCATACCAGTCGACATTCTTTCGCTCCCTCTTCCCGTAAGCTGTGATGGCTGAATTGTACACAGAGTCACGGATATGGGACCACTTGGAGTCAATGGTGTCATCAGGTGTCACTTTGGTGAGGGCTTCCTTCAGTTTGCTGATGAACTGCTGTGTTTTCTCTGGGTTGCTTGCGCAGCAGGTGTTGATGCGTGGGTGACCCATCTTCTTGGCTTGGTGCAGCTTCTTGGGTAATATTCGCACCTTGCTGGCCACGAGGGAATGGTCCGTGTCACAATCGGCACTGTGGTAGCTGCGGGTGAGGAGGACACTGGCCAGTTCTGCACGCCTGGTGATGACGAGGTCTAGCTGGTGCCAGTGGCGTGAACGTGGGTGTCTCCACGACACCTGGTGGATCTCCTTGCATTTGAAGAAAGTGTTGGTCACACATAGGCTGTGGGAGCAGCACATCTTCAGCAGTCACTGACCATTCTCATTGATCTTGCCCCTTCCGTAAAAGCCGAGACAGGTGGACCAGGCCTCATGGTCAGCTCCCACTCTAGCATTGAAGTCTCCTAGTAAGTAAAGGCTTTCATTGTTGGGGATACTGGATATTGCCTGATCCAGAGCCTCATAAAATCATTCTAGGACAACATAGAGTGACAAAGCTGTTCGAGGGTAATAAACAGTGAGGAACCAATTCAAGGGCAATATAAAAAAGAAAAAAGCCATTCAATCGCGATATAGAATGAGGAGCCAATTCGAGGTTAATATAGAATGAGAAAGCCATTTGAGGATATTTTAGAGTGAGGAAACTATTTGAGGGCAAAATGGAGTGAGAACGTCATTCTAGGACAATATAGAGTGACAAAGCTGTTCGAGGGCAATAAAGAGTGAGGAACCAGTTCGAGGGCAATATAGAGTTATGAAGCTTTTAGAGGACAATATAGAAAAAGAAAGCCATTCTATGGCAATACTGAGTGAGAAAGGCTTTCGAGGGTAATATAGAGTGAGGAAACCATTCGAGGGCAATATAGAGTGAGTAAGCCTTTTGAGGGCAATATAGAGTGAGTATGGCATTCAAGGGCAATATAGTGACTAAGCCATTTGAGGGCGATATTGAGTGAGAAAGCCATTCGAAGGCAATATGGAGTGAGTAAGCCATTCGAGAGCAATATAGAGTGAGTGAGCAATTATAGGGCAAAAGAACATGCATTTCAGTGGGAGTCCTTTCAACTCCTCGGATTAGTAATGCAACTCCTTGGATTAGTGAATGTAGCAAGGGGCGTGATCCACTCGGATGTCTTTTTATGCTCCCTTACTAATAAGGTTGCCTGCATAATGCCACCCACCCCTTTTTATGTCCCCTTAAGCAAATAGTCATGATCACGGGGGTACCGAGTAGCCGAGTGGTCCAAAGCGCTCACCGTTCCGGATCACTGCCATCTCACCTCTGTCTGCGTGGGTTCGAATCTTAGGCTCGGCTAACGTGTGTACGTGAGAAAGCTTGCCAGTTGCTTCTCGTGGGTAGGTCGTTCTTCTCGGAGTTTTCGAGGTTCTACCTCCAGCAGTTATACTGGCCGCCATGTATAGCCAACTTGTGCTGAAAATGGCGTTAAATCCTACACTACAACAACAATGAACCTTCCTGTGTCAGAGGTGCAACCCAGGTCGGCTGAGAGTCCCGTGGTAGAAGTGAAAATAACTGTATGTACTGACGCAAGCACGTATGGTTGGAATACCCACCACCTGCCGAACTTCACTGCCGTCAGTAGGAACTCCACCTGCCGAACTGCACTGCTGTCAGTGGCACCTAGGAGCCAGAAAAGAGGCTTCTATACATTAAACTTTTAGAAATGATGGCTGTCATTAACGCTTTTCACTTCTGGCAGGATCAAATCTCTGGCAATTCTGTGGTCGGACCTACCTCCTCGAATGGTTGGGGGACACTAAATCTCTCAACATGTGTATTCTGGTTTGGAAGTTTCTACGTTGGTGCAATAATATCCGTTTCAACATACAAATCAGAAACATTCCCAGTATCTTGGCCAACACTCTATCCAGAAAAAGTCAAGACCTTCATACGGAATGGTCTCTCTGTTAATTGGCCTTTATTCAGATCTGCGCACTTTTGGGGTGTCCGATGATCTATCCTCTTGCGACAAGGTGGAATCAGAAGTTGCCAGTAAATATCTTTCTAGTTCAAGACCCCTAGGTTTGGGCCATGGACGCTCTGACAGCCATTTTAGGAGGGGTTGTGGGCATTTGCCTACCCTCCCGCAGTCTTGGTACCAAACAAACATCCAGTAATTACGGAGTCAGAAATGTAAGACGATTCTGACAGCCCCTCTCAGATGGGACACGTCCTGAAATACCGATCTATTCGACTTAGCGATAAATCTGCCTATGGAAGATTCCAGCCAACCCGAATCTTCTCAAGTAACCACGGTCACTAGCATTCCATTCCTCCCTGTGCCGTCTTCTTCTTCATGCTTGCCTCTTGTCTGGACAGCCTTGCGAGAAAAGCAATGTACTCCTTTGATTGTGGAAAGAATCTCAAGAGTAAGAGGGCCCTTCAATCTAAGGGCTTACCAGGGAAAGTGGCGTGTTTTCAGGGACTAGTGTCATATCAATAACATCATCCCTTCGAGTTCCTCAATCCCTCAAGTGGCCTAATTTCGCTCTCGTGTTTTTCGAGAAGAAACAGGTGGCCCCAACTACTGTCAAAAGCTACCGCTCCATGATATCTGACACATTCCGGCATAAAGATGGACGTGATATCGAGCATGATCACGATCTATCGGAATTTTTAGCCAATTTTGGTCTCGATCAACCAAAATCACGGTTTCCAAAATGTGATCTGTCTTTAGTCTTAACATGATTCAATTCAAATAAATTCGAGCCTTTAGTACACACTTCACTAAAGTTACTGTCTTACAAAATAAGATTTGTGAATGCGTCAGCATGCAGGGAGAGAAAGTTACATTCACTTTCCGTGGACCCGAACTATCTTGAGTTCAGATCGGATGGTTCGGTGGTCTTCTTGACACATCCAGGCTTAGTAGCCAAATATAGGTTATCGTCTATCGGCAATCAAAGTCGCTTGCTGTCTTCCATAGACAGATCGAGAGCGGCGGTCATGCAAAATCATATTCGCGCATTCACTCTTACTTGAAAAGCACATAGACAAGATGTGGCGCGCGCAAGTACCCCTTTCTTCCGGTGAAAGCCGGAAAACAGAATATAAAACCTCAAGCCCTTGACTCCTGGCTGAAATGGGTTATACATTCAGCGTATGCGGAGATCTCACAAGATCAGAGTTACTACATGAAGATTACCGCTCATGAAACTAGTGCAATAACTGCCTGGCGTCCAAACGTAACATTTCGATCCGAGATTTAATATCAGCTGTTGGTTATCATGCAGAGTCAACCTTCTCGAGTATTTACCGCTTAATAAAGCAAACATGTTGCAGTATTCAGTGAAAATATATCCCTCTACCAGCTTCATCTCTGATGATACTAACTTTTTTGTTAATTGTACCCCTATTAAATGTTGCATTAAGCGTGACCACCGTATGAAACAAAGTCAGCGTGAAAATTTCTAATTGGCCGAGTTTGAAGTAAACACGAACAATAGCCATTATAGTAACACTTGCGTCTTACTGATCTGAAGGAGGAAATCTTTTTCTTTTCAAAAGCCTGCTCACTGTCCGTTGTAATAATTTTCTGGCTATCGAATTCATGTGATCTAGCATTGTAATATGCATACTAATTAATACTAATTAATTTCTCTGAATGATTTTAACTTTTCAGTTGTGTTTCAAACATTCAACATTAATACTGTCTTCGTTGTCACAATATGTAACCATTTTCTCTTTGGCTATATACGTGTGCATCAACAATTTAAAAGGTTCTTGTTTTATTATTTTCATTTAATTAGCAAATTAAATTCTTGTTCAGTTCAGCTGAAATATTGTAATACACAACAAAACATAAACTTTGCTTCGAAATGAATGGGCTTCCATTTCTGTTATCAAGTGGCTGGGACAAGTGTAGTTCTTTCCCAGGGAATAAGTCGATTGCAACACAACCCTCATAATTTGAGCAGTCCATTTTTATCTGACTTGTTCTGTCAAACTGCTTTACTGACATTTTTAGTTCAGTTTTCCCCTTCATTTATATCCTAACTGAGAATTTTCACCTATCTCTGTACACATTGTATTCGTTGTCGATGACAATTAACACCTCGTCTTTCTTCTCCATGTTGGCGTTGATGCTCATCTACAACGCCACGTCAGGTGAAAACGATGGTTCACTTCTCTGTGATCAATTTGCACTTCATTGATCTTGTTCAACTTAGCGATAACAGATGCAATTATTGCATTATGTTTACAGCTTAATTGCAGATCTTTTTATTCAAGGTTTTGCTGCAATGTATATGACTGCTAATGATAAGAAGATCATATGTATCAATAAATTCCAGATAAACACAATCCTGCAGTTGAAAACCCTGTACCACGGAGAAAATATCCTTACCTGCCTCTGGTGGTGTTACATCTGAGTGTACCGTTTTGCATTTATTCGTATGTCTTTGCAGTTTTCAATTCCTTCGATAAAAGAAGTATTGATCTAGTTAACGTTTCACAGATGATAGTGGGTTGACGTTGCACTTATTTCATAATTGTTGGAGGCTCCGAGTGGCCGAGTGGTCTAAAGCGCTCTCTGTTACAGATCACTGCCATCTCACCCCTGTTTGCGTGGGTTCGAGTCTCGGATTCGGCTAATGTGAGTATGTGAGAAAGCTTGCCAGTAGCTTCTCGTGGGTCGGTGGTTCTTTCCGGGGTTTTCCCGGGTTCTTCCTCCACCGTTAATACTGGCCGACATGTGCTGAATTGTGGAACAATTTTGTTAGCTGAAGTCCATTCGTTATCAAGTATTCGATGTGAACTGGATGAGTGAAAATGGAGTGAGCCGTTTGAAAACTTTTTCATTATCTATTGCAGAAGATCGGCCCATTGCAAGCTTCAAGAGGTTTTCCAAATGCAGAAAGTAGGTAAGAGCTTAATGTCTCCAGGTAAAATTTCTTTTACGATTCACTCGTCATGAAGTTATTCACGTGCGAATATTTTAGTAATGTATATTTTAATTTACATTGGATTGTACGGTGCTAACAATTTGATCAGGTAAGTACCCATTCGTAATCAGTTACTTGCGGCTGGGTCTAAATGGAAAGATCAGTTTTGCAATAGATTCAATGACCCTGTTTGATGGTAGATCTACTGACAGCAGCTTATTCAAAAGCATGCCATATGCAGCTGTTTGCACCATTCATTTCAGCAGATAGGTTTCAATTACTAATGAATGTCAGTAAAAACTGAATCTTCCAAATCTGTGTTTCAAATTCGCTAAGCCATGAAATGTGTACTAATTTTTACTTCACTGAGATACATAAATTATTCCCACATGAACTGATGATGGTATAGTTTGGGGTAATTCAGAGTGAAGGTTTTGTGTGTACTTTAAAATTGAACATGATAAAAAAAATTCTAACTGGTCTTATGACTGTATACTATTTTTATTGCCCTTCATCTTGTTTGCATTCCGGAAGACCAGATTGCAGTATTTAACATTATATTTTGTTTTCAGCTTGTTTCTAGTATACCATTTAGCAATTCGTGTTATGGAATGTTTTCTCTTTTCATTTCTTTTATGATGGCATTTATCATCGCGTTAAATTATTGCCCACACTTTAACCACCTTATTGCGTTTTTCATGAGTACCATTTTTGTTGTTGAACTGATATTTTTAACGTTGTTTTACTGTCTGATTTGTAATCAACACAAAGTTGCATAAGGCGCATGGTGTAACCCTTCATTTTCTAACGCACTACTGTTTCCGCTCCTGTCACATTCGTTATCTATGAGAAACACAGAATTGTTCGTGCTTCCTGATAATGCTGTCTATCTATTGAACTTCAAGAATTTATTTTAACTAAATAATGTTTTCGGCTGTCTCCACAATTTTAAATGGTTCATCATATCCCTTCCACTGTACGAGTATATCCTTTTTTCATTTCATTCTTATCGTCTTCGATGTTTAACATTTACAGAACAAAACCTTACTTTCGTTCCAAAACTCATTCCCATCATCGAAATGATTCTTTACAGACTATCTTTCTTCTATACTTTATGAACTGGTCGTGCATGTAATCTGCTTTTTTATACTCTCTGAAGCCATGTGCATTTGCATATTTGACTGAACCGTCTAAAAACTGATGTCTATCAGAAGGGAGTTTGACTTCATCATTTATGTTGTGTACAATTCAATTTACTTTTATGTCATGGTTTTCCAGGAAAACAATTATAGAAATATTTTTATTAGTAAGATTTCCATTAAGACATGGTGTTTTCGGGCGTTAGTAAGATTTCCATTAAGACAGAGTGTTTTCGGGCGTTCGTATATATTTTCATTTATTTTAAAAACGATTCTTTTCGGAAGTCGGTTATATTGGTTGGGTTTTTGAATGAGTAATGTAAGGAACTCTTAAAATCAATTAATAACACTTTAATTTTTGCAACAGTGAGGTTTCAATAACAATATGGTGGGTGATACGTTTCTCGCAGATACATAAATAGATATGTGCAGGTGGTGTGTTCAGAGTTTAGTTTTATGGTGGGAGTAAGCGTATCTGAATTAAACGATCTTTTTTCTTCTTTTTTTAATTTATTGTGTTATTTTAAATTTAATAGGTGTTCTCATATCCCACCCACCCATCTGCTAACGCTGGCCTGTTGGTATTTTTGTGTTGCTGTTCGAATGGTAAACAAGACTCGTAGAGAATAAGAATACGTAGAGTTGTGCATATGGGTTGCATTTATAGTTGTAAAATTCAGTTATTGAGGATTACATGCACGATTGGTTGACTGATTCAGAACCAACTGTATAATCCTCAGAAATTTTTATTGCTATTATTAAATTATTATTGTAATTAGTAGTAGTAGTAGTATTGCAAGTGATTCTAGATAATTAAGCTTGATTTGAAATAGGAAAAAAAATTAAAATTAGCTCATATATTATAGGTTTATGTGCTTATTAGTTAACGAAAAAGGAAGAAATCTCCAAAAGAAGTGGTTCTTCTTCCAGTTGAAACAAATAATTTGTGTACCTCGAAGGACTAGTGTTCATAGAGTTTATAACATAGGAACATCGATGAACCCTCACCACTTTCCATTCTTGTAATCGTACTAATGCACGTGAGTCTCTGGATCCTGATTTGGTTTCTTTGTCTTTTGTTTTTGAGTTCCTAATTTTCAGTTTATGCTTCCACACTGGAAGCAATAGCCGATCGCTACTTGATATTTGTATTCCATGATTAGTTGTTGTTGCTGCAGCTGTCGTTGCTTTTATTTTATTTTTGTGTTTGCATTGTTCGCTATTTATTTAACTGGATTTCTCACTGAAGCCTTACGTATTAATCCTAATTTTGGCACGAGGAAAATGGGAAAATTAACTTCTCATTCATGGCTGCCGTGTCACGTACAGTTCTAGTGCACTCTCCAAGGTTTCATATTCATCTTCCTCTTAGTTTCGTCCTCCACGTGCTCTCTCTCTCTCTCTCTCTCTCTACCGAGTCACATCAAAGACTTAATATAATGGTACGAAAAGCTGCCTCGCTTGGCGCTCAGCATTAAGAGTTAATGTTATAACTGGACGGACTGGGGTCAGGATAATATGACTGGGTGGGACATCATGCTACATGTCTGCTGCATGATGCCCAGTGTTAGACATCACTATAAACTACCACAATGCAGACGTCGTAGCGGTATGACTGGAATATTTTTAAAGCTACATTAAAAGTCCAAAAGCAAAAAGAAATCCAAAATCAATCTCACTCAATCGATCGATCGATAAAACTTTTTATTCCGGCGAACAGGATTAGTCGTTACCTATTAGACCAATATGATAACATGTTACTTAATTTTGTTTTACTAGTGTGAACTACAGAAGCCTGCGTTCAGATTCATAAAATATACAACGAAGAGATAGATTTAATTAATGTATACGGAAACAAATACTATATTAGAATACTAGTGGATACAATTTATACAAAAGAGATCGAACAGTAATGAGTATATGATATTCTTTTTCAACTCATATAGAACAGTTCAAGTGGGTGTACGAATCTTTTAATAACAATATTCAGTATGAATTTTTTTTAAAATAGCAGATTTACCTGGAAAATATTTTATGTTGGGTACCTCTATCAAATATTTACAGGATCTGATTTGTGCAATTTGTGGACTAAACAATGATAACTTCCAAAATGTATTAGAACATGTGGATACCACTTTAATTACTATGGTACGAGACTGACATGTTCCCCATTTTTTATAGCTAGATACCGTTAATTACCTTCATTTTGTTCGACGTGTCGTGTGTGTGGTAGTGAATATATTTCTTAAATTTTTGTTTACCGGCGTGTTTGTCTGCAGAATGTGAGTATATTACTCCCTTTCTCCTGCTTCACTTCATTGATAGGACTGTGCCATTATTAGGGTGGCAGTAATCGTGTGTATAAGGGAAGATTAAGGATGTTATAAAGGAATAGGGACAATAGGGGATTTAGTTTTGTATAAAAAGGATTTATCTTCTTTCTTATACACCTTCTTTTACACCCTGCCCTTTGTGTGATACATAAAAGTATGTGTATATGATGTGTGTGTGTGTGTATGTGTGTGTGTGTGTGTTTATTCCTACACTTTTCGTTGATTAGTGTGTGATGCTAGTGTTGTTGTTGTTATGGGGTTTAACGCCATTTTCAGCACAAAATGTCGACCAGCATAACCAGTGGAGAAAGAACCAGGGAGGAAAAAAAAAAGTTCCACCGACCCACGAGAAGCTACTGGCAAGCTTTCTCGCTTACCCACATTGGACGAGTCCGAGACTCGAATCCACGCAGACAGGTGAGATTGAATTGATGCGTAACGTTAAGCGCTTTAGACCACTCGGCCACTCAAGACCCCAGTAAGGGTGTATATTGGTCACTCAAAATTGGTTGTTGATAGTATAGTGTGTATATATATTCCTACCCTTTTCATTGGTTAGTAAGTGTGTGATTTGATCGTTCGGGGCGGCGCAATTTTTTTAGTTTCTTTATGCATTTGTTTCACTAATTATACACAACAAATATTAAAAATTAGCTGTATTTTACAATATAAAAAATTGCAATGTTTCAATTTCTCGAACATTTTTCAATATTTGCTAAAATCTGTATATTTAGCCTCCACTAGATTTTGTATTTCTTTAGAGATTTGAGATTACGTTTAGCCTTAGTCAGTCTTTATTTTTCATTCCCTATTTTATTTTTAGTCTCCGCTAAAGCCCATGATAGTCTTGCAATTTTGGTATTACTTTTAATCTTGTCTTGGACGTTTTCGTAATTTTATTAATTTAAGTCTAAGGCAGATTAATTTTATATTCCGGATTCTTCTTATGTTCGCTATGTCTGTTAGAATTTCGAAATTTTAGTACTACTTTTAGTCTTTTCACGTTTTTTCCGGAATCTTTTCAGTCTAAGCTAAAAATAAAATCTGACAATGTAGGAATTTAGCAGCACTTTTAGTGACATCCATGTTTGTGGTATTACGAGTAGGATTTTCCCGTACGTACCCATACCAGCATCACATATAAATATGCAGCGTAATGTTAGTATCGATATATCCAAATTACCACATATTACTATATATCCTAAACTACTCAAGAATATGGACTTCGTCACGTAGCCAGTACGATTAGAGCTGTTTGGAAATATGCCATTTGAGCATGATTTTCTATCGTGGCAAGTGACCTTACAACTTGTACAACGTCCTGTTGTTCAATGAAAAACCTCGTGGCTTGAAAATAAAGTATTACCTATATTATTATTGACGCAGTGCTAAAAAAAAAACAATCTAAACCGTTTTATGAGGACTTCTTTAAAACGATCACTATAAATCTACTTAATCACAAATAATGGAAATCTGTCCTAAATCGTAGTTTTGAAAATTGGTGGGTGTGTGTGTGTGTATATATATATATATATATATATATATATATATATATATATATATATATATATATATATATAGCCAAAATCGGTTACATAAATTACCAAACTAAAGACTTTTCAATACAAACTTGTTCATTATATTTTCCAAACGATTAATTAGTTCTGAAATATAAAATGGTTCCATCATATTCTTGTAATTTTTTTTAAAGCATATTCAGAGCCAGTTATATATTTGTTGTGCTAGCGTCAACATGCACAAATAATTTGGATAGAAAATATTAAGCAAAGAAAATGTAGCATCCAAATCAAAGCTGAAAAGGTCATATTGGTTTGGTGTATTCAAAGCACGAAATAGATTTGAATCGAGTTGTCTAACTCACACGCAACCACACGGACACACACCTGTATGTCTGTCTGTGTGTGTATTCTAAATTCAGAACTTGTATTTCTTCATTAGCCATATCAGTCCTTAAAAATGTTTATGTATTGAATGAAATTCATGTCACTGTCGCCTTTAAATAGTAACAATTCATGAAAAATTTAATATTTTACAATGCACACCGAATATTGCGTGACAGTGTATAAATGTGTTTATGTGAATATTTTGACCTACTGTACGTACATTACAGATTGTTGTTATCAATGATAAATACAACGCTATTTACCTGAACAAGAAATAAAAAATAAAAATACAGTTTTATAGTATGCTAATTCTGCCAGAGAGTTAATTTCCTGATGATTTTCTTTTCGCGCAGTAGCTAGCAACCGACCCAGCAATGTAGACCTACCCATTACACGAGATGATGATACAGGGTTGACAGTAAATGCGTGTTCTGGAATTTTTGATTCAGTGGTCGTAATTTATTTTGTTTGTTGTGATCTTAATATTTGTTATATTCGACAAGTGAGCCAGAATCCTCACATACTATTTATTTGTACTTTTAACACGCGGGCCAGAATCCTTATTTACTATTTGTATATTTAACATGTGGTCCAGAATCCTTATTTACTATTTGTACATATAACATGTGGGCCAGAATCCTTATTTACTATTTACTTATCTATCTTATGATAAATGAGTTTTTCGATGCAAAAGTTTCATAAATAATGACTTTTGAAGGCTAATTATGGGTCGTCAGTTCCACTGTATACACGACTTGTCAACGATAGTAATTAAACAGGTCCCTTGTAATTGGTTTGGAAAGGTAATAAATGAAATATTATAAAAGGATGTAAACTAACTTAAGAAATGAGTTCACTTACCTTTGTCGTGCTCAGTGCAAATGTATTTTTGCAAAATCAGTCGACAAGTTAAAATGTATGACCTGTACGCTTATATCTCACTATTCATAGGTAGTCCGTTGCATTGGTAGATTAAAACAAAGATCTGAGCTCAAATTTGTTGTACTACTGCGAACAAGAGTATTGGATTTCAAGATCGGTCAAAGGGCTGCCCGTGTGTTAAAATCCCTTTAACGGACTCATTTCAACGTTAGGTTAGATTACCAAAATGATGTCGTATTGCAAGCGCCTTTACTTTCCCTCCTACAGCTTACCAGATAACATATACAAGGAGTGAAAATGGCTAATTTCATAAGTTTATGCAGCCTAAATTCAATAATGATAAGAAAAAAGCAAGTTACAAAGCAAACTTTGTTGAATTAATTTTTCAGTTGATTGCCGTTGTTCATACTTTAGATGTTTTATGTATCAAAAAGTGAATAATTATTTAAACATTTCTCTTATGTGCATCTTCGATCTACGTTTTCCCAATGACGGCGCAATACAATCGAACCACATCAGTTATTTCTGAAAGACAAAATATGTCTCAGATATAAATCATCGTTCTAATTTACAGAAAAATATAAATTTTGTTAGCCGGAAATGTCTTCGAATAAAAGAGAGAAAAAATTATTAGGATAATTTCGCCTACTTCTACAATTAAATTAACCGTAGAATTCACCAAAAAGGTACGAAAAAAAAATAGTTCGATGTATTCGCAACATCTCAATCCTTTTTTTGTAAATAACCCAGGTGGTGTGAACAGCAGCTATCGGCATCCATTTGATGTATGATTTATACGATTCTACCTCCAAGTTACGAATGGGTGCTATGTTGTCATCATTCTCTCTTTGTGTATTGCATGAGTTATCTCCCTTTTTGGCATTGGCTTGCCTAGCCTGTAAGCAGGTATTTTGATTAGACATAATTTAGCTGAAAGATGATATTATTTCAAAGTTTAACATCTCGTTATCGAAATACTAGCAGATAAATCAAGGATATATATATATATATATATATATATATATATATATATATATATATATATATATATATATATATATAAAACTATCTAGTTTTCTCTTTTAAATATATCGAATATTGCCTAAAAATGAACGAATATTTCCTGTTTACATTCTTATTATGTAGTTAGTATATTTCCTACAATGGTGAAGAAGATACTTCTAGGAAAGAACGCAACTTCTAATGATACTAAAGGTGTAAATGCTGTGGAAGTGCTAACAAGATTCAAGATTCCCTCCCCGACCCCTTATTTTTATACGGACTGAGATTTTGTGTACTGTAAGTCCTATAAATCAAATACGTAAGTATCCTCCCATTCATTTGAAAGACAGAGAGCCTCCTATATAGAAGGAAAAAGACGACGCCAGATTCGCGCCATTTAATTTAGGTGTACCAATACATCTTATGTGTAATGCTGACTGCCCTTCTTGAGCTCTAGTTTGTCTTGTATGAGACAATACATTTCCATGTTTTATGAGACAATCCATTTCCATGTTTTATGAGACAATCCATTTCCATGTTTTATGAGACAATCCATTTCCATGTTTTATATGAGACAATCCATTTCCATGTTTTATGAGACAATCCATTTCCATGTTTTATGAGACAATCCATTTCCATGTTTTATGAGAGAATCCATTTCCATGTTTTATGAGACAATCCATTTCCATGTTTTATGAGACAATCCATTTCCATGTTTTATATGAGACAATCCATTTCCATGTTTTATGAAACAATCCATTTCCATGTTTTATATGAGACAATCCATTTCCATGTTTTATGAGACAATCCATTTCCATGTTTTATGAGGCAATCCATTTCCATGTTTTATGAGGCTTTTTTATATAAACCAACGTTCACGACGGTTTGATTTACAACTTTACACCCTGTCTTGAATCTGCGCAATCGTGGTAGTATAGATACGGTATTGAAAGGTAATAAAGAAAAGATTGCCGTGTATTCAGTATACCGTGCGATGTAGATGCGATCTTCAGGCAGGCTATACTATCCTAATCATCAATAAAACATTAGACACGGGTTCGTGATATTAGGTTAAATAGGTTGTCTCTGGTAACAGCTGTAATTACAAGAGTCACAAGGTTGAGCATGATCTGTCGTTTGCTTATAAAGACAGTTGGTATCCAAATACAATGATTAAAAAGAAACAGTAGGTCTCATTTAAAGGATTAGACCAGTTGAAATATCATACAAATTCCTTTACGATAACATGTAGATTTTTAAAAATCTCAAAATTCCTAACGAGAATAAATGATATAAAAATATTAATATCAACAGTTACAAAGCAATAGCAAACAACAAAAAGACGAACAAACTAAAAAGATCACGTGGAAATTAGACAGTTGTCTTTATTATACAGTCTCCACATTTGGTCTAGTATGTTGCAGGAAAAAAAGAAGAAGAAATTTCTCCAAATTAAAATCTTCTATCAGAATGGTGGTCTAAAAGTTCTTTAAATCTTTGCCATTTTCCCCCGAACCATATTCAGCATTTCAATTGATGATTACATTTTCACCTGTTGAAGATAATATTTCAAAACGATGGCGACATTTTCTTTCAATTTAAGGACCCCACCACCCTCACCTAACGAAAATCATAGTTTTAAATGATAATGAACCAGTGATGGATTAAGGTGGGGACAGAGGGCACGTGCTCCGGGCCACGCTAGTCATGGGGCCCACGTTGTTGCCGTTGATAAAATTAGATGTGTTTAAATAAACCATATATACCATAGATCAAAATCGTCTATCACTCTGCACACAATAGCTATAATAAATTGACACACATATAAAGGACAAATTTAGGACAGCTTTCGGGGTGTATTTATAGATCTACACTGTATAGGGTCCCATTACTGCTTGGGGTGGGGGAGGGAATTTCAGATGGCACAAATATATCTATATTGAACACCTATAGACCAAGATTAGGACGATTGGTTAGACTGTAGTAACACTTTCAGCAATGAAGCACTGAGGTAGCTAATCCGGGATGGCTTGGGCTCTTATCAAACTAACTACCTTAGAAAAGAGTTAAACGCTGAAGGCAGGCAAGTGTCAGTCTCAGAGTTACATTAGTTATGTTAGCATTAAAAAAAAAAAATTAACGTAACTCCTTGACCTGGAATTCCTTGTTTCGGTGCGAATCACATGTGTTATATTAGACCTCGCTATCTGCTGATGTGGACAAGATATTGAATATAAACAAAACGTCTCTAACTGTGTAATGTCATATGCATTTGTATACCAGGCAGAGATATCGAGGGTATGACTTGAACCAAAAACAGATCAGGTTTCACCTACGACCAGATAGCTTCCTCAACAATAAAGCAGCCATTGTTACAAGACATCTCGTCGTGGATCATACGATATTGATGATTGTATCTCAATACCACCATAAAATAAATCAAATAAATAGTTGTACATCATTCCGCGTTGCTTCTCTAAGACTGCATAACAAAAGTTTAGAAAGGTTGATAGTTCTATCAATATCGAGATCTACAGGACTGTATATACTATCCGGAACCACAATTTATGTGGAAAACTTTAGTCCACTGAATGCAGACCTTTTATTCATCTTCTTCACAATTTAGATTTAGAGGCAGCTTAATATCGTTTGGTACCTCTTGTTATACGAGCATCCCTTGTATTTCGTAATCGTATTGCTGTTAGCTCCACCACCGTGTATACCTACTATCTATTATGATAAGTGGTGGTATAACAATGGGCGTGTTAGAGTGCGGTAACTGATTGAGGTCAACGCCTCTTATATCCCATGACTTACCGGTACGTTACACGCGATTTTTATGTTGCATGACAGTAAAAAGTAATCCCAACACTTGTGTGAACATGGGTTTGCGTAAATTTAAAAAACTTACAATTATTAACTCTTTGGAAAATATGATTATGAAAATTACTAACACTTTCGAAATCCACTGCTGAACCAATGCAACCGCTGGTGCAAACAATTTCGTCTTGTTACATGCTGCTAAAATAGGTGTTCTTTTGCAAAGATACTGAACACTCTTTGCTCGAGTGAGCGATTTTGCGGCTAGCTTAAATGATTTTAACCTTTGGTCTCGTAAATGATTTTGCGAAGCAAAATCTGCCAGTGTATTGATAAATATATCCTTTCAAAATGCTGTACGCCAGCAATCGGTAAACTTTTCGCCTTTTATATAATATACGCCGCGACAGTCATCTAATATAATATTGATGTACAAGACATTTCTTTGATGTATTGTATGGTGGTATTAAGAAACAATCACCAATATATTATACTCCATGACGAGATGCCTTGTAACAACGGTTGCTTATTGTCGAGGAAGCTATCTGGTCGTAGTTGAAACTGATCTGTTTTGGTCATTGTCATACCGTCCTTATATCTGTCTGGTACAAAGATATATTTTACTTTACACAGTTAGAACGTTTTGTTTATATCTCGTCCACATCTGCAGATAGTGAGGTCCAATATAATAAGTGGGGTTCGCACCGAGACAAGGAACTCTGATCAAGAGGTTACATTATTTTTTTGCAAGGATAACACAAATCACTCTGAAGCTGGGACTTGCTTGTCTTGCTCTGGAGCCGCGGTAACTCACTTGGTTGATCGTTAGACTCGTAATCCAAAGTCGCTGTTTTGACACCCGCTCAGGCCAATCTGAGTTGGCTATCCCGGTGAGTCCCTAGCTCCCATTTCCTCTTTCTGATATAGACAATTGTTGAAAGTGTTACTACAGTCTAACCAGCCAGCCTGTTCTTGGTCCATATCTGTACAATTAATGTTCTCGCCCATTTATTTATCAATGAAAATGTTGAAACCAAAACTTATATTCACATATATAGAGGATTTGAGATTCTGTTTATCACATAGTTTTTTTTTTATTGTAATGGAAATATATAGAAAGAATAAGAAATAATTTCGTTCATTCTGACTTAGATGAGGTACCTTTCATGTACATGTTGCATGTAAAAAAAAAAATAGTCCTAAACTATTGTTGATTTTTTGGGGCAGTCGTATAACCAATAAAATTTAAAAACAGAGTTTCTTTTACAAATTAGAATTTAGAGTGTCTGCCTCTTATATTTATAAATATATCAGTGTGTGTGGTTTGGATTTTTTACGTATTTTTTTATAATTTTTCAGTCATATCGCTACGATGTCTACACCGTGGCAGTTTATTGTGATGTCTAGCACTGGGGCATCATGCCGCAGACATGTAGCATCATGTTCCACCCAGTCACATTATCCTGACACCAGGCCGACCAGTCCTAACAATAACCTGTTAATGCTGATCACCAAGCGAGGCAGCTGCTAGTATCATTTTTATACTTCTTTGGTATGACTCGGACGGTGTTCGAACCCGCGATCTCCCGCATCAGAGGATGACGCTCTGACCACTAGGCCAATATATCATGCGAATTTGTACAAACACACTGTACTGTATGATGATAATTTACACGTTTTCATTTCATAACACAGACGAAAGCTACATAATTACATAGACTAAACTGAAGTCTTTCTTTCATGTGTAACAATTATAGACGTGGGTGCAAAGGAGAGGGAGTCATTTCAATCATTTCAAGTTTCTGAAGAGTCAATTTCATGAATCATTTACGTAGAAAAGGCCAAGAATATATATTTGTTTAAGATATATCCTTCATAATTGAAAATCATTTTCAAAATGTGTACGACCAGAACATAGAAGATAACTTAAAGAAACATTTAATTTGAATGAGCGATATGAATTCGAAGTTGTATGGTCAATGCTTGACTTGGACGTGCAGGCTTCAGGTCACATCACACAGTCAGATCGATGTACAGGTAGACAGATAGAAAGACATATATATCTAAAAAAGCTTGATCCTCAGATGAACATTTCATGAATGAGTGAAACACCGACAATGTAATCGGTCATTTCCACAGTTGCTGTATGTTTGTACTTTGTTTGCTATTTACACAATGTTGACTGAGCATTTATAAAATTTACAGTGATAAAAAGAAAAAATAAACTAATTAATGTCTCTCTAGTTGCCACTGCTAGACATGCATGCATATGTTAAATAGGTTAATTCATTCATTGATTAAAGTTATCTTTTTATGAATTCTACATTCTTGTCTTTTTAAGTGGCTTCATCCGAAACTATGATTTTTAATTCGTGCCCTTCACGTTTCACTACAAACAGAACATTAAAGATGGCTGAATGGGCCTAAGTCTCAATGGCATATGACTCGACTCAGTTCTTTCAGTCTCTGTATATATAAAAACCTAGTGACTGGTCAAAAGGCAACTTTAAAAAAAAGTAAGAACCACTGTACCAACCAGTGATCGGTTACTGTCTCTGAAAAGCTGGATAACGTTTCTAACATTGAAATATGTTCTAATGTTGCATATTTTGCTAAATTTTGAAGATCTTTCAAAAAAATCAAATTACATTCCGTAAATTAAACAGATAGTAGTCAATAAAAATTCAGACTGAATTACAACCATAGATAATCCTTCGACATCATTAGATTATTTCCCGACTATTTCTGACGATCGGAATAGCGGCCGTTTCTGTCAGGACGTGAAATAACGTCGGAAGTGGCTGTATGAATATATATCTGTTTGATGCGTTTGTCGATTTGCCTCTAGCAGAGTGCACCACGACAACAAAGGACAGGCATATATAATGATTGTGGTTTTGTCTCCTTCCTTCCATATTGTCCCATGTGAAGGAACGTAGTTCAGAATATTGTTCTCAATAGCAACGAATTACATCCGAGGCTTCTTTCTCGACTTGACGGAAAAGGGCGAGGATGTACCGATTGCTATTTCTGGAAGTCAAACGTATACCTCTGATCTATGTCGGCGCAGTAATTTACAGATAAATCACACTGGATCTTTCTGCGAAAAAAAATGAAACATACCCAGCCATCTATTCAGAATAACTCTGATATTTCTAAGACTGAATTAATTGTAGGATTGACCTGGAAGTCAGGAATGAAAAATAGTTCCTTTCATTCGCATTTTCTTGGTCAAGACTAGTTTCGTGAATAGTTGGATAGAATGCAGCTATCGGCATACATTCGATATATGTTCCCTTTGCTTGACCTTGAAATTGCAAATGGCATAGATATGTGAAATATCACCAAAAACGTATTTAAAAGACATTTTCTATAATCCCATAGATATCAAGCTATTCTGGTGACAACTTGAACGAGACAGAATAAACTCTAAACTGAAAAAGCTATTTAAAAATCGAGTTTTACAAGAATTTGTTTGAGTACGAAAATACAGAATACTTTTCATACTACTCATGCGAAACAGAATCTTTCATGGAAAGATTTCACGAAACCAAACGACAAGAACGTGAAAACATTTGACTCAAAATGACACCAGAAAATGGGTTGACGTTGACCATAGTTAACTGTACGACCGATCACAGCTTAAAGACATAGCTTCAGTTGACAATAGATCAAAGTTATTGATCAGTCAGTTTGGTTATCTACTGTTATGTTCTAACTTTAAAATACGTAAAACAAAATTTAAAATACAAAGAAAATGTTGAAAAGAGTTACCAACTCAAACTTACAGAGGATATTTAATATCGGACATGCAAATTTATGTGATCCAGTTGTTTTCAAACTGGATGTGATGTAATGCGATTTGGATTTTTAATGTAGCTTCAACAATTTTTCAGTCATATCGCTACGATGTCTGCAATGTGGCAGTTTATAGTGATGTCTAGCAGTTGGGCATCATGCCGCAGACATGTAGCGTGATGTCCCACCCAAACTAGAAGACCTGATGGGAAATGATATACAGTAAATGATACTTTACGTTATACAAACAGGAGTCATCTCTACACGGCAAACATTCTGACATGTATACGTTGAAAAGATTTTGAAGAGGAAAAATGAACGATACTAATTATGTATTCGTAAAACTGTTAAGATAATGAAGCAGCTTTTAACAGTTGGCAACTAGCTGAAAATATTGACAGTAAAATAAACGATGTTATAAAAGCAGAACTCTCTTCCATTTACAATCTGCCTTCGGTGGGCCTCGCTCTCAGCAACAATATGTCAAAGACACACCGCTCCTCGAAGACTTCTGCCGACAACATACCCTCCTTTTAGGTCCGACGGAGGACGGCAATGCATACAAAAATATTAAACAGTATAAAAACTCAACGTTTTAAAATATATTTTTGCAGAATGTGATAGATGAAGAAACAAAACAACACATTGGAGAAATAAGGATATAAAACATGCTCGGTTTGATAATTAGAGTTGATGGTGAAGCCAGAGGGAATAACAATTAATAGGAAACATCACCAGTAAATAGCATAATGGTAGATACCAAAAACTTCATAAGGAGACTACGATGTACATAATGTCATATAAGGGAAATAAATATAAAAAAAATTAAAGTCATGGGATATAGAAAGCGTTGGCCAAAATCGCTATCGAAGTCTGAAACAACTAGCGTTATACTACTTAACTCTCTCATCAATAATAGTGTACAAAATGTAAAGCGATAGCATTAAGAAATGATTAAGTTGATTTAAATTACATCACCAAAATGTTGATGAAACAATTACATTGTAAAAGAATACAAGATGTTAAGTGAAACAAAATTAAAAGAAGATTTCATAAATGTTGGTTTAATTATGATATATTTAAGCTTCTTTCAATCCAAAATGGTACAGTTTATCATTAGCTGCACATTTTGTGTTGACAACCCTTTTACCATGTACAAAATGTAAAAAGTTATTAAACTTTGTGTTACCAAAACGTACCACAATATCGACCACAATCAGTGAATATGGGAAGCGATTTTAACGAGATGGAAGAAATTGGTATTTCACGATAAAAAATAACAGCTCAAAGAATTACACCTAAACGTGAACAAACTGTAAAAAAGGCTCAATATATTTACACAAAAATCCATTTTCATATTCGAAGTATAAGTAACATTATTCACCACATTATCTCGAGTAAATGGACCTCAGATTAAGAAACGGGACGAGTATAAAACACTACCCTTGTACTTCAACTCATTTTCATGTACAGGAACAATCACGATATAACAAAACCATTTCCCAAGATATAAATACATTACACTGAAACTTATTTTCTTGCATATAAAACATTACACAATAGTGAAAACTACTCTTTAAAATCATTCGAAGAAAAAGATACATGACTTTTTCAAAGATGCGATAACCTGGATTTCAATTAGAGAGTTTTGTGGGTTAAAAACCAAAACATATTTATTTGATAGGATAAAGATGAAAAGAAAGTCAGCAAGGGAAATAAAAAAAAATAAAAATATTAAGTTTGATATCCTTGCTCAATTCCAAGCAAAACTAAACTGAATTAAATTTATTCAGATTATACAATCAATAAAACAGATCACAATCAATAATAAGGTCTAAAATGGAAAACCAACAAAACATATCATAGTCAATCAGAAGGTTTAAATGAAACCCAACAAACCTGTCGTAGTCTACCAGAAAGGTCTAACTGGGAACCGAACAATACATGTCTTAGTCTATAGGATGATATACTTGGAAATCCCAATATAACATGTCATAAGATGAAATACTTGGAAATCCCAGTATAACATGTCATAAGATGAAATACTTGGAAACCCCAATATAACATGTCATAAGATGATATACTTGGAAATCCCAATATAACATGTCATAAGATGATATACTTGGAAACCCCAATATAACATGTCATAAGATGAAATACTTGGAAACCCCAATATAACATGTCATAAGATGATATACTTGGAAACCCCAATATAACATGTCATAAGATGATATACTTGGAAATCCCAATATAACATGTCATAAGATGATATACTTGGAAATCCCAGTATAACATGTCATAAGATGATATACTCGGAAACCCCAATATAACATGTCATAAGATGAAATACTTGGAAACCCCAATATAACATGTCATAAGATGATATACTTGGAAACCCCAATATAACATGTCATAAGATGATATACTTGGAAATCCCAATATAACATGTCATAAGATGATATACTTGGAAACCCCAGTATAACATGTCATAAGATGATTACCTGGAAACCCCAATATAACTTGTCATAAGATGATTACCTGGAAACCCCAATATAACTTGTCATAAGATGATTACCTGGAAACCCCAATATAACTTGTCATAAGATGATTACCTGGAAACCCCAATATAACTTGTCATAAGATGATTACCTGGAAACCCCAATATAACATGTCATAAGATGATTACCTGGAAACCCCAAAATAACATGTCATAAGATGATTACCTGGAAACCCCAATATAACTTGTCATAAGATGATTACCTGGAAACCCCAATATAACATGTCATAAGATGATATACTTGGAAATCCCAATATAACATGTCATAAGATGATATACTTGGAAACCCCAGTATAACATGTCATAAGATGATTACCTGGAAACCCCAATATAACTTGTCATAAGATGATTACCTGGAAACCCCAATATAACTTGTCATAAGATGATTACCTGGAAACCCCAATATAACATGTCATAAGATGATTACCTGGAAACCCCAATATAACTTGTCATAAGATGATTACCTGGAAACCCCAATATAACTTGTCATAAGATGATTACCTGGAAACCCCAATATAACATGTCATAAGATGATTACCTGGAAACCCCAAAATAACATGTCATAAGATGATTACCTGGAAACCCCAATATAACTTGTCATAAGATGATTACCTGGAAACCCCAATATAACGTGTCATAAGATGATATACTTGGAAACCCCAATATAACATGTCATAAGATGATATACTTGGAAACCCCAATATAACATGTCATAGTCTATTAGAACATGTAACTGCAAGCTCAGCAAAACATATCATAGTTTATTAGAAGGTCTAACTGAAAACCCAACAAAACATGTCGTAATTTATTAGAATTTCTAACTGGAAACCCACTAAAACATGTTGCAATTTATTAGAAGGCCTAATTGGAAAACCAATAAGACATTTCATTGTTTATCAGAACGTCTTTATTTAACATTGCCTAAGATATACGTGGTCTATTTTAAATATCCAGGATAACCAGTGAGAAAAGCATGGAAAATTAATTTTCTTTAAAAAGCTAACCCTCTGCAAAAATGCGAAACTGTAGAGCGCCACCTTATCTATTGTGTACGACTTTCGCAAAAGGAACGTAAAAACTGACATACATAGGGAATGTATGTACATTTTTACTTTTCCACTTGGACCTTTATTTGTACGTGCGTAAAATTAGGTCCTCTACTAATGGCTAATAGTGATTTAACTAATGAGCATAAAAGTGAGGAAAACAAATCATGTGTAAAGTGGCGATGAAATTAGAAATAAATATAACAGGAATAAAGAGGACATCATTGTATTAATAGGAGTCAAAACTCCATCGAAACCTGTTAAGAAATATAAAAGTTTAAAAATATGTCAGAGGAGTTAGGTTCGGGCAATCTCAATGATTGAGATGAATTAATTTTCAAACTCCCACAGAAGAGGCCAAAGATTTTCACATTTTTATAATGATTTCTTATAATTCAAATTAAAGGTACTTTTGTTGTAATTTTTAATTAGAAAAAGACATAAACTTTGCTACATGTTTAGAGAGTTATTTAAAACTGTTTAATTGCACTGAGAACCTAAATTTAAATGATTTAAATAAAATGTAAATTTCCTTAAATCTCAGCCTTATATCGAACTGACCTCCTTCATATAACACCAGACGTGCTTGAACTATCGTTCATGCAAAGACTATTTTGAATTGGAGACTTTTCTCGTTTCATTTTCAAGTAACGTCTTCCAAGCTATATTAAACTACAATTTTGGTCAGAAATTTAAATCATACTTATTCCTTCATTTACAAGTGTGCTTATTTGAAGATAATATTTGTTATAATTATTTGCTTAAAATTAAAAAAATGCAAAAACAGTCTGAAGCATTGATAAAGACAATTTAAGTCATTATTCCTCATCTGTGAGGTCATCAAAACAGGAAAAGGTAATACGCTCGTGATGAGTTATCCGATCCCCCATTCCCACCCACCCCACAAATCTTGAAATGCTCTTTCAAAACTACTTATTAGATTTTGATCAAGTCTTCAGTTTAACATTAAATTATTTTAGTGCTGTAATCAAATGAATAAATTAAACAAATTAATTTTCTGATTAAAATGTGGAATCAATTCTGTACCGATGTATTTTCCTTGTCGTTGGCAGTCACGCGGAATCGTTTACGCCGCCGACACCTCACGAGACAGATTAAAACGGAAGCGACGATTAAAAGTAGCAGAAATCCACCAATCGCAGTCCAGTACATCATTACCTCTGTAACTTTATGGAGAAAAAAAAAGTGTCAAACTAGTCGTTAAGTCTTTAAGCAAGTATACGTGTATATCATATTCATTTCGAACTGCTATATTTATAACACAGAAACTTGAATGCGTTATGTTATCTAGGAAAACATGAACAGTTCGTCTATTGGTTGTTTTCTTTAACGGAACATACAAACATGTTTCACAAAGACAGTTGTATATATTAAAGTCGGTGTTTCGTACGAAATATTTTACAAACTGTATTCATAAAGATAAGAGTTGTCTTTTACGCCAACGTGTATTATTAACGATGTACCATTGAATGACATGCTTTACACTAAACCAAAGATAGTAACCAATGTTAACAATACACAATTGTTACGACTCTATGGCCATAAACTAAGTAACAGAAAGAAGCAAAACCAGCAAGGTTTGTGAAACTTAACAAATAATTTAATTATCAAAGTTATAAATGAAAATATGAGGAACTTATAATATTATGAATTGAATCCAAAATAATCCTAAAATGTTCTATTCACGTCCAAGATAGTTGAATGTTCCGAATGAATTTAAGATCCTCGAATGTATTGGTCTGTCAACAGTCATGATGTATCAACATGGCATTATCCAAAACTCCTTTGAATAAGTTACATTGGTTACAGAATAATATTTCAGTCCAATGAGTACTTTGCAGTTCCAATAAATAATCTAAACAAATGTTTCCTCTCAAATACTATCTAAACACAACGATAAATACGTCTGCAGACTGATGTTACAGCGGCCCCGAGTGGCCGAGTGATCTAAAGCGCTCACCGTTACGGATCACTGCCATCTCACCTCTGTCTGCGTGAGTTCGAGTCTCGGATTCGGCTAATGTGGTTATGTGAGAAAGCTTGCCAGTAGCTTCTCGTGGGTCGGTGGTTCTTTCCGGGGGTTTCCCGGGTTCTTCCTCCACCATTTATACTGGCCGCCATGTATAGCCTATCTTGTGCTGAAAAATGGCGTTAAACCCTACAACAACAACAACAACAACAACTAATGTTACAATAAGAACATAATACATAATGATGACCATAAGGAGCTAAAACGTATTTTGCTCTACTAGCACTATTAGAACCCACATCACCTAACCCAAACAACGGGAAATAACTTAATTCTTCTAAGAACTCACATGACCCCATTAGCCAATGAGAAATTACTTCAAAGGTGACAACGGGCTTTATTATAAATATTATTATTAGTGATCGTAAACACCTAAGTAAGTGCCCGTGCTTTATTATAAATATTATTATTAGTGATCGTAAACACCTAAGTAAGTGCCCGTGCAAAAAAATTATCTATCTAATGTCTTGATTAACGATGATCATTAAAATTTACAGTCATGAACAAAAACTATATATAATGTAAACATATCATGTAGTAAGAGTTATAAAAATATGGATATACATAACTTAATCAGAACATATGGATTATTTCACTACAACAAATGCACTATTTCACACAGTTACTTACCACTATTTGTTTCCTGAAATTTATTTTCAGATGTTAAAATCCCCATGTAAGTAAAGCCATAGTACCTAGAAAATGCCGACGGAGGTAGCGGTATCTTCTCTGGTGATTCAATGATCAACATGCGCATTCCTTCCATGTTGTGATTTTCTAGATGACAGTGTAAATACCAGACACCCGGATTAACCGCTTGAAACCGAATGATCACATAACCACCTGTTGGTACAATTATTGTGTCCTTCCGAGGTGCCCGCTCTAACTCGAGGTGAGGTATGTTCCCATTAATCCATGTACTGTTTGACCAAGTGGCTTGATTACATAGACTTTTGTCTCTATCAAGCTCGTCTCCACAGTCTATATCGAAGTTATCACTAATTATTTTACCTGTTGTCTTATTGTAATTGCCGTATCCCATCTTCAAGACATGGAAAGAGTATCCATGCAAATGTATTGGATGAGACTGGCCTTTCCCAGTTCCCATGTTCAATAAGACAAGTTGAACAACGGTGCCATGTTTGATATGTATAGAGTGTGGACAGGTGCATACTTTGTTCTTCCCACATTCAGGCTTGTCACATGAAGATAACAAGTTCAACGGCTGAGACATTTCACAGAGGGTAGGAATTTGAAAAACACGGCCATTGACGAAGGCGGGATTCTCTCCCGGTACTCCGAAATTCAGAAAATATTCCTCAAACTGATCAGCATTATATTTTGGGACTGGCTGACATCCAGTCACTGCTTTCACGTCATTAAACGTCAAGCACGTCGTAGCTTCTGAATGAGGAAAGTATAAGAAAGGGCAATTTAAAACAAGGCAGTGATCTGTGGAAAGACATTGTTTCCTCGATGTCACTGGCTCCTCATCTGGCGCCCCTCGATATCTAAGAATCGCTTCAGTCCTATGCCCTTTGTTGACTTCCAGTGTTTCAGCTCGTATCCAGTAATTTGAAACTGATTGGTTTGCAATTAAGATAAAATCAAATCTTTCTCCAGGATTGATAACGAAAGATTCGACTTTTATCGGTTCAAGATTATACCCATCTGAGGCAATAATTTCTAGAATATGATTGTCAATGGATACACGGAAAGGGTACATTCTTCCTGCGCCAATGACTCTAAACTTGTATGGTTTCCCGAAATCCACCTCAAAGACTTCCAGAGGAGCATCATTGTGTTTTCCTGTGACAGAATCGTGGAATCGGCCTCTTCCATTTATTAGACCTGAATCAAAGCGGAATGTGTCGAATTCCGCATCATCTAATGACATTGAATTGGGTACTCTATACCCTCTCTCGTAAAGTCCATAAATGTCCTTCATGTAAGACATCTCTGTATCCCATTCATGGTTATAATCCATGATAGAAAGTACATGCTCCTCCATTATGTTGTCATCCATCTCTCTGATAATAAATGCACCAAATATTCCCATTGATTGCTGTGTCCCAGTGTGTGAATGGTACCAGAACGTGCCTTTTGGGTACGCATGAAAACTGTATATAAACGTCTGACCGGGTAATATAGGGCACTGTGTAATAAATGGCGCTCCGTCCATCCACGGTGTCCCGTTCATGGTCAAGCCGTGCCAATGCATTGTCAAAATTTCGTTTCTCAAACCGTTTTTGACGTGCACAACAACGATCTGACCTTCATACACTATAATATTTGGACCTGGCATTTTACCATTCACTGCACCGATCAAACGTGGCTCCTTCCATCCATCACCACTTATTACGTCATCCACTGGCACGGACTCCGCTATTGTTGAGTTTGACATACCATACTTGTAAAGTCTTCCATCCTTGGCATAAACAAGTTCATCATCTTTCATCATGGTTAATCTATGGTCAATTTCCAAATAAAATTCACATTTGGAATCCGACATCTTGCATTCCTTTAAAGCGAAAGCGTCCAACATCAAACACGTAAATATAAATAATATATTTGGACCAAGCGTAGCAAACATCTGAAAAAAGAAAATATATCTTTAGAGCTTGTACTATGTATCTTGCAAAAAAATTATGTACTTAGAATTTGTGAAAATTTGAAGGGGGCCTGGCACGAAGGAATATTGATAACTGTAGACAAACTTCAAGATGAAGGCCTACTGTAAGAGTTAACTGAAGGGAAACTTTTAAAAGGGACGTGGGAATGGAATTAGGTTAGCAGTTGTCATGTCCTTGTGCTGTAGTAAATAATCATCTGTGGTGTCATCGCACGAAACCATTACATAATGACCTCACTATGAAATGACTTTCAAACTTTCTTACTAAGCTGAAATTCAATTATCTTACAAAACGATCATCATCTTTTGGAAACTGGAAATTCAAGACTGCTTATCACCAGTGAGTGTTTGTTGTGGTATTAATACCATTTTAGCAGATGATAGCATGATAGTCTATAACATGGCGGTCAGCATAAACATATTGGCGAAACTGATCTATGACTAATGTGTGTGTGTGTGTGTGTGTGTGTGTGTGTGTGTGTGTGTGTGTGATTAATTAAGGGATTAAAATCAGGCATATAAGGGAGGACGTGAATCAGTCAGTGCGCTGCTTGCTAATTGGCTTGCATATAGTATACAGCGTCATAGAGGGAGGGCAAATAAAACGAGTTCACGTACACAAACATTGTTTTCACCATTCATATCGGGTGGGTGAGGGTAGGCTTTTGAGGCTCGTTATTTCGGTGCCATCTCCTCCTCCGGTAAATCCGTCGCTGTGTTCACATGAACATAATTTTAACAACCTTCATTTATCAATAGAAAACATAAACGTGCCATTTCATGAAAATTTTGTTTACTGAATCGACGCCTGGTCTATGATTTTATGTCTATGAATCCTCCAAGATAAAAACTCCTTCAAAACTGTGTCTCTTACTTTAAATGTATTAACATTTTTAATTTGAATCTAACATTAAGTTCCAATATCCACAGATTATATTTCTGGATTTTCTAAATATTTTACTATAGTTTCCATAAATTCACAAACATGGGATAATCTTCATTTGACAATGCATTTTTATTAAAGCGATTTTCTGACCATCGATTTCCATGTCTTTTGCAAAAGTATTTCTTTTACCATCACTGACGTTTCTCACTATTTAAAAATTAATAATATCAGCAAATAAAATAGTTAATCTCTTGGACATCCCTTAGCGTAATTTAAATAAGGTTTCAGTGCCTTAGGAAAATATGCATTCTGCAAATGATATATGGAATAAGTTACTTCTGTTAAATTTAATGTCGTCTTATCGCTTTTGCTGGTATCTCTTGCAAGAGTTACATACATGTTGATGTTATGGCTGGCGGCCAGTATATTTGAAGTAGGAAGAACCCGAGAAAACCCCAGGAAGGATCACCGACTCACGGGAACCTACTGGCAAGCTATCTTACGTATCCACGTTTTCCGAGCCGAGACTCTAACCGGCGCGGACAGAGGTGAGATGTCACTGTTTCTGTAAAGTCTAGCGCCTAAGACACTCCCTCTTCACTAAGCCAATCTACACTTTGGCTTATCGAGCAGATATGTATCTGCTTCGGGTCTTTGAATTTCACTGGATACAGCAACATCCAATCAAAATTATTTTATTCAAATTTGAACACTGTTACTACATGAAGGAGACAAGGGGAGCACACAGCTTGAAAGGACTAATAAATAAGCAATTTTTCAGCGCCGGTCAGTGTTTGCGCAAGTACCGTTCATTCAAATACACCTATAATGGTTTCCCTCTGGTACACAGTCATACTTCGATGTTAAACTTCAAAATTATCCTTTTCAGGCTAATTGTTCCCACCATTTTAGCCCGGTTTACAATGCACCGATCTATTTGTTAGTTGGCATCACATACTAAGAGAGGCAGCTCATGAAATCCAATAGACGTCGCTAGGACAAAGCACCAATATATCTGTTCGATCCGCCAAGGTGTAGACAGAGTTATCATATCGGAATCTTGGCTAGCGAAGATGAAGACACTCGACCTCTTGGACCCTATTTAAATACTGACACATTTCTAATTGGGTAATGTGAACTGACAAGGTATTTCACTTTTAAGATTTTTCAGCATGAAATCTACCAATCACTGCTCAAGAAAGAATAATTTTCATGGGTAAAAAGAATATCAAATAAAAATGTACGTCTCAGAAGAGTGACGCATTGCAGGATTCACGGTACTAATTCAGTTCCCATAGTAAACCTATGCAAACACCATGATATAAAAAATTCAATAACTTAAAATGTTTAAGTACTCATGATCAAACCTATATTTATCAGTATAGATGAAACCAGGATGTCAGCTTCTGTGTAGAGGAAAGGATATGAGCCGCAGCATTTTCTGGACCTGCATGTGTTTGAAACATGTGCTTTCAATTCCGCACCAAAGAGGCAGGTGCTACTTTTAGTAATGAGTGTTCCAAACTCAAGACTGTTAAAGGACTGAAATTCCATCAATAAAACAATGTCTCTATTTTTTTCTCTCACTTACAACTAGGATAAGCTCTCAAAAGATTCTTTTTCATACAACATAACTTATATTATTAACCAATCCTGGTCAGCTTAACCCATATATACTCTATTTTAGGTTCACCCATTTCCAGGCTGGTTCCCATTTTTCCATACCATTAGTACCGTGTGTCCTGCAGAGCATCGCTATGTCCAGTATTGTATCGCTTACCTCCCTTGACTGACATCTGGGCAGTTATTTGCACTGAAAGCTACACTTACGCCTATCTACACTGTATATATTAGTCAGTTTACCCCTAAAATTTAATTACTGACCCCTAAAACCGTAATCATATTGGTTATTTTCTTCTTTAGCGGTCACGTTTATTGAAGAATCTGTCTGTTTATTGCCGATTCTTGAAGTGAGTATCAATGTACTTCATAGATCGTACCAATAATGCGAAACACTTGGGGACAATTACATGCCTTTTTTGTTTGTGTTTTTGTTATTTTTTAATATTTTTTGTGTTATTTTCAGAACTTTTGTCAAAATCTTAATCGCTTGAAACATTATCTTTTTTATTGAAACTGGTCTTGTTCCAAATAATTTTGTAGTGCCTTGCTATTTTTAATTTGACACAAATGACAAAAAGAAAACAATAACAAGCAAATTGTATATATATATACAATGTATGTATGTATGTATGCATGTGTGTGTGTGTGTGTGTGTTTGTGTGTGTGTGTGTGATTTGCTTGTTCTTTTCTTTTTCCTTTTCTCTCTTTTTCTTGTCGTAGCTTTTCAAAACAAGTTTTGATTGATGATCAAAATATTAGCAGGAATATTAAAGTAAATCCGATTATTTTACGCTCTGGATTAGGTCGATAAATCAGCCCTTCACCCGTGATGATATTGATTTTCGGGTCAGTGTCTTATATCACCTATTCATTAAAAGCTGCAATTATTTGCTGTTTATTTTGGCTGTACATATCGGTGTACATTGTACAAACTTACCGGTAATTCTCGTGGCTGTGGAGCAAACATCGGCTGAAAGATTCTTTTGATGACATGTACATTATATTTCCGGAGAAAATCTTATGTTTTGTAAAATGGTAAATCCGTGTGGAATAGCACAAACATCTGTCCTGTGGCCATTTTGAATTTCGCGCAAGATATGGCTGTTACCAATTACCGGTATGTGTCTAAAATGTACGCAGAATTGTTTCGGAATGGTTTTCATGCAGCAAACATGAACATTTTATTGAACAGGTGACATCAAACCCACATATCGTCCATCAGTATCAACACAGATTTGGGGGAGGGGGTGATTATTGGACTAGCTCTGGATATGAACCATTTTCAATCTGAAGGCTCAAATCTTACAGGGTGTGACGGATACAGTATTTATTTATTACAGTATATCTTTCTGTGTACATGAGAGAAAGTACTCTTCTGCTGAATGAAATAAAAACAGACCAAAACACCGGATGCCCAAAAGCGAATCTAATAAAGAGGATGATGTAGCGTCCTCTAACAAGTGAACGCTTATTGATGGAAAGTAAACAATGCAAACAGTGACAAGAGGAAGACGGATAATTCTTAGACATACAAGTTGCACATCTACTAGAAATAATACTATCACAGGTAATCTATGTATATGAATATAAAAGCAATATCCACTAATATTCAGTGTGACTCGTTCGGACTGATATTATAAAAGATATGTGGCGGATACTTCTCTCGTTTGTGAATTAGTGTGTGTGTGTGTGTGTGTGTGTGTGTGTGTGTGTGTATTTTTAGAAGGACAAATTGACCAGACACATCGAACATGTGTGTGTGTGTGTGTGTGTGTTTGATTTAGATTTTTAACGTAGTTTTAACAGTTTTCCAGTCATGTCGCTACGGTGTCTGCAATGTGGCAGTTTATAGTGATGTC
The DNA here is from genome assembly GCA_028554795.2 of Sinohyriopsis cumingii. NCBI lineage: Eukaryota > Metazoa > Mollusca > Bivalvia > Unionida > Unionidae > Sinohyriopsis > Sinohyriopsis cumingii. Next base: position 130,264,782 of record CM068826.1, on the reverse strand, counting down.
TAGCACTGGGGCATCATGCCGCAGACATGTAGCATGATGTCCCACCCAGTCACATTATCCTGACACCAGGCCGGCCAGTCCTAACACTAACCTCTTAATGCTGAGCGCCTAGCGAGGCAGCTGTTAGTACCATTTTTAGAAGTCTTTGGTAAGACTCGGCCAGGGTTCGAACCCACGACCTCCCGCACCCGGGGTGGAACGCTCTAACGACTAGGCCACTGAAGCGGTCCATCGAACGTGTTGTTTTTGTTGTTGTAGGGTTTAACGCCATTTTTCAGCTCAAGAAAGGTTGTACATGGCGGCCAGTATAAATGGTGCAGGAAGAACCCGGGAAAACCCCGGAAAGAACCACCGACCAACGAGAAGCCATCGAACGTGTAACTATCCCATTTAAGCTGATGGGGTAAAGCAGATGGCATTACATTTAATTTTCCCATGTCCACAGGCCACCAATCTAAAACTTTAAGAAAATTGACCGGACTTTAACCCAGGCTAAAAAAAAAAGAGCGCGTGCTACCATAAAGGCATTACTTCCATATTTAAATGATGCTAATAAAAACATGACAGATATTACAAATTAGTGAGTGATGACTCGATATGACGAACTAGTGATTGATGACTCTATGCGACAAACTAGTGATTGATGGCTTGATATATATGTATGATGGGATAATCATGACCTGCTTTATTTTGGCAATCAAATTTCACCTGGTCTTCCACCTGGCATAGTAATGGTGTCAGTGGTCAACCAGTTCACTCAAGAAACAGATGTAACGCTTTCATTGATCGATGGGGCCAGGATAGAGGTAATGGTCAGTGAGAGTGATGTCAAATCATAGGACTTCGCTTGAGGGCTATCCCAGTATCACAAAGAAACATCTAATACACCAACATTTAACATCGATATTGTATCAGCAGTCATGTTGTTTTCTTCCGTATTGTTGTAAATTCGACATTGTGGGTTTATGTTAACATAGGGAAGTAGTAAGATTGAATATAGACATTTCGCTAGCATAAGAGCAATGCGTTCTTTTTGGGGGTAGAAAAGCAGTGATGTCTGTTTTTGTTAAAGATACGTTACTGATATCTGGTTGTGTGAGACGCGTGATTCCTGAATTCGATAAAAGTGTGATTGTACATTTTGAATCAATGTTTATCATATTCTTAAAGGTATAATTCTATGTTGTATATGTATTTCAATAGAAGGACCTCTATATGACCAAGCTGAAGAGAAAGATATTATTAACTTGTTCTAATCTTACTTCGCGAAAGTAAAAACACCTTTTTCAGATGCGCTACTGCTTTTGGCAGGCGGTTATAATGCAAGAATTAAGGAGTTCTTAGACTTTTGCCGTGATGATTACTTAGAATTTGTTTTTGGTGATGTTCTTTGTGAAAGTGTGTATGACAGTGATTCATTTTTACTACGATGAAACAGCATAGATTATGAGAAAGTTGGACAGCTGGAAAGCATGCTTTTAAACGGCAGTTTGCATGACGATCTTGACAACAGTTTTACATGCATAGCTTAATTACTAAGTATGGGAAATTACTTAATTACTAAGTATGGGAAATTACTAATGATCATGAATTATCCAGACTCCAGAACTAGGAAGCAACCTTTTCAAAAATAACTGTGTTTCGCAACGGAAGACCTTTAAGGAAATATGAAAAGTGGTTTTTAAATAGAGCTCAAATTCGCACTGTTTCGTTTTACAAATGTACGTGTCTTGTGCTTACACCAAAATTAATTTGGACAAAGGCTGGATAAGCATTAGTAGCTAAGAGTTTAAAATCTGTTTTGGTTATCTTTTTATTACCAGAGGAAATTTGGCTACTTTAGTTGTATAGATGCCTTTAAAATATTTGATATTATATTATGGTTCTGAAATTTGAGGACATACGTGTTCAGAATGTACAGAAAGTGTTCAAAGCAGCTTCTGCAAACAGTATATATGTATTTCACGTAAAGGGAATCCTTATGTCATCCTTGGATAATGTGACAGACTACTGTTGCGTGTTACAGCCTTGGATAATGTGGCAGACTACTGTTGCCTGTTACAGCCTTGGTTAATGTGACAGACTACTGTTGCGTGTTACAGCCTTGGATAATGTAGCAGAATACTGTTGCGTGTTACAGCCTTGGATAATGTGGCAGACTACTGTCGCGTGTTACAGCCTTGGATAATGTGGCAGAATGCTGTTGCGTGTTACAGCCTTGGATAATGTGACAGAATGTTGTTGCGTGTTACAGCCTTGGATAATGTGGCAGACTACTGTCGCGTGTTACAGCCTTGGATAATGTGGCAGAATGCTGTTGCGTATTACATATTACTCCAGATGTGTTAAATATTGATCCCAGCAGAATGCTACATAATGCTTTAATGACTGAACGATAACGGAACGGTTATAAATGCATCACATGTGAGATATTTATTATTAGCTGGTTTTGGCTTTGTATGGATATCGCAGGATGTTGAAAATGTTGATGTATTTGTAAATCATTCTCTGAAAGATTGAAGGATTTTACCAGTCAAAACTGCTATGATAAAATGATACCATCGTTAAATGCCGATACGTGTATTATTAAAATTATAAAACATTATTAAATGTTGAGAAGTATCTTTCCATAGGATTGCCTATTTATGCCCGTAAAGGTCTTTCCTGATCGGATATATATATATATATATATATATATATATATATATATATATATATATATATATATATATATATATATATATATATTGGTAGATATCATGGTGTTACTATTTCGCTTTGGCGTTCTTAAAAGATGAATAGCTTGCATTTTTAATTTGTAAACATTATCAGTATTTAACATAAACACAATATATATGTGCTTCAGGTGATAGATTTCTTTTATTTTTATATATTACTCTAGTATGGGCAGACGGCCTAGATTACTAGTAAAACAGTCTTGAATCTTGGAATAACCAGTTTATACCACGACATTAAAATTCAGTGTCACTCACTTATAACGTACCACAATTTATAGTGGCACTCACTAAGAAAGTGTTCCAATTTAGGGAATTCTGAGATCTAACGAAGTTCTTCTGATTTCCGACTGTCATGAAAAGTTATATCCTAAAATAAAAATATTTTAGTATGAAAGTTCAGATTCTGTTATTGGTTGATATTAAATTGTTTCATGTTATGCTAACACGTTATCATAAATTACATGGACCAAATATAATTTACTAACAGAAGTGTTCATTTCAAATATTTACTTGGGTTCAGCATATTTAACTTTATTCCTAGCGAACACTAATAGACAATTAACAAAAGACTCCTTCAGCTTGAGTTTTAAACACAGATTCATTAAATGACAGCTACTGTACACAAAAAGGGACAATGAACAATATTACATACCCTTCAAAATATGATAGTATTCCAGTTCCAGTGCTGTGCCTCAGAAATGTATAGTAATGCTGGACATTGCAAGTTTTTAGTATTACCAGGACAAGGTGGACAAACACTTCCGTCTTTAAAATCAAGCCCATGCCGTTTACACATCGAAAGGTCAAACGAGTTATTGAACTGGATTAGCAAAATAAAAGCGTCAGGACAAAGTTGAAGGTGCTCCTGCAATTCACTCCATCACAGCCCTTTACTCTGTGTGTGTGTGTGTGTGTGTGTGTGTGTGTGTGTGTGTGTGTGTGTTTCTGCGGAAACATTTTTTGAATAATCATCTTTTCTTCATAAATGTATCATATTTGTTTTGTCTTTTTCATACCGATTACTAGCAAATGTAACACTAATCAAACGTCTGGCAGCTTACTACATAAGAAGGAATTGTTTTTCATAGCTTAGCATCATCTGAGTTTAACTATAATAGTAGTCTGTAGTTATTATGTACTTCTGAGACAGGACTGGCATAATGTTAAGTTGTTTGCGTTGGCAGCTTGTATAATGTGAAGTTGTTTGCATTGGCACCATGCATAATGTGAAATTGTTTCATTGGCACCATGCATAATGTGAAGTTGTTTGCATTGGCACCATGCATAATGTGAAGCTGTTTGCATTGGCACCATGCATAATGTGAAGTTGTTTGCATTGGTAACATGCATAATGTGAAGTTGTTTGCATTGGCACCATGCATAGTGTGAAGCTGTTTGCATTGGCACCATGCATAATGTGAAGTTGTTTGCATTGGCACCATGCATAATGTGAAGCTGTTTGCATTGGCACCATGCATAATGTGAAGCTGTTTGCATTGGCACCATGCATAATGTGAAGTTGTTTGCGTTGGCACCATGCATAATGTGAAGTTGTTTGCGTTGGCACCATGCATAATGTGAAGTTGTTTGCATTGGCAACATACATAATGGACAGAATGTTGGCATACCTCTATGCTACTTTCATGTGCAGTGACTACAATTTCTTTACATGTAGTAATTATTAAAATTGTGCACTAGCAGAAACAGACATCAAATAAAATGGCTGATCCCATGTGCTCGAAAAATGAGCTTGAACTATTTCAAAGTCCATTAACTTTAGCAGTTTATAAATATAGGGAAAATTAATATTGCCAGATTAGACAATACCGGCTTTTGAAAGAACAGTTCATGAATTAAAGCAAATATATAATTTTTTTAAAAATTATCGACTCGAATTTTTCCAATTACCTTTGAAGTCCGGGAAGTGAAAACAACCATGCGAAGCTAGCAGTCGTTTGAAACCTGCACATCTGAAGAAAGATCAAGTTCTGTTTAAGGTGTGACCTTTATCACACCGATGAATCTCATATACTAAAATGAAGGGAATTAAACGTTCTAGTAACAACAAGCTCTTTTTTAAATATCCAGGATAACCAATGATGAATACCGGAAGCTAAGAGAGTCTTTTTCTTTAAAATCGAAGCTGTGCAAAGTGCATAGTTCTGAATGTTCATTCTCTCTCGCTTGTAATATTTATCAAATGTAGCTTTGAAACAATCATCACATCAAGAAAAGGGATTTTACAGATTAGTTGACACAAAAAGTAACAGATTCGGCACACAAAGCATAATTTAAACTAACTTGCATGAATGCGACTCTCTCTCTCTCTCTCTCTCTCTCTCTCTCTAACACACACACGCGCGCGCGCGTAAAGACATAACCCTTTTATATATTAGAAGACATTGATATCACCCATCACTCCTGTACGAGAGCAGAGATAACATCATTTATATCTGTCTTTACAGTTAATGGTGTTGGTTTTGTAGAAGTTGTGGATTTTCATCTTTATTTACAGTAAATGTAAATGATGTAGGTTTTGTAGGGGTTTTGGCACTTCATCTTTATTTTTCCATCCATTTTTGGGGGTGAAAGAACTGCCTTGTTACATGAAGTGCATTAATAATGAAATTATTGTTTAGCAAAGTCATGTAGATGGCAATTGACAATTTGAAACTGCTTTTCGACACTTGTTTGTGAATAAGTTAGGATAAAAATTAGGAATTTTGTTTATCAAATAATATTAATGATAGTAGTAGTAGCAGTAGTAGTAGTAGTAATAACAATAATAGATTGCTGAACAGCATTCTCTTCGTTCCATTTTCAAATTGATCTATTGAACAGACAAAGCCGATGGCGATTGCAGAAGCGTCAGCCTCCTTTAAACTCCATTTAAATTGTTTAGAACACGTATATTGTTATTAACTATGTAGTAGTTAAAGAACGAATACGTACTGAGTACTGGATGGTATCAATCGATGGGTTCACAGTATAGGTTCTAATGTTAAAACTGTCGATGCGTTAGCCAATCAAGTTTGGACATTGCAAACTGTCGATGCGTTAGCCAATCAAGTTTGGACATTGCAAACTGTCGATGCGTTAGCCAATCAAGTTTGGACATTGCAAACTTATACTGTCGTCAAAGCACTGGATATCAGCTGGCATTTTTCCACGGTTCTCTTCCTGCATAATTAACTGAACTAGAAAAATAAGAAATGAAAGTTTCGTATAGAACACCCCTGTTTCCTCCAGTAATCCAGAACAAGTCTCCAAAGTAATCTTTTCACGACATATCTGGGAATATTTATAACCACAACTCATGAACGTCACAAATTTATAGCGAAAGTAATGAAACAGAATGTTGCAGACTTTATACAGATGAAAAGATCAGCCGTCACCAATCCCCACTCTCTCTCTCTCTCTCTCTCTCTCTCCAATCCCTATGTCCCTTTACACATCCAGGCACATCTCCAACACTCGTACAGATGTTTCTTTTACGCTGAATTCATTCGGTGGTTTTCGTTAAACATATTTAATAAGTTGAGCTGATTTTTTTTCTTCTTATTATTGTTTTTACTTCTATATTTCAAACTATGACATGTATCTCACCCCCCCCCCTCTCTCTCTCTCTCAGTGCTATATCATTGTACACCACACTCAGTTATTTCGTGGCACACAAAGCTTCTAATTCTGACCGTTTAGCAGAAGGGCTCTTTCTAGTTTACGACAGGAATTATTGATACAAAACTGCATGTGCTTTTTTGGGGACTGGGGTAAACATAAAAGGGGGGGGGGTAGTTTATACTTTCCACTTTTCTAAAGTGTAAAATTATATTTCATCTGTACTGTTATGATGACATTTAATGGAGGAGTTGGCAGAATTACTTGATGCTAAACATCACAACAATCAATTGGTAGTTTCTTCCATCGAATCAACTCCCTCGTCCTCCTTTTTCAAAAGAAAATTATACAAAATATAAGGATAGATTGAAAAGGAAAGAAACAGGCAAATGTGTTATAATAAAAATGTAAATAGTTTATAATAGATTTTCATTTTAATGATCTCCTGTTTCATATATTACATTTTGCAAATATTACCGTTTGTCTCACCTACGATATATATGAGCATAAATACACGTGCTTGAGTATAAACCCAACATAATGCGTCGGCGGGCCGAATGTTGTGCACCACTGATTTTAGGGCAGGTCGAGTTACTTCTCTTTGTCTATCAAAACAGTACAAGGACAAAGAATTACGTAAAACTTAATATAAATAAATAAATAAATAAATAAATAAATAAATAAAAGAATAGAGATAAAATAATTCTACGTATTTTAAAAAGGGATTTTTGGGGGGAAATAATAAAAAGAAACAAAAATCTGATATGGAATAGTCACATTAACCAATATTATTATGCAGCTCCACATTAATTCACTTGTTAAAATAAGCTTTCAGTTGGGGATGGACAGGCAGCCGGTCCGGCCAAACGGAACCAGCCAGGTTTTGCACTTCCCAGAAATACCTGGCCTGGGTTGTAAGATAATATTTTGATCTTGCCTGGTAAACACGAGGGTGAGAGACTGGGTGGGAAAACCGGAGAAAATGGGAGTTAAGAAACCAGGTACCCTGCAAAATTTCCTTTCGTTCAGTATTTTAATCATTTAATTATCCCTTTATAAACAAAACTCCCACACTAGTTATTAAGGAAGATTCAAACTATGGCCTAACTGTGGCAGACTATCTCATCCAGTAAAGCTGTCTTAGATATTGAATTTCATGACTGTTGAGGCATCGGTGTTCGAAAAGTAAAACTTATGTAAACATTTAACGTTGCCACTGGAATATAATAATTAAGCAGATCTGTATAATAAGTAGGCAGATCTGTATAAGTAAGCAGATCTGTATAATAAGTAAGTAGATCTGTATAATAAGTAGGCAGATCTGTATAATAAGTAGGCAGATCTGTATAATAAGTAGGCAGATCTGTATAATAAGTAGGAAGATCTGTATAATAAGTAAGCAGATCTGTATAATAAGTAAGCAGATCTGTATAATAAGTAGGCAGATCTGTATAATAAGTAGGCAGATCTGTATAATAAGTAGGCAGATCTGTATAATAAGTAGGCAGATCTGTATAATAAGTAGGCAGATCTGTATAAGTAAGCAGATCTGTATAATAAGTAGGAAGATCTGTATAATAAGTAAGTAGATCTGTATAATAAGTAGGCAGATCTGTATAATAAGTAGGCAGATCTGTATAATAAGTAGGCAGATCTGTATAATAAGTAGGCAGATCTGTATAATAAGTAAGTAGATCTGTATAATAAGTAGGCAGATCTGTATCATAAGTAGGAAGATCTGTATAATAAGTAGGCAGATCTGTATAATAAGTAGGAAGATCTGTATAATAAGTAGGCAGATCTGTATAAGTAAGCAGATCTGTATAATAAGTAGGCAGATCTGTATAATAAGTAAGTAGATCTGTATAATAAGTAGGCAGATCTGTATAATAAGTAAGCAGATCTGTATCATAAGTAGGAAGATCTGTATAATAAGTAGGCAGATCTGTATAATAAGTAGGCAGATCTGTATAATAAGTAGGCAGATCTGTATAATAAGTAGGCAGATCTGTATAAGTAAGCAGATCTGTATAATAAGTAGGAAGATCTGTATAATAAGTAAGTAGATCTGTATAATAAGTAGGCAGATCTGTATAATAAGTAGGCAGATCTGTATAAGTAAGCAGATCTGTATAATAAGTAGGCAGATCTGTATAATAAGTAAGTAGATCTGTATAATAAGTAGGCAGATCTGTATAATAAGTAAGCAGATCTGTATCATAAGTAGGAAGATCTGTATAATAAGTAGGCAGATCTGTATAATAATTAAGTAGATCTGTATAATAAGTAGGCAGATCTGTATAATAAGTAGGCAGATCTGTATAATAAGTAAGCAGATCTGTATAATAAGTAAGTAGATCTGTATAATAAGTAGGCAGATCTGTATAATAAGTAAGCAGATCTGTATAATAAGTAGGCAGATCTGTATAATAAGTAAGTAGATCTGTATAATAAGTAGGCAGATCTGTATAATAAGTAGGCAGATCTGTATAATAAGTAGGAAGATCTGTATAATAAGTAAGCAGATCTGTATAATAAGTAAGCAGATCTGGATAATAAGTAGGAAGATCTGTATAATAAGTAGGCAGATCTGTATAATAAGTAGGCAGATCTGTATAATAAGTAGGCAGATCTGTATAATAAGTAAGTAGATCTGTATAATAAGTAGGCAGATCTGTATCATAAGTAGGAAGATCTGTATAATAAGTAGGCAGATCTGTATAATAAGTAGGCAGATCTGTATAATAAGTAGGCAGATCTGTATAATAAGTAGGAAGATCTGTATAATAAGTAAGCAGATCTGTATAATAAGTAAGTAGATCTGTATCATAAGTAGGAAGATCTGTATAATAAGTAGGAAGATCTGTATAATAAGTAAGCAGATCTGTATAATAAGTAAGCAGATCTGTATAATAAGTAGGAAGATCTGTATAATAAGTAGGCAGATCTGTATAATAAGTAGGAAGATCTGTATAATAAGTAAGCAGATCTGTATAAGTAAGTAAGTAGATCTGTATCATAAGTAGGAAGATCTGTATAATAAGTAGGCAGATCTGTATAATAAGTAGGCAGATCTGTATAATAAGTAGGCAGATCTGTATAATAAGTAGGAAGATCTGTATAATAAGTAAGCAGATCTGTATAATAAGTAAGTAGATCTGTATCATAAGTAGGAAGATCTGTATAATAAGTAGGAAGATCTGTATAATAAGTAAGCAGATCTGTATAATAAGTAAGCAGATCTGTATAATAAGTAGGAAGATCTGTATAATAAGTAGGCAGATCTGTATAATAAGTAAGCAGATCTGTATCATAAGTAGGAAGATCTGTATAATAAGTAGGCAGATCTGTATAATAATTAAGTAGATCTGTATAATAAGTAGGCAGATCTGTATAATAAGTAGGCAGATCTGTATAATAAGTAAGCAGATCTGTATAATAAGTAAGTAGATCTGTATAATAAGTAGGCAGATCTGTATAATAAGTAAGCAGATCTGTATAATAAGTAGGCAGATCTGTATAATAAGTAAGTAGATCTGTATAATAAGTAGGCAGATCTGTATAATAAGTAGGCAGATCTGTATAATAAGTAGGAAGATCTGTATAATAAGTAAGCAGATCTGTATAATAAGTAAGCAGATCTGGATAATAAGTAGGAAGATCTGTATAATAAGTAGGCAGATCTGTATAATAAGTAGGCAGATCTGTATAATAAGTAGGCAGATCTGTATAATAAGTAAGTAGATCTGTATAATAAGTAGGCAGATCTGTATCATAAGTAGGAAGATCTGTATAATAAGTAGGCAGATCTGTATAATAAGTAGGCAGATCTGTATAATAAGTAGGAAGATCTGTATAATAAGTAAGCAGATCTGTATAATAAGTAAGTAGATCTGTATCATAAGTAGGAAGATCTGTATAATAAGTAGGAAGATCTGTATAATAAGTAAGCAGATCTGTATAATAAGTAAGCAGATCTGTATAATAAGTAAGCAGATCTGTATAATAAGTAGGAAGATCTGTATAATAAGTAGGCAGATCTGTATAATAAGTAGGAAGATCTGTATAATAAGTAAGCAGATCTGTATAAGTAAGTAAGTAGATCTGTATCATAAGTAGGAAGATCTGTATAATAAGTAGGCAGATCTGTATAATAAGTAGGCAGATCTGTATAATAAGTAAGCAGATCTGTATAATAAGTAGGCAGATCTGTATAATAAGTAGGAAGATCTGTATAATAAGTAAGCAGATCTGTATAATAAGTAAGCAGATCTGTATAATAAGTAGGAAGATCTGTATAATAAGTAAGCAGATCTGTATAATAAGTATGCGGGTTAACAATCCTTGGCATTCATAAACTCTTCAGGTTTGAACACCGTGCAGGCAAATGTTTAAATAGATATAAAGTCAACAACGAAAATATGCTAACCTTGCCACCGAGACGCACAAAAGTAGGTCACACAGGTGAAAAATAGGTCATGTATGGTAGTACTCCTGTGTATGCATGTCAGTATATTGTTATGATAGTAAAGACAACATTATTTGAAAAATGGAGCACAATTCAAACGTCAAGTTTCGATGCTGAACAGGCATCAGGGTTTTGAGAATTGAAAATTTGAGATAAAATTGGGAAATTACAAAACGTACCACTTTTGGCATTGTTTCCGTTGCGACATCGATAATTTTCAAAATGATGACACCTAACGGCCAATAGTATATTCTACGCCACCTGCTTTATCTGTGCATCAATTAAAAAAAATATCTTGAACAGGTTTCGAAACATACTCAGAAAGCAAAAATGTTTACAAGACTCTCTCTCTCTCTCTCACACACACACACACACACACACGCGCGCGCGCGCGCATACGCACGCAGAGCAAAGCCTATAGATTCATATACCCCCAAAACCAGGTGCATATTACTTGATGAAGAGTACATCGGTAGAAGTAGTAAAGAGCATGAGAACGTTGAGCTGCCAAAAAATAATGAGTTTACAAAAGGTTATAGATGTAGACAAAAAGAGAGCAATACAGAAGGAAAGTGTTAAAATATGTAGGGCTTGTGAATGTATGTTGATCTCGACAGTATGGGGAAAAGGTAAGGAGATCCAAAAATGTCACCAATAAATAGCTAAGTGGTACACATGACAAACGCCTTAAGTTGACTACAATGTAGTCAGTGTCCTTGAAGGGTGATAAATTACACTACAAAAGAAAGAAAACCATTTAATAGTCAGAAATTTAAAGCATGTTCCAACTACATCTAAACATAAGCTGAAAAACAAATACACCATAAAACTAAGCGTTTGTTAATGACATTTTTAACAAAAGGTAATGAAAATCAAATAAATGTTGATTGACTCATCAAGACATTGCAACTTGGTTCAAATATTTCATTGAAAAAGGTATAGCAATTATATCAGCTACACTATGAAGCACGCATTTTTAACGCATAATGTTTACTTTGGACAATTTTAACACTAATGTTTATTTTGTACAATTTTACCATAAAATGTTTTCTTTGTACAATAATACTACATGATGTTTACTTTTCACAATTTGACCACATGTTTATTTTTTACATTTTTAACACATAATGTTTAAATTTGTACAATTTTACCACATAATATTTACTTTGTACATTTTAATACATGTTTACTTTGTACATTTTTACCACATAATGTTTAATTTGTACATTTTTACCACATGATGATTATTTTGTACAATTTTACCACATAATGTTTACTTAGTACAATTTCATCACATAATGTATCCTTTGTACAATTTTAACACACAATGTTTACTTTGCAAAATATTACCACATAATGTGTACCTTGTACAATTTTACCACATGATGTTTACTTTTTACATTTTTACCACATGTTTACTTTGTACAATTTTAACACCGACTTTAAACCTTCCATTAGCAATGAAATGCCATAAATTTAACAAAATTCAGCTATAAGCTGATAGAGTACAAATGATCGAAAGTACAGATACATTTCTGCTTTATAAAAAAACAACAACAAATAAACCAAATACAAATATACAGATTGGTACAATCAAAACCACAACAGTACAGCCTAAAGCAGTAAAACCTGTTAGAAATATATATAAAAAATCGAAGATGCCACTTTCTTCTATATAAATATCAACATCACTATTATATATTACACTGCCTATACAGATTAAAGTGGTTTTTTAACGTACACAATTAAGGAGATACAATTTATTTGTCTGAGAGATCGCTAAAAAAGTGTTAGAAAAGAGAAGAGAAAGTATTTTAAATAGTTTTGAACTGAATAAATTAAAGTTTCGATGCCAATCGGAAAACTTCAGTTCGCACCTCTCGAAAAAAGCGCAAGTAGTGTCTTCTTTCTCTCAGTATGGCATGCACTTGCGCAGAGGTAGACAATATTGTTTCACAAACACGTTTCCTAGTATAATGCTCATTCCAAGTTGAAAGAGAAACTACATACTTTTAAAAATTACAGGAAAATTTAGTGACAAAACAAAAGGCAAACTTTCTTTTACGTCCATTTTGTATCCCAGTGTAATCATCATACCATGTTTGCGACTACGATACATCGCTTCGTTAATTACAGAACAGTGGTATATACAAAAGTAAGATCTTACTATCCATTAACTCGATTCAACTTTAGGAATCCTGTTCCATGGAAGAATTAGACATTGTCTAATGTATCGTAGAGTTGCAAACATGGTGTATGTAGCTCTTTTCACCGGTTGTCCCCTGAGCTCGACGTTGTCCCGGCAGGCAAAATTCGCGAAATTCGCACGTTTCGGAGCCCGTAACATCAGTTTGGTACAACGCAGAAAAGTAAATGATAGCCTGATGAATATAAAAATATCTCAGGAGTAAAACAAGCCACATAGTATGGTCGTGTGCCTTTAAAGACGGAAATAGCAGAAGGAAATCTAAAGTCATGGGTGGAACCAAGTATTTTGAAGTTACGTACCTTCTCTCTTATATAGTATGATAGAGAGGGTTCTATGTCAGAACGGGTCATGGGGGTAATCTAAGGTATCTTTGTCACTCTGTATGATTTGTTTCCTTCAGATTATTGGGGTTTCTTTCAACATCAAGCTCGCGTTGAGCACCTGTGTGCTAGACATCACTATAAGCTGCCACACTGCAGACATCTTAGCGATGTGACTGACAAAAATAGTTAAAGCTACATTAAAATTCCATAACACACACACACACACACACACACACACACACACACACACAGACATCCAGATAGTGGTAGAGACATGTACTCGCCATCCGGGTCTGTCACTCGTTTGGAATCTGAGCCAATCAAAACATGGTCGTTTGTTTCCTTTCCCTTTCACCTCGCCCCCCCCCCCCCCCCCCCATCCCTGTATTGGTATCTTTTTGTTGATTCCAGTGCCCTGAAAACATATAGGGAAAACTAGTTTGTCAAAAGAGATCAGAATTGTTCTGAAGGCCGTCTTAATAACAAAAGATTGTTACACAATATTTTAAATACTACTCAGAAAATGCTGAACCTGGCTCAATGGGCAAGCGACATTTAAGCCAGTAACTACAGTGAAAAGCGTAAAATTTGGAGATCAACAAAAGTTCATCTTTGGGTTAAATGATTTTTGGTTTTTCTTAATCCCAGTTTTATATTTTGACCAGTCTTCTCCAGCTGTCATAAATACATGTATAACGGAGAAGGAGAGCGAAGCATGTTCAGTCTGCAAATTTAGCCACCAAAAGTCATTTCGATACATCAAATAACTGTGGATGGGTTTTCTTTTCTCAGTTATTTGCCTCTTAAAACGTTAATGTTTTCTCTGAATTATTGGTACAAAACCAACAAGAGACCCAAGTATGTCGGATAGCGGTCATTTTCATTATAATTGTTAACAGTTGACTATTGCACTAAACAGACTTATGTAGGTCTGGAAGAATTTTCCCGGCCTAAGTTACCTCCCAAAATTCATATCATGTTGAGTTTGCATGTTCTTCGCTACTCTGATACAAATTGTTTCCCAGCAGAAATATGAACTTCCGTGTGTAGCCAGTAAGATGATGGATGACTTAATTATTATGCATGGATGTCGCTCACGTTACGACTTTGTGATCAAACTTGTATGTCAGATTTGATTACAGTCGGATGATATGCTATCTGTAGTGGTAGAAAGCAATAGCAACTGTTGATGGACTGTTGAAACACTACGAACTCCGGACATGGTGTCATACCATAAAAATAGTGTGCGTGCTTGTGTCCGCGTGTGTATCTGTAATGCACTGATTATGTTTTGCAGGAAATTAATCAGGGAAACAGCTTCGAGGAATAAAAGAGAATCATTGACATTTTATCGTTTATTGACGAGGATAAAGGGAATCGGACAAAAATATGTCGTTAGAATAGTCTGCGTTCCTTTTAAATGGGTGTATTATTAGTCTAATTCAGTACTCGAGTTATCGGTTATAATGACTTTTTCAAGGCCCGGATGCAACCATTTGTATACTCAAATGTATCGCAGTTGGACTGAGATATGCATCTTGCCGATAAAGGAGAAATATTATGACATAATTTTTCAGTAAAAGTAGTAAGATTGAAATTTTCTCTAAATTGTATTAAAAGTAATATTTTTTATAAAATTATTTTGAAAGTAATTTTCTATTAAATAAATATTGAGATCAAATTCATTTATTTCAGTATTACAATTATATCCTTCATAATAAAGATTGCGCCCTTATGAGCAAAAGGCAAACTCTCTTGCACTATACATTTCCCTTGTATCATACATCAGCAAAAAAACTACACTCGGTAAGTTGTGTAGGTAGCTGAACTAAACAAATTCCATAGATTCTTTCTAAGTGGGTAATTGAGTTGATGTGGCAAAATTGTCTCTCTAATGACGTGCATAGACCCAGACGATAGTCTGTAAGAAACGATGACGCCTCACTTTGAGATTCTGGCGAAACACAAAAACTAGACGTATGACCATATTAGGCTGCGTCCTAAGAAACTGTGTATAAAAGCGTCGGGATTTGCAAACGCATCAGTCCATTTGTCGGAATCTCAAAGAGGTTTTTATCGTTACAGATAAGATTATCGTCTATGTACAATCTTTTTAAATAGTATAGGGATTTTTAGTGTTAAGATGTTAATCTAACATCAGCGCATTGCATCATTGGATTATTTTAATATTTTTTTGCTATTCTTTAATATAATGTATTGGAAAGTTTAATTGTTTGAAGAACGTATATTTACTTGTAATTATAATATTGATTATATTAAAACAAACGACGTTCCCTACCAACTTCATACTCAGTAATAGTTAATTCAGAAATAAAATGCTCTTTAAATAATAGAGTTTAATATGTTGACATTTTAGATTAAATTCAGTAAACTATATTTCTATTAAATGATTGCGGTATTAGTCTGAAATATTGAATATTAGATTCTTTAGCTATCACACATTTATTCGATATTTAATTATCTGTATTATATTCTTAAAGGCAAAATATATACAAATGTATGATGTTAGTAAGTGAAGGAATGTCGTAGTTTTATATGTATCCTTAATTTAAGTTTATGTAGATTGATATTGTAGTGTAATTTTATATGTTGAGTATTTCAATAAAATCAGTCGATTCGTTGGAATCTCAAAGACGCTTGCGTCGTTACAGCATCCCGTACCTCTGCATCGTCATATTCCTCAGATGTAGCCATATCTACACCGTTATGAGTGACACCCTCTTTCAAGAGAGCCCGGATCTCTTTCTTCTGTCTCTCTCTCTCTCTCTCTCTCTCCATGGTCAAAGACATTTCTTAACTGATGAGTAATTCCTTCTCATTGCAAGAAATGAGAAGAAGGATATGAAAAAAAATCTTTTCATAACATAAATGTTTGTATTTGTTATCATGACAAGAACTTTATATACAGTAGTTTGGATGCAGGTTTGACCTACTAAGTCTAGTATTAGGCGTGTTAACTCCTTCACTAGCAATGGTCACAGTTGTTCAGCTAACTGAAACTTCAGATGACAATTGCCAACAAATCAAACTAATAAATACGTTATGGGTCGATCCATCATTAACTTTATTTTCTTATCAAAGGTACAATTCAACGATTCTTAATTTACATAAATACGAAAGGATTACATTTGGCTATTGTGGCAATCTGAACCTTAAAGTATTTTGAGAAAGTAGAAATAAAACAAGAAAATATAAAAAGACAGAGATAGACAAATTCGGACATATTTATAAAACGCAGAAATAGGTGGACAAGCATATTTAGACAAATATTTGTTGAAAGTAATGGGAAGGGTTGGATCAATGAGTTCAGATGATGTACACGATACGTGTTGATGTATCCAAAGACACACATTACATTTTGTAAGAAACATCGAGATAGATACATTTGCACACAGTGTGTGTGTGTGTGTGTGTGTGTGTGTGTGTGTGTGTGTGTGTGTGTTTATTTCTAACTTGACTTTGGTCTGGCTTAAACGTATTTTTCCCGGTATTCCATACCTCTCCATTCGAGAAGCAATATTAACCGTGCCCCCAAACAGACGGTATCTGGGCATTTTTAGACCGACAGCAACTGCCACTACTGGACCCGCATAGACTTCTCTCTGATTTGAAAAAAACACCACTAATTATGAAAGCATCGTCGTCCTCACCATCATCAATATCGTATTTTTTTTTCTTCTTTCTTTTCTATCGTCAAGACGTATATATTATTATGACAGTATGGAAATACAGTTGTTACCATGCATCTTGCAACTGAAAAATCGTTAAAATCATAAAGCCTGGAGCTATTATATCTAAGTACAAACTTATTTATGCCGTATTTTTCATAATGGCATACAGCGGACGCTTTGGATTATTATGGGGTCAGTTGGGGTCAGCAGTATGTGACATATTAAAGCTTCTTGAGCTTTATGGACTTTACGTCTTTCTGAGAACAATTGGTGTATATTCTATTCAGATCAAACATTTCTTAGATGTTGACGTGAATCGTTTTGAATAATCCTTGTCAGAGAAATTTGTTTACAGAATGAAAAAGATATGTAGGAAACACGACAAGTAAAGCTTATTTGGATAGAGTTTAGTAAATGGCATCTTATATGTATTTCAAAATGTCTTTACGTTCATAAAAGATAAATACTCAGCTCAAGGGTAACAGTTTTAATTTGATTTCATAATCATCATTGCCGTGGTCTCATCATTATTATGTAGTGTCGTTGTCAGTAACTTCATTTTCCCCTTCACCTCCTCCACCATCTTCGTGGTAATTTCCGTGAACGTGATCGGCTACGATGATGTACTCTGAGCAAATTACACAGACGAATAAGGTACAAGATAATCGTTCATCCGAAGAACATTTATTCAAGGTTTGCTGACAGAGTAAGATCCTTGACGGAACAAGGCCTATCCAAATAATATAATTATGCAATTCCAAAGTGGCTTAATTTAGTATAAATTTAATTACTGAATGTTTAATGGTCCTTGAATTAAACATGTTTATTTTAATTCGTAGGGACGATTATTTGAATTCCAGGGAAAATTAGATAAATGCACAAATTTTGTTCTGAAATATTGATTAACCGATTCGGCCCCGATCCCGTCTGTAGGCGTGATGAGGCTGTACCCTACTTCAAAGCCCTGCAGCATCAAGGCCATTTAAGATAGACCAACGTGGGTGGTATTAAAAAAAAGCAGACAGATATAGCTCTAAAATGATATCCAAAAATCCGGAAGTTCTAGTTGCACTACAAAATACAGTTAGAAAAAGCTCACTTTTTGGACCCGTTTTTTTTTCCACCCAAAATTCGCTCGAGATCGGAATGCGATTTTGTGTCCGGATTTTAGACCTTTTGGCCTCAGATCTAAGGCATACCGGTCTCAACTGCACACAGATAGGTGAACCTTTGCAAAAACTAGGATAAGGTGGGCATTTGGAATAAATTGCGGTCTCCATACGAAAATGATGGATCTATTAAGCAAAAAAAAAAAAAAAAAAAAAGAACTCCAACTTTTACCCTTCTGCTCATGCGCAAGCAAAATAACCAATGGAAATTGATGTTTCTAATACAACTAGGCATTATTCTCATGGATAATCCGTAGAAAACCGCTGTATTACGATGTATTCAGAAATAGCCCCCCAAATCTCGTTCCTACGCACATTTCAGGCAAAAACGACAAAAACCTCTGGGGCCGAATGAGTTAAGATCATTTTGATAGCACATTAACGGTCGAGTTTTTGAACCAACCGATAGGAATAGAAACGGCATGTAATATATGTTGCACACAAGTCGTGATTGCTTAAGGTGTGTGGAGAATAGCGATCTATCTATAATTCTTTATCAAGCAAAATGTCAAAGGAACGTAGCAGTTCTTAAGCCGTCGGGTGTTGCATGGAGTCGTTGGCTAAAGCGTTATCTGACGCTGATAGTTAATCCGTCAGGCAACAAGCTTCACTTGCAAGTAGTCCATGGGACATGAGTATGGATCACACCAACCACCAATAGGATTCCAACAAGGGCCAGATTTCCTAATTTAGCAGCTATGTCCGAGTATGCATGCGAAAAATATGTCCACATTCATAGTGTGGGCGACTGGGTATTTAAGGACAATTTTGAAAGTTCCGCCCAGGGTTCACCATTGGAAGAATATGTATTCCTTGATTTTCCCTCTGGTAATCATTACTATCCTTAATATATGTAATTTTTAGATACAAATACTTCTGAATATATGATATGCAGTGGCTGATTGGTAATCTTTCCGATCACTGACTCCCAACACGTTTAGCTCTTTTTCTCCACCTTTGAGACAGTACTGTAGTGGGAAAAGAACAAGGACATTAAAAACGAGATCATATAATCTTTTTGTAACAAATTCTAATTAAACAAAATTATTTCTACAGATAAGAAAGTTCAAATTCTAATTAAAAGTGACTATTTCTACAGATAAGAAAGTACAATGATAGATAGTCTATAAAAGTATTTACATGTACTTTACTTTAACGCCTGTATCAACACGGCAGTTAAAATCATGATACAGTTGGCTACAAGTGGCTCGTAGTCATTGTTTTTCATCGGGACACTGCTGACTACCATGCAGGCATCGCCAACAGTCTTAAACTGTCGAAAATAATTCTTAAACTGAGTGTGGTTATTTTTTACAAAATTTGTATAATTTACAATTTGAATTAAACGGCACAAATGTAAAGAAAATGTACGCGATTTGTTTCTTTCATAAGCATCCACGGATCGTTATCGACACCAGTTTCGTAATTAAAAGAAAAAGTAGCAATAACAGCAGTCGTAGTATCGCTATTCGTAATGGTTTTATTTTCCATTAAAATAAAAATGCAAAGAAAAATATACTGCCAGCTTAGTAAGGCATATTGATGATGGTGTATTTTAGCCGTTGCTCTTAGCTTATGGGCATCTAATATCTCTGAGACCTAGAGCTAGAGCGTCACCGAGACAGTCATGACTAAAAACTGTCCGAGACCGGGTCATTTCAGAGTCTGTCAAATATTTATGTGCATTCATTCACGCTTTCATATATATATATATATATATATATATATATATATATATATATATATATATATATATACGCTCTCATTTCAGCACTCAAAGAAAGTAGTTACAATAACCTGGGTCAATATGAAACTGAAAAATAGGTCATATTCCTGATTTTTTTGTCTATGCAATGAACAATCATTCAAACTTTAAGCAAATATAATAGATAAAACATACTGTAATGCTACTCAACTTTTGATTCAGAAAAATATATAGCTTTTTATTCATATAAAATATGCTCAACGCTTTTAGGATGGTTTACATATCGTCTCCACTATGGAGACGTTTTCAAAACTAGGACAATAAAGGTGGCCGCAAGAAAAAAAAAGTGCATCTCTCTAAAGCTATGTGAGTAGTGAAGTGGACAGCCCCACTTCACTACTTATGTCTGTCTCTGCCCTACGTTGCTGATTCAGAAGCACCAGCTCTGGCGTGACGTCATAGAGTGAGATGTCAGCCAGGTACTCGCTCATTTCCATCAATTCTGTAAGACTGGATTGGTGGGGTGAGCTGATAACAATCTTATGATGGGTATCTTCGAACCATCTGTCCTGGAGTGAATCACAGTTTAAATATTAAAAGCATAACTAAAGAAAGAGAGTCCTTCTTTAAAATTACGCATAATGACTTTCAAAATATGGATATAGCTTTAGTACGGTAGCAAGGAAACAACATTTTCCTTGCATATGTAGTAAAAGATGAACATCTGGATTCTGATCTTTTTTAAAAACCAAAAGAAAACCTTTACCTTACTGCGAATACTTAGAACCCAAAGCAAATAACAGTCCCCCCACTCAAAAAAAAGATTAAAAAAACGACTTTAAAGTACTACAAACAATTATGGATTGTGAAAACTTAAAAAAGAACATAAATTTCTAAACTAGGTAGGTGGGCTTTCAATTTCAGGATTCCATTCAAATGAGAACATAAAGCAAGAGTCATTGTATAAGCGGTGGGTGGGTGTGGCTGTTATATATAGTTTTATAAAAATTGGAGAGACCTTAAGCTGCTTTTTGAGTGAAGTTCTTTTTGTTATATATCTGTTGTTGTTGGATTATGTAACAACCCCGTCAGGCACAGCAGAAGACATCAATGGATTCTTTTAAAAGTAGTAGTAAACGTTCAATGAGAATTTAATGCAGTGTTCCCAGTACCAATGATACAAAGTTACAATAGCCTGTCAAGATTTATACAGTACATTTACATTAAGAAGGAATGCATATAGCATGATGTATTTAGTGTTTTATTAACTTTTATTTCTTTCTTCACTTTTTATAAACCTTTTAATAAGGTCTTAAACATATTATTAAAGATTAAAATGTATAATGGCCACTCAACCCTCTCTCAACTGTTCTCTAGCATTGTGTGGGTCGGTAAGGCATCAGACTAATCGGTCAATAAAGAAACATAGGGATGGGCAGTGAATAAATGCCTTCATGGTAAGTCTTCCCAAACCCAACACCACAGCTCTCTTTCTCTCTCTCTCTCTCTCTCTCTCTCTCTCTCTGGACCTTCTACGAAGGGTTAAGCAAAAATACTTTTTTTTAAAGCGTGGCGGATTTTCGTCTGTGTGATACTAAAATGTATCTGGATCTATGAGATGGCAAAATGTAGTCACACTATCTCATGGAAAGGGGAAGGTTAGAAACGGATGATAGAAACAGGTGTATGGTTGGGATCAACGTTAATTAAATTATAATAATGATTTAGATGAATTGAAAATACATTTAAATGTTTGGATTACCGCTTGCCGCTTCTTCATTTTCCTTATTATCGTTTACAACCCGATTAAACATGCTAGCCGGTTTGTGAAAGCCAGCGGGTTCAGTGTTCAAATAGTTAATCATGCTGTTTTTGTTGTGCTCTGCTTTCTTCATTTAAACCATATTTGTTGTTTAAAGGGTGTGTCTTACGTTTATTTAATCAAGAAAAGAGGAGTTCGAAAACTAAAGACGTAAAAGGTCGAAAACTACATTTTGTAGCGGGTACACTGGATAGGGTTGTGCAGTTCATTCATTCCGTCAATGCACAGTTGCTTGTAGTCAATCTTACCTACGTTGGATATACAAGTATGTGTAACATGTGTATCAATAGTACTGCGAATAGTGTATTACAATCCCATGAAACGTGTGCTCTTAACCTTTACGAAGTCCCAGGTTCTTGTAGGTTATTTGGTGTTAGTTTTCTTTTGCACTCTCACTTCAAACCCCGTAATCCCCTCTTATGCGAGAGAGAGAGATGGTTTGGATGTTTGGGTAGAATGTGACGTTTGCACGCATTGGGGTGGGGTTCTTCCAATATAATTTAATTATATTATGATGAACGTTCCACCCTGGCTCGTTAGGTTAGAAAGTTAAATTAGTGACGAGCTAGATTTACAGCTCTGAGCCCCCAATCAGCAATGCCGACGGCTAAATTATAAGAACACGAAGATGAAATTCAATCAATAACAGTTTAATGAATTCGATAATTTAAAAACGATAACTTCCAATCACTCGTCTTTCCCTCGACCACGTGACAGCCTAATTCATCCCGTGATTTACAGTGTGAGTTCGATTTTCCCCCGTCCTTGCATCTACTCATCTATTTCTTTCCCGCTGATTCCTTCCTCTTTCCGTTCCTCTAACTTCTCCTTTGTCTCCGTTTCCCTCTCTACTATCTCCTCCTCCAATTTCGCTCCCGGACTTCAACTTCTCCTTTCTTCTCCTTTCCCTCTCTATTATCTCCTCCTCCAATTTCGCTCCCAGACTTCAACTTCACCTTTCTTCTCTCCTTTCTTCTCCTTTCCTCCGTCTCTCTATCTGAGACTACGAGACCAAACTGTAACTGGTCTGTCCCTCAAAGCTTCCTGTGAAAAACCACAAGGCGTTAACATGTGTTTTATCGAATCTCACCTCACACTATATCGACAATTAATCATCAGATAAGCTATCACGGTTTCGGTCACGCATGCATACACATCGAAATACTCACACACTTCTTGCAGGGTAAACAACAGCGTAATAACATGGTATCAGCGAATTGTCATACAGACATCAATACATTGCGTCATATCAGTATATACACATATATATTTAATCTCATGGTACTACAATCTGACAACAATCAGACGCATGTCTGTACATTACAAATATTCAACAATGGCAAAATCTATAATCATATGGACATATGTGTTAGTCTACTATAAATACCCACATAGCGAATTACAATATTAACTCTTACGGCGGCTAGCAAGCTATATAATTCTTTACAAATATCAACTCATTTCTTCAAAATATGCAAACATATTAACAAAACAAAGTAATTCTTCGTACTACGATTCTAGTAATAATAAAGTATGCATACGACCTACAATTAAAAATGCAGCGCATTCCACAAAGACCGAACAAATATCCCACTGACCTTATTTGAAGCTCTCTGTACCTAGAATTTCCTGCTCTAAGATTTTCCCGCCAATCACGAATGGCTATTCGGAGTTACGCTAACCTTTTCTCTGGGTAATTTCTCTCAGCGAACTAACTCTTGCCGGAAGACGCGGAGATGTCATTCTACCCAAATCAAGGTCTCTCCCCTATCTCGATTCTGATTGGGTGGCGCTGTGACCCTGTCCAATCGTCTTAGCGGCCAGTTCAACCTGTCTGTCTGTTTGCAGGGAAAAGAAGTTAAGACACTCCCACTTCTTCAGGCAACTTCTTTTGATCTTGGACAACATTTCCACACCTAGGTGATAATTGGCTATCTGTGGCTTCGCAACTCCTATGTCCGGCTCTCCACTTCTAACTACGGCAATCTTACGTAACGGATTAGTGCTAGCCTTCGGCAATGTTTAACATCAAACAATGGCTTGTCAGAATTACCTTGATTATACATGTTTCAAACTGGGGCTACTCTGGGTCAGGGTAAACATGACATAGAATTACGATAAAAGCATTTTCGTTATTGTCTTTCCCTATGTTTCTCTGTTGGTCGGTTACTATGCTGCCTGACCAACCAACAAAGCAAGAAAGTGAAGAGCGGCCTTCGGACATTCTAATATTTATAGATAACCGGCTTTTAACACATTAATCCCTGGTCACGAGTTTATGTGGCAGGAGCTAGTAGCCTGCTGCCGAGCTCTGTTGCGTCAAGGTCATGTATGATACACTAAAGTGGGTAGTATTATATAAAGGTAGACCGATGTGCTCTACAATGATGCCAAACAATCTGGAAGTTCTAGTTGCATTACAAAATAGAGTGGGAAAAACCTCATTTTTTGGACCCGATTTTTTCCACCCAAAATTCGCCCTTGGTCGGAATCCGATTTTGTGTCCGGATTTTAGACTTTTTGGTCTCGCATCTAAGGCATCCTGGTATAAACTGCAAGCAGACAGATGAACCTTGGCAAAAAGTAAGATAAGATGGGTATTTGGAATAAACAGTGGTCTCGATACGAAAATAATGGGTCCGCTAAGCAAAAGAAAAAAGAAAGAAAAAAAGAACTCCAACTATTACCCTTCTGCTGACGCGCGAGCCAAATAGCCAAGGAAAAACGAAGTTTCTAACACAACTAGGCATTATGTTATTGCAAAATCACCTGGTTGATTTATTAGGATTTATTCAGAAATAGCTTTCAAAATGTGTTTCCTACTCGAATTTCAGGGAAAACTACAAAACCCTCCAGGGAAATTTTGTTAAGAACTTTATTATAGTTTTACAAAAGAAGATAAAAAAACATTAAACAGATTACAGTATTTATGTGTCTCGAAATCAAGAAAGTTACACTGCACTCTCGGTAGGCTATTGTAACTTTGTGTCGTTGATATTGTGAACATCTCTCACGAAAAATGTAATCTTACCATCACAACGATCCAGGTGCTTGTAATTTCAGTTTGAAGGATTGCATCAAGCCAAAGTTATTTTCCCCTTACTCTCCACGATTAGCATCAGTTTTAGAGGGGTTAATTTTTATTGTGTTTCAGTTAATATTTGAGGGGACGTTTTAATTTAAATTCTTCACTGGAATTACAAAGTGCTCGATAGTTTCTGAATAAATCACTATATTGTAATTATTGTGAACTCATTCAGGGACATTTTGGTTTATATCAGTGTGATACATTAAGACTGGTGGCACATTACCACATTTTAGACTACAGGCACATCAGTACATTCAATATTGGAATTCATTCGGAATACTCTATACTTTTAGACTTGTGCTAGAACTTGTAGAACTATTTGGGATTTAATTTGCAATAGTGTAAGCTGTTTTTTTTAATAAAATGTTCAGTGTGTGTACTAGGGAAAGAAATTATTTGTTCAATTTTACAAGACTTGTTTGTTTTCTCTATTTCTTGTTATTTTGTATAAGATTCGTATATATCCACACATGTATATACACGCGTCAGCTGCTATCCATATCGGAAAACGTGTGGCGTAATTTGAGCACAACAAATATAAACAGCTCTCTCTCTCTCTCTCTCTCTCTTAGCCTGATTTGCTAATAATATAAGTGCAGACCAATGTTATTCCAATCCTTAAAATATTAGTACAATGTGCTGTGAACTGAATGCTTTAATCCTCAGTTTAATCAAAATGTTGTGATTTTTATCCAACGAGAATTATCTCTGAATTTACTAGTAAAGCTTGACAAACAAGCCTTGTCAAATTCGTGTTTTTAATACTCCAATATGAAAATTGTTTCTTTCAAGTACCTCTTTTTAATATTCGTACTGGATTAGTCCAATTATCTCTTTGAAGTACTTGTTTTTAATATTCGTACTGGATTGGTCCAATTATCTCTTTCAAGTACTTGTTTTTAATATTCGTACTGGATTGGTCCAATTATCTCTTTCAAGTACTTGTTTTTAATATTCATACTGGTTTGGTCCAATTATCTCTTTCAAGTACTTGTTTTTAATATTCATACTGGCTTGGTCCAATTATCTCTTTCAAGTACTTGTTTTTAATATTCATACTGGTTTTTCCAATTAATTCTTTCAAGTACCTCTTTTTAATATTCATAATGGTTTTGGTCTAATTATCTCTTTCAAGTACCTCTTTTTAATATTCATACTGGTTTGGTCCAATTATCTCTTTCAAGTACCTCTCTTTAATATTCGTACTGGATTGGTCCAAATATCTCTTTCAAGTACTTGTTTTTAATATTCATACTGGTTTGGTCCAATTAATTCTTTCAAGTACATCTTTTTAATATTCATACTGGTTTGGTCCAATTATCTCTTTCAAGTACCTCTTTTTAATATTCATACAGGTTTGGTCCAATTATCTCTT
Source organism: Sinohyriopsis cumingii (assembly GCA_028554795.2). Lineage (NCBI taxonomy): Eukaryota > Metazoa > Mollusca > Bivalvia > Unionida > Unionidae > Sinohyriopsis > Sinohyriopsis cumingii. The sequence goes on along the minus strand of CM068826.1, from coordinate 130,238,575 downwards.
TCAAGAGTAGGTTACGGTAGCTCAATTGGTAGATTGTCAGACTCGTAATCCAATGGTCGCAAATTCGATACCAGCCCATGGCAGTCTGGATCGACTACGTGGATGTCTCCTTGGGGAAAGTCACTAAATTCCCATTTCTTCGGAATGATACTGCCAATAATGTGTTCAAAGTACCATTGTATCCAGCAAAAAAATATTTTTTCCATAGTAAAAGTTCTTAGGGGGAGAACCTAAAATTTAAAACCAGAATGTATCGAAAAAGTTAAAGCTGAACTCTCATTATTCATTCTGAGCAAATACCTTTTTTTTCTTCACTCGGAATGAGAAATGAAAATGTCTCTCCTACGTGTACCCATCGTGACTGTTTTAACATAGTAGGAATTCATTTGTTCTGTTCTATGTACTCGCAAGGACATCAAATGGAAACTTAAGAGAACAACTTGAACCAGCAATGCAGTTTTGCTTTGATCATTCATTACGCGTGTATTTGACAAATTTGCTCAGAGACATGATAATAACTACTTATTTTTATGAGAGAAAGATGTGTATTGGATCATTACGGCCACAGACACTTCCAATTAACCCGTATGAAAATAAGACAAATTTAGCATTCACGAATATAAGCCCACGACATGGGGAATTTGTCCTGATTATCTTTTCCAATACATATCATGTATCCGTTAATATGAGTCGTATTTCACTTCTTCAAATATCCATTTAAAAAAGCTAGAATCCGCTAACCCCTCTATCTTTACCCTGGAACAAAATGTATCCTAGATTAACGATCTGTGAAAATCCTCGCATTTCCTCGACAATATTTATCGACATCTAAAACCCTTACAATTCATATATATGGCAGCTATCTTCGAATTATTATGTGCAGGATTCCACCAGTGTTAGACGTTTATGAGCATTCAATTCAGGGCCGCGGACAAAATAACTAAAGCAATGGTTCCGGGGTCCCACAACGGTCAGGAGGCCACGCAATCACAATTTGTAACTCACAGGGGAAATGGAGAATTTTTCCTAGGACCCAAAATCCGGTTCGCGACCCTGATTAAATTATATGTGGTGGATGGCGCGACAACATTACCCAGAGGCGGTGTTAGGAGTACGCGGGGCCTAGGGCCAACCATGACCGCGCGGGGCCAGAGTATCGGTACGGTGGTATGCTACTGCAAACACTGTGTATGTGTGTGTGTGTGTGTGTGATAAAGCAAGAAGAAAAAGGAAGAACAGTAAAGAACATATATAAAAAGGTCAATTGAAACAGCGTCTCATCGTGGTGTGGGCACCACGATGCATAGGGATAAATAAAAAAGCGAGTATTCCATTACTTTTCACTTTATTTGATATGCATCCATATGACACAGAATGCTCTCGGTGAGTACAGGGAATCAGATGAACGTATGATAGCTTGTTCGTCACTGTGCGGGACTAGGTATAAAACATTTATTGTATTTTTAATTTTCAATTTTTGGGGCATTTATGTAGAAATTAAATGATTTCAGTTCCAGTGAGAACAACATTTCAACTGTAAAACATAATTTGTTGTCTCGATGCGTTTTCAAGACTCTTGGGATGATTAGTCGCACATCTCTTCAACATTTCCGATGTACAAATGTTTGTGTGCAGTATAATATTAGCAACTAAAGCGTATATTGATTAAAAGTTCTAATCCAAAAGAAGCGAAACTGCCCTCAGATACTCATATTTGTCACTCATCCATTTTCTGACCCAGACCTATGTTGCTTAAGGGGAGAATTCCACGTTGAAATTGACTTAAAATGCAGATTCAGGACATTATTGTTGTTGTTGTTATTATTATATTATTATTATTATTATTAGTAGTAGTAGTAGTATTAGTATTAGTATTAGTATTCCTCTTTCTCTCCTATCATTTGGTTAAAATAAGTGACACCGGCCTATAAGCTAACTTTAAAAATAGGATAATATCAGATTTGTAAAGGATATCTTCATGCAGCTTGGATAAGTTAACGTTGTGGAAATACAGAAAATGGAAGCAGGGAATATCTATCCAAGCTTGCTGTAACCAAAACAGAATTTTACAACCCAATTTATTTTGCCAATGGCCCATATTTGAAGTATTCGCTACGGGATGTCAAGTTCCCCACTGGCAGACTGAGGCCCTGCTGTAAAGGAAATCAATCAACCAATAAATTAATATATAAAAAAAATTCTCACAATTCATACATTCCATATTTATCAATCAATTAGTGAATAAGAAATACCACAAATATAAATCCAAATTGAAATACATCGATCGCATATTTTGCAACTCTTCGTTAGAGGCTACACCAGGAATATATGAGAAGAAACTTGAAGGAAGTATTTCGACGTCAAAGGAGGCAGCTTGTTGTGGTTGTAAAAGTAGAGGAAACTATATAAATTGAACCGAATTTGTTAATAAGAATTACTGGTCACCTATGATCGCATAAGACAGTACTAAGGATCGAAACCAAGAGCAGAGAAGTGCGAAGCAACGTTTGCGATATTCAGGTCCTATACTTGATTTTTTTAGGATCAGAATTATTGAAGAAAGTTAAGGAAAAAGTGATAATGAAAGTCGAGAAATTGCTCTATTTATTATTTATATTGAAGAAAGTAAATTTAGTTACAATAAAAGAAAGAAAGAAAAACTTCAACTGTTTTTAGTTATAAAATCAGAAAAAGAAACAAAAAAAGTATAGTCTACAGCACCCGGTATTCCCAGGCGGTCACCCATCCAAGTATTAACCGGGCCCGACATTGCTTGACTTCGGTGATCGGACGAGAACCGGTGTTTTCAACGTGGTATGGCCGTAGACATTTGTACGTACAAATTTAAGACTAATATAGGTTGTCTCTTCGTCGTTACATACACTACACACATACATATATTAGATACACACATGGATATATATATATATATATATATATATATATATATATATATATATATATATATATATATATATATATATATATATATATATATATATATATATATATATATATATATATATATATATATATATATATATATATATTAGAGACAGGGGAGAGCTCTGCTTAAGACAATACATCCCTGCAGTTTCAATCTGTAAAGAAGCAAGAGCTTATTTGATCGCCGATGTCACTGACATGTAGGTTGCGATATTTGTGCAGTCATTTGAATAGTAATGCAATGGCGAGTTCCGTGTCAAATTTCATCAAGGTTATCGTTTCCTGTCGTCAGTCAGCTTCATTAACTACAAATAACGTTATACGCGCAATTATTTCTGAGAAAATAAATCCCATTTCTCTCGATTTCATGCAGGTATATCTCGATGAAAGGTCGGTCAAGTTTGCATGGCAAGCTAGTAAGCACAGGGGCTCGCATCGTTGCTTACAATTTAACTGACAGTCATACATTTTATACTATATGTACGACTGATAGTTTAATTGTAAGCAATGATACGAGCCCCCTGTGGCTAGTAAGCAGCTACCCTATGCCGATACCGCATGGTGTCGGCGATTTCCAACGTTTTGATAAGCAAAACAAATATGTTCATAAACCCTAATACAAATGTCCAGATATCAAAAATCGCTATTTTGGGACTATTATGAATTCATTGAAGGACATTCTGAATTACATACATATATATATATATATATATATATATATATATATATATATATATATATATATATATATATATATATATATATGACAGAAATAGATTTTCGATCTTTCAACTTTGTTCTGATTTTCTGGTTTAATACTAAAAGTAGGTTTAGATATATATATATATATATATATATATATATATATATATATATATATATATATATATATATATATATATATATATATATATATATTGCAAATTTTATAAAAGTCAGCTTGCCTAGCAAGTAGTAGGACAATATGATACAATGTAGAATTTAAGAAAATGTCATTATATGTATTGAAACGTTTGTTTCCTTTGTATCTGTTGATACCTAAAAACCATATCCCAATAATTAAAATTATCCAAGACTATATGTAAATAATACACGTATGTATGGATGGATGGATGGATGGATGGATATCACAAAAGACACGCACATATCTTAAAACACTCTCAGCCACCCAAGATATATATGATCCGTTTTTACAAGATAAACTTGGTAAAATTCAGAATGGTATAATTATCGAGTACGATCAGTAGAGTTTTTTTCCCTTGTTTGCAATTGTCATAGGATAACGCGTTAAAAATAAAATTACATAGGAGTACGATTATTGTTCATAGCTGATAAAGTTATGCGAGCTTCGTTGCATATTCTCTCTCTCTCTCTCTCTCTCTCTCTCTCTCTCTCTCTCTCTCTCTCTCTCTCTCTCTTGTGTGTGTGTGTGTGTGTGTGTGTTTGGATTTTTAACGCAGCTTTAACAATTTTAGTCATTTCGTTACGATGTCTGCAGTGTGACAGTTTATAGTGATGTCTAGCACTGGGACATCTTGCCGAAGACATGTGACATCATGTCCCACACATTCACATTATCCTGATACTAGGCCGACCAGTCCTAACACTAGCTTCTTAATGCTGAAGCCCTAGCAAGGCAGCTGCTAGTACCATCTTTATATACATTTTTATTTTGACTATGCCGGGGTTCGAACCCGAGACCTCCAGCATGCGAGGCAGATGCTCTAACCACTTAGGCCACCGAGGCGGTATATTGTGAAAGTCTTCAATTGTAATTTAAAAGCTAACTTATTGTTAAACAAAATACTGTTTTCTTTAATTTCTTTGGCCCCGCTCCAGATGTATGTATGCATGTATGTATGTATGTATGTATGTATGTATGTATGTATGTATGTATGTATGTATGTATGTATGTATGTATGTATGTATGTATGTATATATGTATGTATGTATGTATGTATGTGTCACAGAATTAGGCAAAGAAATAACTTGGTTTTGCCTTAGAACTATTCGACTATTTCTCGTTGTACATGCGTACAACGTTATCTAGGGTGAATACGTGTTTTTCCAGGTAAGCGACTGTATTAACATGTACCTAGCCAGAAATTACTTGTGACGAAGGAACATTAATAATATGATATGCACGGGTATTTTACCCTGACTTTTGCTCACTCTCCTATGGATTTAAGTAAGATCAATTTCTAAAACCGAGACTGGTCGTTTTGGATCACGTCAAGGAGTGTACGCTCTCCATTGTTATCAAACCATAGGGCTGATTGTGTCTGTCGCTGTGATTGTGTCTGTCGCTGTGATTGCGACTGTGAATATGACTAGAGCTGTCTGAAGCTGTCTAAAGTTGTTTAGAGCTGTCTGGAGTTTCCAGAGTATATAAGGCTGCGTGCTGTCGATACGTATATATGTATGTACGTATGTCTGTGCCACGGACGCAGACGTAGCAAATTAAAAAGGGTGCTGTATGCTGTCTGTACGTGTGTATACGTATGACTGTACATGTGGTGGATCCATAAAGGGTGCGAGCGGCCGCTAAGAGTCTGGGCCAACCCAAGGAATTGTGCGACTGTACAAGGGGTCTAGAAGCATACGTTTGGATTCATTGTTGTTCCAATTGCATTTCGTTGTGTTCATAAGATTATTTTGAATCTTCGTTGTATTCATAAGATTATTTTGAATCTTCGTTGTGTTCATGAGATTATTTTGAATCTTAGTTGTGTTCATAAGATTATTTTGAATCTTCGTCGTGTTCATAAGATTATTTTAAATCTTAGATGTGTTCATAAGATTATTTTGAATCTTCGTCGTGTTCATAAGATTATTTTGAATCTTAGTTGTGTTCATGAGATTATTTTGAATCTTAGTTGTGTGCATAAGATTATTTTGAATCTTAGTTGTGTTCATAAGATTATTTTGAATCTTAGTTGTGTGCATAAGATTAGTTTGAATCTTAGTTGTGTTCATAAGATTATTTTGAATCTTAGTTGTGTTCATAAGATTATTTTGAATCTTCGTCGTGTTCATAAGATTAGTTTGAATCTTAGTTGTGTGCATAAGATTATTTTGAATCTTCGTTGTGTTCATAAGATTATTTTGAATCTTCGTTGTGTTCATAAGATTATTTTGAATCTTAGTTGTGTTCATGAGATTATTTTGAATCTTAGTTGTGTGCATAAGATTATTTTGAATCTTAGTTGTGTTCATAAGATTATTTTAAATCTTAATATAGTTCATATTCGAGATTATGTGTATCTCTCTTATAGTTTAAAATACTGTTTGAAGCGTATCTGCAATCCATGAGGTTTCTTGGATCTGTATTTCATATTGATTTATTATTTTGTTTATTTTCAATGTGTGAATGTTGTCTAGAGTGATTTGAGTCAATCGTATGTTGAGAGCGTGAGAGAATCATTGTATTTTTACATCATATATTTTTCTTTATTAATTCATTTCATAAATTTCCATCTTTCTCACATTGTGTTTGTCTTATTCCTTTAGTCCAAAGACCCACTTGGTTTCTATTCTGCGACAGTATGTATGTATCATAGTACTGTATCATTGTTTGATTACCATCAGAACATTTAAGTTATAATATAACACCCTTTATCAAATTAATTTTAATTTCATTTTTTATATAAAAAAGGTAATTGTGCAGTAAAACTGCATATATTTTGAGTAAAAAACCTAGGATGCAACGTACTAAATCAACTATGACGAAACATCCTTAAAATTAAACCCATCCTAGTCTTGTTGATTTTTAACCAAATTGTCCTAAATCCATCAGTGTATTTTATGCAGAAAAATTGAGAACGCTGATCAGAATCAATAATTTCACCTAACAATGACAGTATGCTGTAAGTCAAATTCACTTTCTAGCTCACCAATATTCATCAGCATGCCAAATTTAGGCAAATCTAGTACGAATAAATAATTATTGCGTGGAAACATTAGCAGGTGAATCACATAACCATTGGTCAAATAAAGCCTCAAAATGATGAGTGTTTAAATTTAATCTTATGTGCGACCTGATCCAAGTAAAAGTGCAAGAAAACTGGTGATAATAATAAATATCGTTATCATGCAGAAATGAAATTGATTCATTGGGACTATCATAGGATACAATCCCACCACAAAATGCAAAATAAATCCACTTCTTCCTAATTCTTATCAATTTAAAGCTGCGCACTGGTTTTGAAAATAAAGTTATAATAAAGGAGAGTGTGAGCAGAAGCGAAAGTGAGGCAGACGCACGGGCAGAATGATGGATGGTCACAGGGAGTATGGAAAAGGGAATGGTGGAGTAAAAGTCTCAGTTTATTACATTCCGTCTCCCACACACACACACACACACACACACACACAGAAAGCAGGAAATAAAAGGCATAACATCGGCATTTGCGATATAGACATCAAAGTAGCTTTATTTCATTTTTTGTACAAGAATATATCGCTGAATAGACTGTGCAGACAAAGAAAACCAAGTTAATGTTATATATGTTACATTTTCTTCATCAAGTACTTGCCTGCCAAACTTTGGTATTATTGATAATTAGTTTTCGTTATTTTCGAACTTAGAATTAAACTTTGCCATTGTCAAAAAAAACACAACAAGAACAACACCCTGCTCATTAGAATACTTCCGTAGGGCAAAACAATACAAGTAAACAACAGCATGAACTATTTCATTTGTATTAACGATTCATGCTAGGTAAGGTTCTTATATTTCAAAGTGATTGATTCAGCTCACCATATGATCTCTACAAGCTCGCCCCACGATTACTTCAGCTCACCCTACGACTACTTCAGCTCACCTTACTTCAGCTCACCCTACAATTACTTCAGCTCACCCTACAATTACTTCAGCTCATGCTACAATTACTTCAGCTCACCCTACAATTACTTCAGCTCACCCTACAATTACTTCAGCTCACCCTACAATTACTTCAGCTCATGCTACAATTACTTTAGCTCACCCTACGACTACTTCAGCTCATGCTACAATTACTTTAGCTCACCCTACGACTACTTCAGCTCACCCTACAATTACTTCAGCTCACCCTACAATTACTTCAACTCACCCTACAATTACTTCAGCTCACCCTACAATTACTTCAGCTCATGCTACAATTACTTTAGCTCACCCTACGACTACTTCAGCTCACCCTACAATTACTTCAGCTCACCCTACAATTACTTCAACTCACCCTACAATTACTTCAGCTCACCCTACAATTACTTCAGCTCATGCTACAATTACTTTAGCTCACCCTACGACTACTTCAGCTCACCCTACAATTACTTCAGCTCACCCTACGACTACTTCAGCTCATGCTACAATTACTTTAGCTCACCCTACGACTACTTCAGCTCACCCTACAATTACTTCAGCTCACCCTACAATTACTTCAACTCACCCTACAATTACTTCAGCTCACCCTACAATTACTTCAGCTCATGCTACAATTACTTCAGCTCACCCTACAATTACTTCAGCTCACCCTACGACTACTTCAGCTCACCCTACAATTACTTCAGCTCACCCAGCAATTACTTCAGCTCACCCTACGACTACTTCAGCTCACCCTACAATTACTTCAGTTCACCCTAGAATTACTTCAGCTCACCCTACGACTACTTCAGCTCACCCTACAATTACTTCAGCTCACCCTACAATTACTTCAGCTCACCCTACGACTACTTCAGCTCACCCTACAATTACTTCAGCTCACCCTACAATTACTTCAGCTCACCCTACGACTACTTCAGCTCACCCTACAATTACTTCAGCTCACCCTACGACTACTTCAGCTCACCCTACAATTACTTCAGCTCACCCTAGAATTACTTCAACTCACCCTACAATTACTTCAGCTCACCCTACGACTACTTCAGCTCACCCTACAATTACTTCAGCTCACCCTAGAATTACTTCAGCTCACTCAACAATTACTTCAGTTCACCCCACAATTGCTTCATCTCACCCAGCAATTACCTCAGCTCACTCTACAATTACTTCAATTCATCCTACGATTACTTCAGCTCACCCTACCCATCTCTCCAAGCTCACCCTGCGATTACTCCAGCTCACCATACGATTACTTCAGCTCACTCTACAATTACTATAGCTCATCCTACGATTACTTCAGTTCCCCTACAATCTACCCAGGCTCACCCTGCAATTACTCCAGCTCACCCTACGATTACTTCAGTTCACTCTACAATTACTTCTGCTCATCCTACGATTGCTTCATTTCACCCGATGATCCCCAAGATCACCCGACGATTATTTCAGCTCACCCTACAATTACTTCACCTCACTCTGCAATTACTTCTGCTCATTCTACGATTGTTTCAGTGCAAACTACGATCTCACCAAGTTCACCCTACGATTACTCCCGCTCACCTTACGATTACTTCAGCTCACCCTATGATCTCTCCAGTTCGCCTTCTCCAGCTCACCCTATGATTGCTCCAGTTCATCCATTTTGAGGGGCCTCGAGTGGCCGAGTGGTCTAAAGCGCTCTCCGTTATGGATCACTGCCATCTCACCTCATTTCGAATTCAGCCAATGTGGGTATGTGAGAAAGCTTGCCAGTAGCTTCTCATGGGTCGGTGGTTTTTTTCCGGGGTTTTCCCGGTTTCTTCCTCCACCATTAATACTGGCCGCCATGTATAGCCTATCGTGTGCTGAAAAATGGCGTTAAACCCAACAACAACAACAACAACAACATCCATTTTGAACGATATGGCGTACCATACACGCCTATCACTTAATGTAGGGGTGCACAACCCCCGGCCCTCGAACGTGTTATGTTCGGCCCTCAGGGCAAATAAAAACAACACAGAAATCTGGCCCATGAAAAGTAATTATATTAAAGAAATAAGTGTTTGCGGCACTCAAGTAGTCTTAGAAAATGAAATCTCGTCCTGGGCTGAAAAAGGATGTGCCCCCCGATTTAGTGGGTTCGGCGCCTACCAGCCATTGTAGCGATCCTAAAAGGCAAGATTACCGCGACTTACAAGCAAAGATATGTTGAAGCCATTAGCTCTAAGACTGTGTCGCCCGTAATATATTATCTGCTTAGCATCGACGGTACGCGTTTGTGAGCGAAGAGCTACAGGTTATGCCTCTCTGACACACAACTACCCTATGACAGGGTTCTTAATCAATATATACGTCGCTCAGATTAGAGTCTGTCTGCGGTCGTTTCGAGTCATCCCACAGTTTTCTCTAGCAAGGCACTCGCAATTGTAGTCGTTCCGGCTGTTTCTGTCTTTCCTTTATTGTGACTGCACTGCCAACAGGTCAACAACGCTTTGCCGTTCGAATTTTCGTTAGCCTTTTACATGTACTATGCACTCAACTGCTGATTGTGATTTTTCATTTCAATGTTGCAGTGGCACTTTGTTATTTTGCTGCTGCTTAAAGCGTGTGTGCTAACAAAGCATAATCTAGTGCTAAAGCAGGCCTGGTCTTGGTGTTTAAATGCGACAAAGTATTTCTGGATGACCGTGTGTATTTCTTCCTCGGTATACTGACGCTTAACCATAGCCGGTGGCTCAGCGACATGTTTAAGTTGCGAATGATACACAACGCCTGACACGGCCAAATACGTGAGGTTGGACCATTGTAGGTAGACTTTGACCATTCACACCTTGCACTGGTTTTTGATGGTAAGTCACTGTGAGATGTACACGGTAATAGCCTATCCCAAACTCCATTAATTGCCTTTTATAGAAAGGACAGTCCGCTGGACAGCAGTAACTGGCACCTTCACGACATCGTTTAGCTCTCCAGTTGCTCCTTTGTCCTTGGAGTAATGACAAGCATATTTTCGTATTTGCTATCCAGTGGATTATAAAAGCGGGACAAACGTACATGGAAAGTGTTGCATGTGTCTCTGGAATTAAAGTTTACTGCGTCCTCTCCTATGCATCTGAGCAAGATACCACAAGCCTGTCAGAAGGCTTCTGCTTATCCATCCATATCAAGTGGGAACGGCCTTGTGCATCGTCTGATACTGAACCATATCAGATTTGAAACGGATCCTTCTTTTTACATGGGCCTTTTTTTTATCTCCGTCGCCAAGAACCCAAGCCATCATTGGCTCGCCTTCCGTTTCAGCCGTCGCCCTCATCTTATTCAACGTTACGCAAACTGCCGTCCGGTCTTTTTTATGTAGGCCAATATGCTATCTTATAACTGCACCCCATCACCACAATGAGAATAACAATGCCTGCCTTGAGAATGAGTCCCTTGCCATGCAAACAACATGGTGTAGGCAAAACGCTCCCTTTCGTTGTTTTGAAATATGAATTTTAAAAAACTTTCCTAAACATTGTTTTTATCAACAAACAATCCACCAACCATCAATCACTTCCACATAGTCTTCACTTCTGATTAAGTTTGTATATGGCGAAACATTTCTTCTTGCCCCACCCCACACACACTCCCATACATGGGCGTTCCAAGGTGGGGAGCATTGGTGTTTCTTTTAACCCACCCCCACCCCCGAGACATTCCTGTTGACTGCCATGTCCCCGTATACAGTCTGATCACATTCAATGATACTCTATCACCTAATAGGTCCATTTTGACCCTCTTGTCTGTGAAATGCCCGTATAGACCTTCCTAGTATGCTTCCTCCGAACCAAAACTAAAATGGCTTACTCACAAAATGTTGTGATAGAAATTTTATTTAAAAATTTGTCTTTCTTCTTTAGGTACTGTTTTACTCTTTCTAAGAAGCATACAAACATTCTCTGGTCAGGCTCTAAAAGCAGTTTCTAAATCAGGGAAATATCTTTACAAATTTATTTAAGCCACTTTTGCGATTGATTTGACAAACTTGTAATTCGTAGTTTACATTACGGCGCAGATGTACTGGAATTTGCAAATGCTAATGAACAATTACAATTATACTGATTAATTACCTGGCATAAGACAGTGTGATAATGATTGAGGTGTAGCTTAAATTAGATGTGTGAGTCGGCAATTAACAGCTTAGTCCATCAGAAACTCAGAGGAAAACGACATTAAGCTCTTATATTCGCATTTCTTTATTACTGTATGATTTGTTTTATTTTTATTTTGGCTTTTAAGAGATATTTCATATCAGTTTTAAAGATGATCGTAATGTAGCTTGCTTATAAATGGTTGACTAAAGTATTACTGATTAATGTATGTATGTATGTACGTATGTATGTATGTATGTATGTATGTATGTATGTATGTATGTATGTATGTTTGTGTGTATGTGTGTGTATGTATGTATGTATGTATGTATGTATGTATGTATGTATGTATGTATGTATGTATGTATGTATGTGTGTGTATGTGTGTGTGTGTATGTATGCAAGCATGCATGCATGTATGTTTGTATGTATGTATAATGGTGCACAGTTTGGTAGATAATTTCACAGTACATTCTGTCGTGGTGAGCGTGATACTTAAACATTAAGTTTGACCTATGAGCTAGACTCGAAATAAATTGCTGACCGCGATGGAAAGAATATGATATGTTTGGGCATGAATTTAATTTTAGTTGGAGTCCGTGTGGTAAAAGTCCAACAGATGTGTCAATGTAGGGTTAAGTATATGGAATGATAAAGCTGAGACAAGCCAGAGCAAAATGTTTGGGAAATCTTGGGCCATTTGAAACAGGTGTCATAGAATGATATATACGAAAATAGTTTTTAATAATGGTGGTCTAGAGAGGATTATTCTGACTTCAATGGGAGTGATAAAAAAGTTTGGCGGTTAGAGAAAGTAATCCTGATTGGCTAGGCTAATTGAGGGATGAGTTGTTTATCAGAGGAATTCAAGGTTTTAAGAAATTCCCCTCGCGAATTTAGACAGTCTAAGTTTCTGAGGCAAGTCAGAATTTAGTTTTTGGAAAGTCGTATGATTCAGCTGCATAGTAAGTAAGAGTGATTCTCAATAAAACACAATATTAGTCTCAATTCTATGCAACATGTTAATCGATGTAAGTTTATAATTATTATTCTTTTAAATTCATACTTCAATTTTCCTTGTGTTCTGAAGTTAATTGGTTGCATGCATTTGTCTCGAATGTTATATTGTTCATAGATTATACACATTTGTTCGAATTACCTCGTTCAGATGTAATATAAGTCATGTATTGTAGCACTTTCATGCATTACTCTGATACGAATTATAAGAATTGATTTATCTGTCTTAAATGATGTATCATGTAATCTTAGAAGTGATTTTTCTATGTCTTAAAATGTATGTCAATGAATCGCTAATTAGCGATTAACTTAGTTAGAACCAGGAGTGAAGTCCATTATTTCATTTGTGTAATTAAGTTGTGAATGTTTTTTTTTCAACTGAGAATTGATGGTGTTAGCATTAGGAACCTTGGTTAACTGACAGGGTCAGCCAGTGATTTACATCATACAGGGATGTATTAATAGTTATAAAGGAGGTCTAAATATTTCATGGTTCTAGTTAGGAATACGAGTAGCCACTAAAAAGACCTTAATTTATGAAAGTAGGAAACGTAGGGTGTGTGTATCAGTATCAGGTTGTGAAATGACCATAGCTTAGTTTTCTTGAAATACAGACGATATATGTCGTAAAGAGAGTGGGAATAGTATTTGATCACATGAGAAGAAACCTCTTATAAGCATTTAGGTTTTGTATTAAAGTTATTTGAAGTAAATATAAAATAGCATTCCTGTACTGCACAGTCGATAAGTGCGCAATCTACAACCATGACGACTGATGACCCAAAGAACCAAGAGAGAGAGACACAGACAGACAGACAGACAGGCCGAGAGAGAGAGACAGAGAGACAGAGAGAGAGACACAGACAGACAGAGAGAAAACAGAATAGAAAGCAAGGCAAGACAAGAGGAGAAATACGTCAACCGTATGTATGTATGTATGACTTTATTTCCTCTTCAACAGAGATTACCAATTGGCTTATTACAATAAAAAAAGATTTTCTTCACTATTTTTACTTTAAACCTCTTCAATATTTGCATAGTTTTCCCTCCCTATGCCAAAAATATAAATATTTATTGTCATGGTGTATGTTTGTCTGTTCGTTATTTTCCCATCATGAATACCTTGCTTATGGAGACCGTAGGGAAACTGTTATTTTTCCCATGCCGTTATCCAACTTTTGTGTCATGATATAATATTTGTGATGTCTGCTTACAATCCAGTTTTTTATTATTTCGAATTGCTTGTGAATCTGCTGCCCATCAAGGAACCCTACCTAGGTCGTTGGCAATGTTGGTACCGTTTAACACGCACACACACACAAACACACATATCCATACACACGCACACACACATCCGTGCATACATACATACATACATACATACATACATACATACATACATACATACATACATACATACATACATACATGCATACATACATACATACATACATACATACACACATACATACATAGAAAAATTGACAGTCAATGCCTTATTAATCCGCTTTACTTGGTTCAGTGTTTTCTGCTTACTGATCTCTCACATATGTGTGTCCGTCTTGAAGACTCTTCACCTTACCATCATTTGTAAGGGAGACAGCATGCAAAACGGAAGCACAACCAAATTCTTTTCAGACATACAGATAATGAAAAAATTTAAATAAACATTTAATACGTTACAAAAAAAGTCTTACGTCGCCATTTCAGTTCTTTACTACTCCAGTCCAAATATTTCCTTCATCGTTTTTATGACTTTGGTTTAAAGAGTCTTTCGTTTTCAATTGCAAAAGTGCTAGACCAAGTCATGGTCTGCAACACAGCATGATTAATGATGCATGAAAACTTACAATGACCATGAATATTTGCCATAGAGACAATTACTCTTTGGTGAATAATTATTATGCTGACAAGTCAATGACCTTAGTGTACACTGAAAGAGCTAGATATTAGCCTGAAATACAGCACGCACTTGAGACAATTACATTATCTGGTAACACCTGAACAAAGAATGTTGACGTGAAAATTAAATAAATGTGTCCTTTATTTCATAAAAAGCATTCATTTCATTTTTTGAAAACAAATAAAGAAAAAAGTATCATTTATATTCGAGTTCGTCACACATATATTTCCATGGCTAATCTGTCTAATTTATTTTTTAAAAATCAATCCAATAAATTATGTAATGTTTGTATCTACGAGTGTGCATCAAACTTTCACAAATGCTAGTGTTGCATAATTTTCGTTTCGTTATGGTTTAAGTTTGATTTTATATGTTAGCGGGCTTTGTAGCATCATCCAGCGACAAGAAAGAGCCAGGCCGGGATATAGGCGCTACAAGGCTCGTCCAAGAAACGCGAAAATCTTGCGACAATATCCATTTTAACTGAAGATGTCTCTTCTCTCATCATTTCGCACTGTTCGTCTGTTCTTTCTGTCACTCTTGATCGAATAACGACGCGCGACCAAGTCAGCGACATAGTCGACGACTCTGCAACCCAGTCGGTGACTCTGTGACCAAGTCGGCGGCCCAGTCGGCGACTCTGCGACCAATCAGCGACCAAGTCGGCGATTCAGCGACACAGAAGAAAGACACAGTCGGCGACAAGAAACCAAAAATAAGACGATATCCCGCTGGAGTAGAAATCTGTCCCTCAGACAGACTCAGCGGTTTATCACTCCAAACACAAAGGCCTGTCCTGAAGAACCCGAGATAGCGAGATTCGGTATAGTGTAGCAGAGAGAGTTTACGCTACCAATTGGTGGGCAGCGGTGTGATAGGTAGTGGAGTAGAAGAAAAAAAACAAGATGGCTTACGGAGTGTCAAAATTCAGCGACTTGATGATAACTCCCGAAACGGAAGTAAAGACACCAATTTCTTTCTAAGCTGAGTTTCTCGGCGCTTTAAGAAGAAATGCGAAGATTGGGGCAAACGACTAACTGCAAGGAAGGGGACTATGGATAGGAGTGCAGAGACGACCAGGAAGGCAGAGGAGTCTTCGATATAAGGAATCGCCTCCAGACGACAGATTCACTTTAGCGGACAGGCGATGTCAACACCCTCGGTGTCGCCGAAGACCAAGAAGATAGCTAATATTACAATAACAATGGATGCAGTACAGGCAGCTATCAACCACAGATCGAGATTTGAGAGGAAGGAAGTAGTTGCAGAAAGAACGGTGCGGAGACTGATCTTTCGCAGGGAACCGTGAAGAGGCCGTCGTTACTCCAATGTTGTACGACGGTACCTCACCCTTCATGGATTTCATCGTTCACTTCGAGATCTGTTCAGCCTTAAATTTTTGGACAGAAGAAGAAAAGAAACTGCATTTAGGTGTTGCACTAAGAGTTCAAGGACAGCAATTGTCGGCAGTACCAGAGAAGAAGTCTCAAGCAGGAATCTGTTCAGGCTCTGAAACAGAGGTTCTCACCACCGAACTAGACCGAGTTATACCGAGTTCAACTAAGGAGTAGAGTGGAATGGAGAAGCCTTACCAGAGCTAGCGCAGGCTTTACGGCGGATTGCGACTTTAGCCTACCCAGAAGCGAGTCATGTTTTGGTCGACACGCTCGCTAAAGAACAATTCATTGATGCCATAGACGATTCTGAATGCGTTTAAAGGTACAACAGGCGAGACACGCTAGGATTAACGATGCGGTACAGATAGCTGTCGAGTTAGAGGCGTTCGCTAGAGCTGAACTACAACGACCGGGAGTGAAAAGATATGTCCGTGGCGTGTCGGCACAGGAAGAAGAACTGAGAGAGCAAATCTTAGAACTGACGAGATTGGTCGTTAAACTTAGGAATGAAGTAAGGAGTACCAAGTAAATTGAAATTAGTCCCATAGTGACGGAGAAACAGATAACCATGACGAACTTGTTTGTTACGGGTGCGGCCAGCTGAGGCATTCAAGAAAGCTTGCCCTGCTAAGAAGCCAAGTACCAATAACGTGCCTTGAACGGAGTGACTGTGAAGACGCCTACCCTCTACCATGGATCAACTTGTCGCTTGATTTGCTATCAGGAGTAACTTGGTTCTCCACTTAAACCTCGTGTGGACACTGGCAGGTCCAAATGGAGCCAGAGGATCGGTCGAAGAGATCATTCGCAACTAGGAAAGGTTTATACGAGTTCAGTGTTCTACCGTTCGGGCTCTGTAATGCACCCGGAACCTTCGAAATACTGATGTTGACAGCTATAATAATCTTTGGAAACAGGTTCGTAGTGGAGCTGGATCGTCTGCGACAGGTCTTTACAGGTTGCTTTTAGCTGGTCTGAAGCTCAAGCCCAAGAAATGTCGTTTGTTCTCAAAGGAAGTCAAGTACTTGGGACATATTGTGTCGAAGAAATGGATACGCGTAGATCCAGAGAAAGTGTCCGCTTTCGTCGACTGGAGAAATCGAAGGTCGCAGACAGACCTTCGCAGTTTCTTAGGACTATGCTCGTACTATCGCCGATTCATAAAGGGGTTTGCCGATATTGCAGATAGGTTACTCAGACTGACAGAAAAAGGGAGACCTTTTGACTGGGACTAAGAATTATCAGCTTTTTTCCGACAAGTTGAAGAGGCGATTGACGATGGGCCCTGTAATAGCGTTCCCAGACCCAGGAAAGCCATTCATTATTTATACAGATGCTAGCGACAGTGGAATTGGAGCAGTCCTGTCGCAAGTTCACAACGGATGAATAAGGGTTGTAGCATACGCTGGCCGATCGCTAATGAAAGCCGAAAGAAGGTACTGCGTGGCAAAAACAGAGCTATTAGCAGTCGTATTCTTTGTGAAATATTTCAAGCATTATCTGTATGGAAGACGTTTCTTGATTGAGACCGACCACAAGACCCTGAAGTGGCTTTTGTATTTCAAGAACCCTGAAGGGGAACTCGCAAGATGAATCGAAGTCCTGTCGCAGTATCATTTTGAGATTCAACATTGCCCCGGACGACTGCATCATAACGCTGATACCCTATCCAAAGGCCCATGTAGACAATGCGGTTTTCAAGTAGAGACACAAACTGAGAAGAATGAAATGAAAAGAAGCAGCGATGATCCGTCCTGTGTTAGCAACGAATTCGCAGTGGCTCAGAAATCCGACCAGGATCTCGCGATTGTAATGAATAGAATGCAAGCAACCACCATCGTGGGAAGACGTTGTGAGATATGGCATGTTGATGAAAAGCCTCTGGAGTCACTTGGACCAGATATAGATAAAGAGCATCATACGGTGGTGGAGAAATTCGTAGTCAGTCTATTGTTCGACGAGATAAGATAAATGATGTTATACGCATGGCTCGTGATTCTCGCAGTGGAGGACTCCTCTGTCCCCCA
This sequence comes from Sinohyriopsis cumingii, assembly GCA_028554795.2. Taxonomy (NCBI): domain Eukaryota; kingdom Metazoa; phylum Mollusca; class Bivalvia; order Unionida; family Unionidae; genus Sinohyriopsis; species Sinohyriopsis cumingii. Next base: position 130,220,318 of record CM068826.1, on the reverse strand, counting down.
AACAATATAACGTGTTACACTCAAAGACAAACAGTACACATTCTTTTAAACAAAAATTCATATAGTAACAGAATTGTTTAAGTATCGTTTTAAACTGTCACCACAGTCTTATTCGTGTCAAAACGATGGAAAAATCAGGCATTGATTAGTGTCTTTTCCACGCCGAAATGAGTGACAATCAAAATTTGTGTGCATGATCTGTCACATAAATAGACTTCTTCGACACACGGGACAATACAATACAATATATATATATATATATATATATATATATATATATATATATATATATATATATATATATATATATATATATATATAGAGAGAGAGAGAGAGAGAGAGAGAGAGAGAGAGAGAGAGAGAGAGAGAGATAGAGATTACAGCAGACGGCGGTTGGGCAACATAAAAAATTATTTATAAATCATTTTTACGCACCCACCTCCCAACTGTTCACCATTCATAAGTTATTACAACCTGCTATCTATCAATCGTTAGCTTAATATTGTATGCAAACGCAATGGCAAATTGACTTTGTATTTCCGATTACTTTATTGTGTTTCGCATATGTGAAGTTGTTTTGTATACCGTTCTATTGTGTGCTTTATCATCTACAATTGCAAAGTATAGTATTTTAAAAAATCACACTGTTTTGCGACACTCAGGTTCGGTTACTTTACCATCGTTCTAAATATTATTATTCTCTTAAATATATAACAGTATAACCGGTTTTATTGTCGGTTGCTTCAAAATGTAAGTCGATAATATTTGTATCAGGGTAACAAGAATTTCCTAAGAATGTTAACCGTTAACCCAAACAGAGGTTGCGTAAATCGTATGCATCATCGTAAGAGAGACTTGTCTCATTCCTATGCGTGCATGATCATCTTTCCCATTGCAGAAAAACGATGGCAAGCATGACTGCTGTCCACTTAGTCGAAAGAAACTGACAACAAAACAACTTCCATCCACATTTCAGTAATTATTTCACAATAGTCAACTGAAACTCATCGACAACCTAAATTGACACCCTGTAACAGTGTGAATTTTGTAAGATGTTTTGGCAACACTTAACTGAGTGATTCTTGCTGCAGTCAGTGTGACACGTAACAAATTAAATTAACAGTTGTATTTAGGAACCTACTAAGCCGCTAGTCTACGGTGTTTAATATCCCTGACTTGGTTGGTTACACTGGACAACAAATTTTTACAAAAGTCATGTTACTGAAATAAAATTAGTCAATTCTTATCAATTTTTATGTGCTGAACACGAATATGACAGTCAAATTGCAAAATTGGCTCTAGTTTTTTTGTAATCTGCAAGAAATTAATGTTTACATAACGAAATGCATTCCAATAGTAAAAGGTCAACTGTAATAGCCTACCTATAAAAAATCAAGTCATTGACTACATCTTAGATTTCTTCGCCTGTCTCTTGTACAGCTGTTCGGGAGCATCTCCGAGGAGTGTCCAGCAGTAGTCAGCCAGCATTGTAGTGGACCATTTTCCCTGGTATCTTTGTTCCATTGTTGCGATATCTTGATGAAAACGTTCGCCGTGTTCATCACTAACAATACCACAGTTGCTAGGAAAGAAATCCAAGTGGGAATGAAGGAAGTGAATCTTTAGAGACATATTGCAGCCAAGTTTCTTATACTTCATCAACATGTCTTCTACTAGTTCCTTATAGTTTTCTGCCCTAACATTTCCGAGGAAGTTTGTAGAAACTAGGCGAAAAGCATTCCATGCTTGTTTCGCGTCACCTTCCAGCAAGTTGTTGAACCGGTCATCTTTGAAAAGCTCTCGAATCTGAGGACCCACAAAAACTCCCTCTTTAATCTTTGCTTCGCTGAGTCGAGGGAATTTTTCATGCAGGTATCGGAATGCTGGCAAAGTCCGGTCAATGGCTTTCACGAAGTTCTTCATCAAACCTAGTTTGATGTGAAGGGGTGGTAGCAAGATTTTCTGAGCCTCAACCAGAGCTGGGTGTTGGATATTCTTCTCTCCAATGGCTACATTCTGCCTGTGAGTCCATTCCTTCCTCATGTAGTGCATTTCCCTTGCTCGGCTATCCCACTCGCATAAGAAACACATGTATTTTGTATATCCTTGCTGCAGTCCCATTAAAAGGGCAACTACCTTCAAATCACCACAGAGGTGCCAGCTGTACTTGTTATACTCAATGGAATTCAGTAGCTGCCTTAAGTTATCGTATGTCTCTTTCATGTGGACAGCATACGCTACTGGAATAGATGGAAGAATGTTTCCATTGTGCAAAAGCACAGCCTTGAGACTCAGTTTCGAAGAGTCCACAAATAGTCTCCATTCTTGTGGGTCATGAGTGATTTTTAAAGCATTCATGAGGCCCTCAATATCGGAACAGAATATCAGATTACTTTCCTTTCTGAAGAAAGGCTCCAATTGCTGGTGGCGCTTTCGATATGCAGTAATTGTGACATCTTCTTCTAGAAGATTCCATTGTTGGAGTCTTGATCCTAGCAATTCTGCCTTGTTCTTTGATAAGTCCAAATCACGAATCAGGTCATTTAGTTCTTCCTGTGTTATTCTGTGTGGGGTTGATGATGCACCACAGTGAAAATCTGGATCACTGCATGCTGATGGACCAGGAGAAGAACAGGTCGACTCACCTTTGTCTTCGTCAGATGAATCAAGAGAATATTCTGCTGGAGGTTCTGGAATAGGAAGTCCCTCACCATGTGGAACTGGTCTTAATGCAGACGGAATGTTTGGGTAGACTATTCTCGACTTCTTTCGCTTCGTTATTCCGCCGGAAAGAGGAGGAACCAAGCAGAAGTAACAGTCATTTAGGTGGTTGCTTGGCTCTCTCCACACCATTGGGACTGCAAACGGCATTGATGACCTTTTGCAATTCAACCACTGTGAAAGCTGTGTTGTACATGTAGCACAGCATATATGCGGAGCCCAAGGCTTGTCTTGGTCACCAACCTTGCATCCGAAGTAAAGATGATATGCCTTCTTCACTTGAGAATTGATACTTTTCTTCTGGTTGGCAAATGTCACTTCCCCACAAATATAGCAAAAATTGTCCGCGGTATTAACACACTTTCGAGGCATTACTGTTCTTTATTGTACGTAAATGGATAAAATAATAAGTTTTATGTAACAGTAGCTTGAACTGTCTCGCACAACGTCTAAAATATTTTAAATGCTGAACCTATCTGATTGGGCTTTATATAGTACACTGCTTACGTCAGCTTCAGCAGCCGCCTGCATTAGTATAATAGGCCTACACATGTATAGTACACTGCTGAAGTCAACTTACTTCAGCAGCCGCATGGCATTAGTATTGCATTGCATCAGAAAATGATGCAATCAACTGTGGATGATGTGAGCATGATGGTATTATGCAATGTTACATCATTATTCCGGATGTTGCTGCAGTCCTACTGGAGAAATTTACACAGTGAAACATAGAAAATGAGGTATATGAATATCTTCAAAACGAGATCCAATACAAATTTTTCACGGTTATATTCGTGTTCGGCACACCAAAATACTACAGATTAGGGCCTTTTCAAGACAGTAATGATTTCACTGTTGACCAGTGTTATTGATCTTTTATATAATAAGAGTCCGTTGATAACGGTCATAAGATGGACAAGGGAAAGTGAATATTTGGGTCTAAGTATCGGAAAAATGACAGGGCTGAAATCATATACAGACATTGTTGCATCAGTTGAAATAAGTGTCATGAGATGAGACTTTACAGAAATCAGTTTATTAGGAAAGACGCCTGGACAGGCGTGTGTTAACATTGAGAAGTTAGTTCAATTCACTATCGATTCTCTAAGCTAAAAAAAGTGCTAGGGTGTTTCTCAGACGAAATTCAATGTTTCAAATATTATCCCTCGAAAAATTAGTCTAAGAAGTCCTTACCGCAGTGGGAGAAGAAAGTATTATCTCGTTATAAATTGTACATTTCCCCCTTGATATGGGCTCGGAAGATAATTGTTTGCATTCAGTTGTCTTGAATGTTGTATGATTTATTTATTCTAAGAATTTCATACATTACTTTTGATACGAGTTTGAGAGAAATATGTGAATTTATTTGTTTTAAATTATATGAATCATGTAGGCTAGGAATTGATATAACTATGCCTGGAAATATTATGCCGATGGATTGTTAGTTTGCAAATAATGTTGTTAAGACAAGAAGTGAATTTCATTGATTCATTTGTGTGATAAGATGTGAATTCGTTTATCCTAGAAATCGAGCGCTTGTCAGCAGACAAATTATGCCAGCCAATGATTTGTAGTTCACGGCACGGTGATCGGGTTTATTGTGTCTAATTTATGTTCAGTTAGGGATGCCAAATAGCACGTTAGGTAGATACGGTAATCTTCTATGCTATTGTTTGTGTATCAGCTGTCCGGCTGCGAAATGACCCATATTAGCCTCATTTTCTGCTGAATTACAATATGACGACATCTAACGTAACAAGAAAGGGATAGTGTTCGATCCCAGAAGTAAACACCTGACAAATATTTAGGTTGGCTATTTATTTATATTTAAAAGGGAAATAGCTTCATATATACCCCTATACAGAGAGGGCAGAGAGCAGACAACCAAATTACGGTTGATGACCCGAATGAGGTTGGAAGAGAGAGAGGAGTATGAAGGCTCTAACCTCCAACCAACGTTGAATTTGGAGTGAACGGCAAGCAACCAGGTTATGCAGGCATGTTGGTCAACAGAGTTCTATCGCTCACTCGATTTCATGATGAAATTTGTTTTATCGGTATAAGCAGAACGGCTAATTGCATTTTTATAAACTTTTTAATTATTTCTAAAAAGAAGTTTATCCTCAAATGTCATGTTAAATTTAATTTTCGTGGGTTCGATCCCCGGCCGAGTCATACCAAAGACTTACAAAAACGGTACGAACAGCTGCCTCGCTTGGCGCTCAGCTTTAAGAGGTTAGTGTTAGGACTGGTCGGCCCGGTGTCAGGATAATGTGACTGGGTGGGACATCATGCTACATGTCTGCGGCATGATGCCCCAGTGCTAGACATCACTATAAACTGCCACATTGCAGACATCGTAGCGATATGACTGAAAAATTGTTAAAGCTACGTTAAAAATCCAAATCACACACTCCAAATCACAAATTTAATTTTGTTTAAATAGTTGATTTAATTGTTATATTTTACATACGGGGGCTGGTGTTTTTATATTCTATATCTCTGCTCAGATCTCTGTTTATTTCATCCATTAATTCCATTTTGTATTTTATGATTTACACGATCCGGTCAGTAACAGCATGGTCGATCAATATAGTGAAGCAGTGGTTCATAGATTATCGTTTTGGTGTTGAGTCTGAAAGGCTGCAGGTTCGAATATATCATCAGATCGTCCACGTCGACCACCGTGGTTTGTCGTTTTGGCAAGACACTTTATTCCAACTGCCTCGACACTAGGTAACTTATATGTGTTGCTGTGTCATACAACACAAAACCAGACCAGAAAAGTGAAGCGATTGAAGTTAGTGTTTGACAGACGGGCGTTTTAGTGCCAGATTAAGGTGGGTGGTGCTAGGGGCCCGTACCCCGGTGTCCTGCTAGTCATGCCTCACCCTGCAAGGGGCGCGTGCCCGGGTTTTCCTAGTCTGACCTCCCCCTTCTTCCGACTGTTGTGGACGAAATGACATGTGTTTAATTAAATCATTTATAGGAGGTACAAACCGTCTAATACTTTGCCTAATATAACTATAATAATTATACACATATAAAGGCCAGTTTAAGGACAGCATTCAGTGTGTATTTGTCGATTTATATCTTAGGTGCCACATCCCCCCCCCCCAAAAAAAAAGCCTTAATCCAGCCAATGGGACATTTTGTACCGATCAGACTAGCTACATAATTTGTGTCCTGTCTCGGGTCGAAATGCCGTTCTTGTAATTATTGTTATTATTTGTTTTCATAATCTCATTATTATTTATGAAAGTGAAATGAATTCCAGATAATTTGTTTTGTATTTCTCGGGTGATTTTAAGAGTGGACATCATGTCTTTACCTGTGTAATTTGTGTATTGCCATTACCTCGATAGTCTCGACCACCATTCTTTAATTGTTGATATGTTTAAAGGTAAATGTTTAGGTCATTTGATAACTATGCTGATCCAAACAGCAATTAGTAATGCGAATGTATAATTGGTTTAAGCATTGCATTAGTCTCAGTCTGGTACTGCTTATGTCTTATAATTAAAGATACATGGTAATGTAACGATCTTAGGGTCCTATGTACACAATGGGCCATCAGCAAGAAAAATTGAAAATAAATAATTGTTGGAATAACTGCATTTGTTAATGATTTCCTGTTACCGGTATAAAATAATATATTTTACATATTAGATTATTAGATCAATCTGTTTCGTGTTTTACCGGATCTGGCAGCGTTCCAAACGTTTATTGTGGAAGATATATAGAAATTTCTGGAGATTTGAAACTTGTATTTTCTTGAAAATTATTTATATTTCACAAATTATATTGTCTTGTGTATTCAACTAATGGAGCTATAAGATTTTGGAGGTAAGAGGGAGACTAACCATATACAATTTTGTAAGTAGAAGCGCTATGGGTTGGTCTGGTTACAATTATTCCCTCTTTAAGTTGGAGTCGTTCGAATCGTAATAAACCCAAGTCAAAAATTATAAGCGAATTTTTTCTTTAAAGTTCGGTTTTTATGGTGGTCCGTTGTCAGACGATGGCATTCACAATGGGCGAAAAGAACCTTTGCAATGTCTATCAAGCCTTCTTGATTATTGTCACCTTCTAAGTTACGAATTGGTGTACATGTTATACACTTACCGGTATTTCTCGAGGCTGTTGAGTTACCGTCAGCTAAAGGGTTCTTTTGGCGATATGTACATACTATTTCTGGACCAAATCCTATCTTTGGCGACTTGTAAATCCAAGTGGAATAGCACAACCCTCTGTCCTGTTTCCATTTTGAATTTTGCGCTTGATATGACTGTTACCAAATATAGGTAGGTGTCTAAACTTCAAACAGGTGAGTTCCAGAAAGATTTAGATGCAGCATAGTTGCACATTTTAATAAACAGGTGACATCAGACCTCCACATCATCTATCAACACAGATTTTGGGGTTTGATTTAACAGACTAATTGTCTGACATATTTAGAGGACAATTATTTGTTATTTCTGATACAAAATTATCCCAGTGCATAAAATTAAATAAAAATAGAATGGAGACGGTATGCATATGCTGCGGTTGATGAAAGATACAGTATACCGTGAATGAAGATATAAAGATACACCTTCAAACCCCCCAAACCCACACACACACACACACACACACACAAACAAAACCATAAACCGAATCGCTGTTGACAGGTTCGACAGACAAGATTATACAGTAAATGTGCGATTAAAAGAGTTGTGTCCCTTACTCTATAATCTTTTTTTTTTTTTTTTTGTTGAGCATATGGTGTTGGTATCAATGCTCAGATGATCGACCATTCGACCGTTTCATATTCGGGTGTGTGTGTGTGCCACGAACACATTATTTTGGGAAGGCTAAGTTTTTAAATTTGCAACATCAAGTGAATATTTCCTTATATAATGTTTAATAATGGAGGGTACAGTTGTTATTGTGCTTACTGAAGACATGTGCTCGATGCGAGCTTGATGTTGAAAACAAGCAATAATCGGAAAGGAAAAACAATTATACCGAGTCATAAAATTACCTCAGATTACCCCAAAACCCGTTCTGACATTGGACCCTATCATACTATAAAAGAGACTATGATAGGGTCCTATGTCGGTATGGCCGACAAGCGGGTGTTGGGATGCACCCGGGGATATATCCCTATGGCCCGGATCCGTAAGTGGGCCCGGGCCGCACGACACATTTTGATTTTATAAAAGAGCAACTTTGCTTGAACAAGAACTAGAAGAGGTATTTCTTACCCCAGGATCTGTGGTCGCTCTCTACGGCCCTGTATGTCAGAACGGGTAATGGGGGTAATTTTAGGCAATTTTTTCACTCGGTATGATTTTTCTCCTTCAGATTATTGCTTTTTTCAACATTAAGCTCGCGTCGAGCACCAATGATTCAATGCAGTGATGACGTTTCTGGATATAAATTCAACTCAAGATTTCTGCTAACCATATTTCTATTCTTATTTATTTCTTTTTAAAACAATTATATACAGCACTACACATTTACAAGAATTCACGATTTTGATCAAATAATTTTTTTCTTCCTGCTTTAAAAAATAAATAATAACTGAACATGACTTACGGATGGCCTCGAATTTAGCGTTGACTTGCTGCCCGCACAGCGAACCATGTGATAGTAAAGCTAGTTATATACAACAACAAAAATAATACAAAACCAATGTGTCGCAGACTAGGTGATGATGACTGAAATTTGAAAACGCCACATCAAAGCACGACCAATATCTATACCAGTATCCATACTGTTTTGGAATAATGCTGCAAATATCTTCCCACCATTTTACATGTAGAAATCTGTGCCTGTGTATACAGCAGAATTGACCAACTAATGGTTCTTACTCTTTATTTTATTTTTTTCCATTATTGATTGACACTTCGGTTGAAAGTTGCCAATATTAGTTTTGTTTCATATGTAGCGTGCTAGTAATATCCACCCCATCAATCAATTGGGGAAATCTGGAACCAGGTCCGGTTTTAAGCATAAGCTAAACAACCTTCAGCTTAGTGTCTTTCAAAATTTTTGAATGTTTACAAAATTTGTTACAGTTTCATTATAATTTATATTTAAGTAATAATTTAACCCTTAATTTTTTGCATATGTTCACTGTTATTATCTATACAATATATTTTACATAAATTACATAATTTACATTGCAATAATTAGCAAAAAATTGCCAAGTTTAGTTGCTACACAGCCTTATTTTCTGTTAACACTTACCAAATAGGGAATCACCATGTCTAAATGGTCCCTCTGGTTATATAGGAATATTTAAAGATAGTGGCAAAGACCTGTTACTACATGTTTTGAAAGAGTAATGCTAAAAACCCAAGAAAAGAAAGTACTTCTCAATATATGTGTACAAGAAAGATCGGGGGGGGGGGGGGTTTGCATATGGATGTGTGTATTTGAGAGAGAGTGAGAGAGTGTGTGAGAGAGAGAGAGATGTATCCTGTAAACCTCGGTCTCAAGAACATGGCTTGTTTAATTATTTGTTGTTTCTAATATATGTTAGAAAACGAATTAAATAGACATGGTTCAAGTTAATTTTGAATTGCATGACTTTAATAATGTGGATTTTGATATGATTCAGCTGTTTTCCAGTTTTCTAGTCTAGTACATAGCTATATTGGATAGAATCCACATCTAAAGAATTGTGCTTCTAAAATAAAATACAAGCAGAATCTTTACAGCACACTCGCCCCATGACCTTATGGACATTAATCATTTGCTTTAACTAGAAAGCACCTGAAACTCTCTTGCATTGAGCAACATTTATATTAGCTGATTGAAAGCTTCATCTTTTGAATTAAACTTTGTTTTGTTGCATAGGTAAAGTCTACAGTTACTGCAAATTAACAGTGAACTTTCGAAGATTTATGTGCATATCTGGATTTAAAATTCTTGATTCTTTGTAACACTGAACATTATCTGACTCATGTTTTGATTATATTCAGAAAACAGAAACTTTCATCAGTTTATTCATTTTAACTTATGAAAGAAAATGTATTCTGTATTTAGAAACCATTCTGCCCACCTTTAAAGGAGTATTTTGCATCATTAATCTATAACCGATGACGCTGGAAAAACGGGAGGGATTTAAACCAAAAAAAACCCAAACACAATCATTAAATCACAACAAAAAAATTAAAAAGGCATACCCAATAACACTAACGGACAAATTTAAGATAGGGACCAAAAATAAGATACGAAGTCTTTTGAAATGCTCTTGGGGGCCTGTATACACAGCAACAAGATATCGGTCTTCTATTAATAATTTAATAAGCCAATAATTCCATGATCTATTCATAAAAATTATATTGTTCCAGGGAGCATGTATACACAGCAAGACTAAACTAAGAATTCAAGAATTCAATCCCTTAAACATCTTAACTCCCTAAATATGTTTTTCTCAAATCCATTGTTAGGGTCTAAAATAAGATAGGATGTCTTTTGAAACGCTCCAGGGAGCCTGTACAACAGGAAAAGATATGTCTTCTATCAAAATAACTACCAAACTAATAACACAATAATCAGAACCCCTCAACATCTATTGATAGGGACCATAAATATTCTATTATGCTAATAACTATAAAATTATTAGACACACAAAGGATCTGCAGAGGGGAGCAGAATGTAAACCTACTGGTGAGGGGTGAAGGATACATGTCACTAGGACATGGGTATCGCCTGTGCGCTAAATCGGACCCACCACCAGGTGGTGGGGGGGGAAACGCTGCACCTCTTAATTCCCTAACTGTGTTTTCCTTATAAACAAAAATATAATAATAAATTAAGCATATTAATATAGACCAACAACAACAACTCAAATAGATATGATCCCAAACTATTAGGCTAGCATAAATACAATAATGAAATTAAGGATACTAACATCTCGCCTACCGCAAAGGTGATCGCAGATTATCTGCAGTATAACAACCGCAACTACACTACACAGCCGCACTTTGAGGCATTAAAATTATTAGGACACTTAGGTAAGACCCAAAGATTAGAATGGATAAGGTGGTCCAATGCCCAGGACCATCAGGCCCCGCTGCACAATGCGGCAAAATCTAACAACCTAGGAAAACGTATGTCTGACCCCAAATTTAGTACCTATAAGGTGGTCCAAACCCCAAGGACCACCAGGCCCAGCTGCACAATGCAGCAACTAAATATCTAGCGAAACTAGTTAGGACCCTAAACTTAAGGATAAGATACGAGGTGGTCAAATTCCCAGGACCATCAGGCCCAGCTGCACAAAGCGGCACAATAACCAGCCTAGGAATGCTAAAATAAATCTATATAAAAGCGTGAACTCTAACCATGAATCACCCCACCCAAATCAGACGCACTAGATAGAGTAAAATAGCCCCGCAGATAATCACTAGGCGGTCACTGGTGTGGTACTATCTTTAATTAAAACAGCACAGAATATATCTCTAATATCTCTTCAAAAATCCGTCAAGACGACAATTCATTACCCTTAGGAAAGGAGGTCGAAATTTATATCCTAGATAAACAAGGGTGCCTTCCAAGTGTGCGGGCTCCTCCCTGACCGAACGTCCTGCCTTCCCACCGGCGGACATTGAATTAATAAATGTGAAGAGAGAGGCACTTTTTCCTCTCTTCACGAACAATTAATTAACCCACTTGATGGGAATAAAAACCTGGGTGTCCCAATGTGACGTCATAGTTACGACCAATCGCTACTGGCGTCACATACTCCTTGGTCGACACCAAGCGCAGTTAATGACAGCCTGAACTATTACTTTTTCACATGAGTGTGTGTTGGGTCTATTCCCACTCGTGTACAGCCTTACATTCAGGTCGCTAGGGTCTATGAAGCCAGTTATATTGACCCAAGATCTGACGGCTCAGTTAAATAGTGCTCTTTATGCACAGTAATACCTGGGGAATGTAGCACAATTCCGTTCCCAACGACAATATAAATAGTCCGTTTCGGATAGTAAACAGATGTGTATGCCCGTGTGGGCGATTACGTCTTTAATTTAAAGATGATGATGACGATGATGATATTGGTAACTATATTCCATCCTAAAAGACATTAATAGAACTAGGAAACCACCTAATGGACATAGTAAACAATTAATTTTACTATATGTTCTCTACATTTGTTTCTCAGTACTGACCTTTCCACTGTGTGATAATCAATGCAAATCATATGTTAATCTAAAATACCTTCAAAGATGACTTCAAGGTGAAGTTCTTGTCAAAGGTTGACCTGCTCTTTTTTTAGATGCTGGACTGTCAACATAGCAGCACGTAAACAGAACACAGATTTCACTTCCGGATCATCACCAAGGCCTTATTACTCACTGTGCACTGTCGCCAAAATACATACAGACAACAACACCCTGAGTTCATATTATCAAGAATAAACAGTTACCTTTAAATCCCTACCAAAAATGCATAAATAAAACTCTTCTATCACCACCAAAATGAGAGAGGAAAAAATGTTCTAAAAATAGACTAGAACTACATTCGTGGGTACTGAACTGGAAGTATTAATTGTGATGTAATTCCTGACATTAACAATTCCGATCAAAAGATCATAAACAGAATCTACACCGGATAAACTAAACTGGCCAGCATCTTTGGGAGTACATTGGACCTAAACCCTCCAACTTTAATCGCTACTACTGCCTGGTTCCAGAAGACCTAACACATATATTCAACACCTGCCAAAAGCTACCGAAAGAATGAACTAAATTAAAAATGGAGCAAGATAAAATTGGAACCCCTGTAACATATATAGAATTTTTAATGAGTATCAACCCCATCCTAAACCTCACATACTTAAACATAATTAACTTTATCCATGAATCAGGGCTAACCAACAAAATACAAAATCTATCCATTTACAACTAGGAAACAAATAAGACCAGACGTTTCTGAAATGTCATAAAAGACTCGAAAACTCGGCAAAGATGTCTGTCTTAACAAAAATGCATCTCTAGGGGCTTAAATAAACATCACACACTTAAGTACAACCACGAGTCAGGGCTAACAAATACAATAAACTATTAACAAATTAGGAAACAAACTAAGACCAGTTGTCTTTGAAATTTCATAGAGACCCGAACACTCGGCAAAGATATCTGTCTTAACAAAATATGGCTAACTGGGAACTTAAATAACACCACAGAATTAACTTCAAAATGAGTAAGGGATAATAAAAGAATATATAAATCTAGACCACCAACAAAACTAGGGAACAAAATAAGATCAGACGTCTTTGAAATGTCATAGAGAGATGAACACTCCGCAAAGATGTCTGTCTTAACAAATTATGTAAAGCTAGAGATGTAAATAGGGGAAGAAAAAAAAAACACGGAAGGAATTGCAGGGGGAGCAGAGTGCGAACCTACAAGTGAGGGGCGAGGGTATGCATGTCACTAGGATATGGTTATCGCCTGTGTGCAAACTTGGACCTACCACCGGAATGGGGGGGGGGAACAACTGCACCCCCAACTCCCTAAATGTTTTTATTATTTATTTTTAAAAAAACAACATTTCTTTGTACACTTACCTATATTATTCTCTTTAACCCTTCATCTCTCTTCTTCCTAAACCTAACCAACAGCCCTGCATGTACACTAATACCATAATACCTCTGAGAAAACGACAAACTCTACCCGAAGGTGACAGCTATAATTCTAGCAAGGGTTTCAGTTCACTTAAACAACCAAACAAATCCCTAAACTAGAACATATAAGGTAGTCCAACATCCAAGACCATCAGGCCCTGCCACACAAAGTGGCAATCTAATAAATAATTCTAGGAAAGTAAAACCCTAAATTAGCTCTTATTAGGTAGTCTAAACACCAGAGACCATCAGGCCCAGCAGCACAAGGCTGCAAACAAAATTAAGATCACTTAGTTCATATGACCCCAAATTTAATCCATCATATAAAGTGGTCTAAAAAGTCCAAGACCATCAGGACCAGCCACACAAGGTGGCAAACTTGACTCAAAAAGCTGTCACCCAAGGTACCTCTCTTCAGCATAACTCTAAATAACAAACAGCACAGAGTTTTTATTCAAAATTGTGACAGACACCAAATTTAGACCATATACACTGGAGTCTAGGAGCACTGACCTGTGAACTGGGATCCGTCCTTTCCACCCTCTCGTCCCTTGCCTCAGCCGGACATCAAAATCAATCAGTGTGCAGTGCACGCCCTTAGTGCTACTGAAATTTCAGTACAATTATTATCATAAGTATGAGTGTGTGATGGGTCCATTCCCACTCGCCATCAAGTCCTCCATTCAGACAGTTAGGGACTTCTATTAGTCCCACCGCCTGACGGCTTCAATTAAACATTGCTCCTTGAGCACATAAATGCCTGGGGAAGTGGCTCAAATTCCTTTCCCTAGTAGTAATTAAACAGCCTGCTGTGCAGGCATAAAACAGGGGTACATAAACTGCTGTGTGAAAACCACTTTAATTCAACATAAGTAAGATATTGCTGACCCTGGGGATAATGGCAAACATAAATGGAACATAAATAGAAAACGCAAGGAGGGAAGGAAAGCTGCCTTATTAAAGACTATGAACCACTCTACTGTGTTAACTGAACCTCTACCGGAAAGTCAATGACCCTCAGAATCGATCAAGGTCGCCTCGACTGAAACCCAGATAAAACCAATAGGACAGTAGGTAAACAGCAAAAATGTGGATATACAAACTGTATGCAATATCCTTATTTCTGACTGAGAGGGAAGTGAAAGATGAAGAAGCTGAAAGGGAAGAAAGCGATGCAGACAAAGTAGCTGAAGAAGAAACAGATGAATCAAAATAATTGTTGAAAATCAGACTAGAAGCTGCACTAAATAATGTAAGAAAAGTGCAGAACTAGGTTAGTGCAGTAAAATACGTTGGATAGAGGCAACTCGCAGTCAGAAAACCGAGAACTCAACAATGGCTGTTTGGGGTTCATATACTTCACTAGTACTACAGCAATGTTTTTCACAAACACCCAATGGATATCCTGATAGAAGCTGCAGATCATCTTACTGCATTACATGGATTAGAGGCATTCCTTGATCAGCGATGTAAAGAACCACGCAGTGCAGCAGAAATTGTAGACAAAGAAGACAACCGCTGCTCATTTGGACTGCTGTCCTAAAGCCCTTGTAAGGGCTATTACTAAACAAATGCCTCTTATTTTAAGGATTTCTACTTTGGCTTAGAAACCCAATTTGATTGAACTAACACAATGAATTTGATCCTTTGATGACCATTCAAACATTATACCATTATCAACAACTAATATTGACAGAAATTTATAATAGTCACTCTGACTACATTTAAATTAGAATTTTTTTAAAATAAATTTTATGTACGCTCAGTACATTAAATTTAAAGCTTAGGACAGTAGAAAATTTAAGACTTAGATTAAATATGACTCAAATTACGATTGTGGCTAACACAAAATTGGTAGTAGGGACTCCCAAAAAATTTCAACTAGGATAATTTGACTTAGAGTAGGGCTTTGGCATTTATGTATGTTCCTGTGGTCTGTGCTTGCCTCCTCCAGGGTTCCTTCCCTCCCTTGCATGCCCGAACATGTTACCAATTGAAAAGTGCAACATTCATGCATAAAAGCAGGACTGTAGTGGCTCCATTCCTACAGTCCCAACTAATTGAAAATCTCAACATTTGAGACTTAACTAGTGGCAAAAGCACTAGTATGCGTAAGCGACTATAATTCTTATTCAGTTCAGTTCAGTAAGAGGGAGCCAATGCCAAAAACAAAAAAAATATAACAACAAACGGTATGAGGGGAACATAACAGCTGGTCCCCAGGGCTATAGCAGCAAAAGATCATCAATCAAGCTCTGCTAGCCAAAGAGCAAGCCCATGGGAACAGGTCATAAGGAAGGCGGAAGAAAACAAAAAAAGAAAGAGAGGAAAAATGGACAAAGATGAGAAAAAGAGGGAAATAAGAGAAACAAAAAGAACTTCAGTGCAAACAAAATTCTTATTTTTTTGTTGTTGATTTTTGTGTGCATGTATTACCCAGCAAACAAACTGAAAACTGTCACACCCACACCAACATCGGTCTGAGCAAACAATAGGACAACATATAAGTAACATTGCAACTGACCCCTAAAACTAGAGCTCATAAGGTGGTATACCCAGACATCAGGCCCTGCCACACAAAGTGACATCGATTGAATGATATCCAATCACTATTATCTCCCCCTCCAAACTTAAATACTATGAGTTGACCTAAGCCCAGTCATCGGTCCATCCGCACAAGGCGGAACTAAAATAAATTACAAACAAACAGACTATAACTTATTAACACACCACATGAAAAACCCAAGTAACAAGTAATCAATAATTATCTCAGACCAAATGCTCCAAATAAAAAAAAAAGGCAGAAAGGTATCCAAATAAACACCAAACATTGATGTAAGTAACACTGTAGTGGCATCATTCCTCCGACAAATGAGAAACATGACACATTCATGAATAAAAAGTCACAGAATCATCAGGCCTTAAGCAACTTGAAGTCAAGACAGAAGCAACCAGCCTATCTCCCTGATGATGCCACAACCCCAGAGGACCAACTGAGGATAAAAGAAAAGAACAATTTGCCTGAATATATGATATTCTTCTTTTGGCTATTGATGACCTCTTTCAGAAATAACTATTTTCATTGCCCAGACATGATCCTTTGCATACCACCATCAAAATTAATGACTTGAGACTTTAAAAAACACTGTGTGACCCCAAAATATGTCAGTGACTAATACCCAGCTGATTGGTACCAATTTGGAAAACCAAATTTACTCTAAGTAAACAAAATTCCAACTATTATACATTATAGTAAAAAAAATCATTGTAATACTCGTTGGATTTGGTTGATTTCACAGGTGGCCTACACATTATTGGAGTATCTCATAATTTTCCATTAGAATAACTGGACTAGATTAGATGAAATAGGTCTTGGTGTTGCAAGCTTTCCGGTGGCGCTTTCTGCCCCCCACTGGTACCCTTCCTCTCTTCCCTTGCCCAGACTTAATAGCAACTAAAAAATGTGACATTTGCATATAAAAGTGGACCAGTAGTGGCATCACAGCCCAGACCAATTAAGTATCTTGACCATTCAGACTTAACCAGTCGCAAAAGCACTAAGTTTGCGAAAGCAACTATAATCCTTATTGATTGAATGATTGGTTTGAAGGAGCTTTTGAATTTGAATTTGGTACAGTGCAAAGAAACCATTAAAGAAATATGTAGCCTAGACATCTGTTTGTTTGCTCTACCAGCTAATTCCCCAATATAGCTGCCGCCTAATTTGCTACACAGCTACAACACACAATTCAAGATTGTTGATCTGTCAATAGAAAAGTGCTTTACTCTTGCTATAAAGTAACTATTGTATAACAACAACAATGAATCTTAGTTTGTAAAGGTGAACTAGTTTTTGAAAATTTATTACACCAGCTTAAATTTTCATGTATTTGTTTACTTTTTATATGCACATCAAAATGTCCATTGATTGTACAAGAATTAATAAGGTTTTTTCAATGTTGCCATTGGATGGAGTGTCGAGGTAAAATTTTGGAAATGGCTGATTAAAAACAGTATGACACTAGTCAATGTAAAATTTTATCTCATACTTTTTACATGAAGGCTGTTTATAAAAATTTGTGTGATTCATATTTCTACATCACATCACTACAGTTGCCTCATAATTGCAAGGAATTCCCTAGGGTAAAGGACAGTGGTGTCCTGAGGTTGTGATTCTAAAATTGAAATTGTAATGTCAAGTTAACATTAACCATTAAATATTTTATTTTGCATACATTCACATTATTTTTATTATGTCATTATGATTATACAGCGTGTTTCCCTCTGATGAAAAGATAGAGAGTTAAAGTAAAAGGATGAATTCTTACAATATGAAGAACTTAGTCAAAAATTTTATTTTTTAAAAAACAGGTTAAACATTCTAAGTATCGGAGGTTCTTTCCACTTCACTGATATAATTTTTCTGAGTTAGTATCTTTTGATCTGCATTTAACATAAGTGATCTGGTCATTTTTTTAAATGAATCAATGGTAAAACTGTTCTCCACAAAACATTTCTGAAATCATTTTGAAGTTGATATGAATGACAGTGTCTCAAAGACCATCATTTGAATTGATCATTCACAAGTGATGTGATCATAACTTATTTAAGAATTTCCACTGAATTTGTGAGCTAGAATAATACTAGAAAATATTGATTCAAGGTTGATTTTGTTCTGTTCAGCCCAAATGAACTTCATCATTGGATTCCTAACTTATTTATCAAATGTAGACAGCCAATTTGTATCTTTGTCATGGACCATTTACAGAGTAATGATTGACTGCTTGTCCATTCCCAAATGGCTTTACCATGAAATATCCTGTTGGAAGTCCAATTTGTCTTAAAGATTTGTTATCAGACACCAATGCCTTTATCTTGTTTGGAAAGGTGGTGTCTAAGTTTATTAATAATGATAAGATGACCACTGCGCTGGAGGAAAAAGTTAATATGCTGCTAAATTACCATCTAAAAGCCATTATCCTGCTTATAGTGACATTATTCTATTATTAAATTGCTGCCAGCAACAATTATTGAGACAAACTGTCAGCTCTTCTCAAAAGTCCAGGGGACTTAAAACCAATTCTTCATATGGACATTTTTCTATTACATTGAAATTGCCATGGAAATTATGTACTATTAATTAGATTTCATAATATGAGCAGTTGGTGAGACATTCATGTATAGACGATTTTTTTTATGTTTATATTATTTACATTGGCCATAATTTTTTGGTCTATTTTTCATAGGTCGGAAGAGTTTCTGGGATTACTTGTTGTCTATCATTCAGCCATGTTTGCTTTGATTACTGTTACTCCTCCTAAACATTTCGATGCATTTCCATCAAACTTTACGCACATTCATCCCAATATCTTGATGGATCTAAATGAAAATAATGGGGTCACTGGGTGGCAGAGTGGTCTAAAACATTTTCCTTTACTGATCATTGCCATCTCACCATTGTCCACATTGGTCCAAGTCTCAGGCTTAGCCATTGTGGGTATGTGAGAAAGATGCCAGCAGCTTTCTGTGGGTTGGGTGTTCTTACTGCAGTTTTCCTGGGTTCATCCTAAATCAAAAAAGGGGCTGAAAATCTTGTAATTGCTACTTCTCCATAATGGAAAGTCAGATTGACATGGGGTTTTCAGTTTTCAGCAGAAGACTTCACGTGATGTCAAGTTGGTCGTAAATGAAAATGGTGCTAATAGGACCATCAGTGTTGCCACCACAGAGGATTGTCATGAAACTTTACAAACACACTTCCTAATGTCTTAAGGGTTCTAAATGAAAATAGTGCCACTTGGACATCTCCTGTTTGTTTGGTCCTAAAATGAAAATGGTGCCAATCTAATTTCCAAATGGATGCTGCAGCAGCCATCTTAAAAATCTTGTTATTTATCCTTAATGGAAGTCATATTGACATGAGACAGCCTGAATATCTTTTTATTATTCAATGATATCAAACATAGCTTCAACACCTAGCAGTTATAAATAAGTAACAGTCTTGTCTTTGATTCCTGGAAGTTCATTTTGGCCAGTTGATGGTTAGTCCTTCAAGGGACTCGTATTTCACTCTCAAGACTTCTTGTTTCATCATGCCATTTCAGCTTGATCATTTTAAAAAGTAATTTTCAGTACAATGACAATTTACATGTCTTTTTGGTTGCAGAATATTTCCTTGCAATTCCCTATCTTATTTCCTCTGATTTGTGAGAATAATTTCAAACTACTGGTAAGTTCAAAAATGAATGTAAAAAACAGGGGTTGGTGGTAGTGTCATTTCAGTGTATCAGGAATTATTCTGAATGCCTAAGTCAAAATCTTACAGGCATGCTTTCTACAAAAATCATTAGAGTTAGTTTTTATTTGTATCATTGATGTAAAATTATTCATATTTTTCTGCAATAGGTCATTGTCAGATGAATTTTCACCAAAAAAACTGTCCAGTGAGACCTAAGGCCAAGTGAGGTCATGGTATACATTCCGGTATTAGTGATAATAATAATAATAATAATAATAATAATAATAATAATAATGACTTTATTTAAAGAGGGTAACACAATTAGCTGAAGAACTAATCTACCTTGAGACCATCATACAAAGGAACTTATTTACTTTACCATACAGTACAGTATGGTACGGTACGGTACAGTACAGTACAGTACAGTGCAGTACAATACAATACAATACATTCATTTAGGATGAGAGTTTGAATTCTGTTATCGGATCAGCCTAGGTCAACTACACTCATGTGTCTTTGGACATGCTAATTTACCCAATTACTTCAGTGCCATGTAACATGGTTGTGTTGCTTTGCCATAAAACACCAAACCCAACCAAACTGAGTCAACTTGGATTTTTATTCAGAATGATGGAATGTCAATGAGAAAAACAAATGCCAGCTATATAGCGTGTTGGAAATATCAGTGAACCATCCATAAATATAAAGAGTTCATTTGAGGAGAAACATCTTGCCTTAGTAAGTTAAACCACCAAAGTATTCTTAACAATATGTTGTATTACATCCCATCTTGTCTGTTTGTACATTGGAAAGCATATATTTGATTGCCAATGTGCAGATTCTAGCCATTATTGGGGGATTCAAACACCTGAATGGTTGGTAAACAGCTATCTATGGCTCTATTAATTGTTTTAACAATGACCATCTTTTCCCATTTACAGTTTCTATAAGAATTCTATTTTTTCACTTTGTAATTAAAAGCAACTCTTTTTGAACTGAGACAGAATTGGCCTGTCTCTGTAACAAATGCATTTATGTACGTAAAATGAAGTAGGAGTAACTGTTTAGGTAGGACACGTCAAATATTTAACTTTTTGGTGATAACACGATCATTGGAGCTTAGTACTCAGGCTTTAACTTTTTGGTGATAACATGATCATTGGAGCTTGGTACTCAGGCTTTAACTTTTTGGTGATAACACGATCGTTGGAGCTTGGTACTCAGGCTTTAACTTTTTGGTGATAACATGATCATTGGAGCTTGGTACTCAGGCTTTAACTTTTTGGTGATAAGACGATCAGTGGAGCTTGGTACTCAGGCTTTAACTTTTTGGTGATAACACGATCAGTGGAGCTTGGTACTCAGGCTTTAACTTTTTGGTGATAACACGATCATTAGAGCTTAGTACTAAGGGTTCAGTAAAACTTGTGATGTTCTGAGGAGGTAAAAATTGGATGGGCCAGGTACTGATGGAAAGGGTAAGCCATGAGTAAATGGCTAGCAATGTCTGCAGGATATAGTCATTCAAATGACATAGACAGCTTGTCAAAATCAAAACATCCAGTATGGATGTCAGGTGTATGGATGGCAGTGGACATGGCTGTACTAACTTAGTAATGGTAGTATTACGACAGATGGATCTATCAGTCTGATCAATGGCAATGTAAATGTTCAATAGCTCTACTTGACAAGACAGAACAATCTGTAACAGAAACCATAAAGTCAATGAATGGTATGGATCAGGAACCAAATGTCTGGACAGCACAGTCTGCAGCTAAACCAGCATCAAATGTGAAGTGTGGCTAGATAGTATGGATCAAGATCCAGATGGTTGGATGGTATTGTGGGTTGCTGAGATGGTATTAAAACTAAGGTGTGGCTAGACAGCATAAGTCATTTAAGTCAATATAAACCCCATGCAATTGGACTTATTATCCCAAAGACCATGCTCCAACATGCGAGGGGACTTACAGCACCTAGACTGCCTAGAACTGGGTAGAAACTACCCTAGAGTGTCAAAATTCTTGCCTGAAACAGGAAGATGGAAGGATGTAGAAACAGTCATTCAAGTCATCTATAAACCCCATGCACCCAGACTTAACTCATTCGGTCCCGATCCCATCTGTAGGCGTGATCCGGTTTCTGCATTCATTGGCCGATCCCGCCTGTAGTCATGAATTGTTTACTGCATTCAATGGCCGATCCCGTCTCCAGGCATGATGAATGTGTGTTAGATACAACGTCTCTGATTGGTTAGAAATGGTTCATTCCAAGAACTAAACAACTATTAAACCAATCAAAAATGATTTTACTTTCATTTGTGGAAATTTGAATTGTTCAGAAGCCAAGGGCCAAAGTTTGAGAGCGGTTTAACTACACGTGTTCTGTTCATGAAAAATCGTAAATGATGGCGGATGGAAGAGTGATTTTTTTATGAGAGCAAAAATGTGGAGTTTCTCGGGTTTGATCTTGAAAATATTGAGCAAGCTGAGGAAAGATATGTTCAGCAGTTGGATATTTTGTGAGATTTAGATTTGGACATAGAAGTTTCTGAGATTGAATCGTCCGAAGATGATGATGCTGACAGCGATGATGACGGAATTCTTGCGGATAAACGTTGCACATAAGTTTGTAAATACTGAATAAATAAGTTGTGAAAGACTTCAACAAATAGGGAAAAAATTACATCAATGTGTCGACAAATTCATTTGAATTAAATGGTGAAAATTTTGTGAATTTTGTTTAGATATAAGAAGAGAAATTAAGGAAAGAGTAAATGCATGTGCACGATGTTTTCAAACAGGTAAAAACTATGTGGCACAAGCAGTTAGACACAGCTTTGTGCTTCTGAGGCATATCAGCAGAGATACTAAAAACAGTGCTGAGGCCGAATGAGTTAAAGGTCCAGAAACCTTGCTTAGACATGCAGAAGACTTGCACCAACTGGGCTGCCTGGAATTTGCAAGGAAACTCCCCCAAAGTATAAACAATTTCCAGATGTATCTGTCTCCTACAAGTGTGGCCAAAAATATCGGTACTCTCAGTTCTTTGATTTTTTTATGTGCAAATTGTCAATACTCTCAGTGCTTTGATTTCTCATGTCAATCTTTGTTTCATGCAGTTTTCTTTAGAACTGTCAACCATGTATTCTCTGACTGCATGTAGCAGGCAATATACACTTTTTATATTTGATACATGATTTATGAGATTTCTTGCTGGCTTGCATTCTTGCATTATCATACTTAGTCATCAAGGTGGATTCTGAAACAACAAAGTAAGAAGAGAAAGAAAAAAAGAAATGTATACATTTGTCCATCATATCTACCCTCAGTATTATAATTTCAAAACCACTTGAAAGTTTGTTTTCATTTCTCCATCAAATGCATTTGTTAAAAACTCATTTGAGCTTATGTTGAAAGTACTGTAAATCATGCTAACATTAAATACTCTTATTGTTAACTGCATTAAAACATCAGACACAAGTCCTAATGAATATGGTTCTGAATAAACTTTATTGGTGTTCCAAATAATTTCCAGCTGCTAAAGGTGTTGTTGTGCCTGTAATGGCTTTTAGTCTCTAATGTACCAATGGCCTGAATTGTAATGATGTGCCAACAGGAGTCTCGTTCCTGACGTCACAGCGAACAAACATATTTTTTTTAGCTCTGATATTATTGCAAATTTTATTGAAGTTCCTTCGCAAATGGATACAGTTCTTTTATCAAATATTACACCATGTTGCCGAGAGAGAATTGTGGAAGGTTTTTGTGACAATTGTTTCAATATCCTTTAAATATATTCAGAATTACATAGAATGACAAACTGTCATATGTAAACTAACGTTGTTTATTTTAGTGACGTCATTCCCATAATGTCAAGTTTGAAAACTATCTCTCAGTTTGCTTGATTTGTTTACTGTGTAAAACCGGCTTGTTGTATAATTTTAAAAGTTCTACTGAATGCGGCCACCACCATCACCAATTAAAATAGAATAAAGGAACAGGAAAACAAGAGCAAAGAAATAATACCAAGAAGAGGAAACGATTAGCAAACCACCAAGCCATGATCAAAGGAATTGCACAGAACAAAGGAACTCTCAAACAAAGGAACGATAGGAACATGTAACAGAAAACAAAGGAACAAAGGAGAGACTTCTATCGGAGGAGCAGACTGGGTTAGGGCAAAAACAAAAGATAAGTCGTCATTCAATGCTATACGCAATTTAAGTAGAAGAATGCAAACTAGGTCCAAACAAATGGCTCTATTCAATCCAAACACACAAACACACAAGCCACCAAACAACTAAATCAATAAATCAGTAAAAATATTGGATGTATCACAACTCCAAACAGCACCAATAAAGCATGTAAAACAAGCAAGATTAATGCAAGTCGTACCAACCACAGCAAACTCAAATTCAACCAACATCACACTGGGACCTCAAATTCTGGTCACAAACACAGACCAAACAAACCACAAACCAGCAGACATAACTAACACCCCCCACCCACCCCACCAACAGAAACTACTAGAAATACAAAACTACACTCCAGGGAACAATATAAATACAATGCCAATACTATTGCCAATCCTCTTCAAGGAAGCGGAAAAACCAAACACAAATGAAGATATAGACACCACTATTCCAAACCTAACAAATGAATTTGACAGTAACCTACATACCTTAAACTCCCCACAATTAGACCACATAGCCATAACCAGCACCCTAAAATTCATAAAAAATGAAATAACCAATTCTAGAAACATGCAAACAAACCAACAACAGGAAATCAAGCAAACAACAATAAATCAAAACATTAGGAAAGAAACTATACACTCAAGCCAAACTCCTGGACCATCTGGGATAATAACAGCAAGGGAACCACCAACCTATAGGAACAAATCTAATGAATTAGACACTACAAAACTACCCAGTAGCATCACTAATATGGCAACCCAAAGACCCCAAACAACCCAAAACACCCAAAACACATACCTAGTTAATGGCAAGGGCCCACTAAAACCCCAAAACAACCAAAAAAAACCCACAAGTAAGGTTAACTCAAAACAGGAAATAAAACAACAACATAACCCCCAAAACAAAATTTACAATTATCATTCCATTGAACACACCATATACATAAGCAGCAGGTGCAACAGAATTACTAGTCTAAGTACCAATAGTATTATAATGACAGCACTGGCCAAAATTCACACTGGACAATTCAAGCTGATAAGACCAAGGTGAAACTACCTGATTGTCCAATGCAGCACAGTTCAACAGGTGGAAAAATTCATCCAAATTGAAACTATAGGCCCAATAAAGATCAAAGTAGAGAGACACCATAGCACTCAGAGGAAAACACGAGTCACTTCGAACTCCAAACACAGTGAAACCACAACTAATCTGGCTGAACCCACTAAAACCACTATCTTTAAAAAAAGTAATAGCACTAAACAGATACAACATACAAGTATATCGTCTTAAAAATCACAAGGGACAAGGAACAAACAAAGCAGTTATAGAGGCTACCGAGCCATTACCCTCAATAATAAAACTAGGACAGTCAGGAGTGTACCATAAGCTGGAAAACTACATAAATAGGCCAAGATTTTGCACCAAATGCCTGCACTGGGGACACTATGCCCTCAGATGTAGATTCAAACCAAGATTTAAGTACTGCGGAGGTCAACACAAAGGAGAATGCCACACAACTAAACAAAAATGTGCTAACTGTAAAGAAAACCATTATCCTAGATCGACAGAATGCAGATTTGCAATAAAAGAGAAACAAATAGTGGACTTAATGAATGAAAAACACCTCACCTACCATTCTGCCATAAACATTATCTGTAAAAACAACCCCAACACACCAAAATCTACCTATGAAACAATCAATGAGCACCAAAACTCTCCACGCAGAATCAGAATGGAAAACATTGCACAACAAAACATACCCTTGAATCAGGAAACAAAAGAACCAAAAACTACAACCCACATTGTAACAAACCATGACCACCCTGATAACACTCTAGATACAAACAAAACTGTCACCCCAAACATCCCCAAACCTAACACACACCCCAACACAGAATTAATACAGGAAGTAATGAACCTAACAACAGGAACCCTAATGCAAGATCTCAGTAGCATAATGAGAACCCTCAAAACCATTTTCACCATACTAGCTGATTGGACCACAAGACTAACAGATAAAGACAACGTCAAAAATGAATAGTACAAAAAATAATAAAATCACCATCTTGCAATGGAACTGCAGAGGAATCTTTAAAAACCTATCAGAACTGCAGAACAAACTGAATAATACGGCCATAAAACCAGATGTAATCTGCCTACAGGAAACCCTCATAACACAAGAACACAAACGCCTCACCAAACTACAAGGCTATACCCAGGGAATCTTTAAAAACAGACCCATGGGGCAGAAAGGAGGTGGACTAGCAATTTTTTTAATAGATACACTAATCTACTATGAAATAATAGAAGTACCCCCTAACCTAAACATCAATAATAGCATCGAAATAATGTCAGTAATGATAAATATAGGAACCACAAACATTCAAATAATAAATGCATACGACCAAGGGGGCACCTTCTGCCCTACCAACCTAATCTCACTAAAGGCAATCACTAATAACAACAACAACAATCTAATGATCTGTGGTGACTTCAACACACACAGTGAATTATGGGGAGGTAAAAAGAAAGATCAAAGAGGGAAAATGGTTGAAAAATGGATAACTGAGAACAATCTGGTTATCTTAAATGACAGGTCAAACACTAGATTAAACACTGAGGATGGCACTCTCTCAGCCATAGACCTAACCATCACTACCCCAAAATTGGCTCAAATCACAAATTGGTGGGTGGATCAGGTAGATACGTTAGGAAGTGACCATTTTCCCATCACAATCAATATTCAAACAAAAACTCAACACATTCCAAACAAAACCCCACCTAAATGGAGGTACCAACAGGCAGACTGGGACCAATTCCAATTATTACTAGCTAGAGTAAATCCAGATAACTTAGAAAGCCCAAGTATTGACATGTATTATGATAACATAACAGACACAATTATAGAAGCAGCTAACCGATGCATACCAAAGACAACTAATATCCAAAATAAAAACCCTGTACCATGGTGGACTAAACAGTGCACTATAGCACATAAAGACAAAAAAATGGCCTTAAATAAATATAAACGCACCAAAAATTCTATCTACTTCCAGCAATATAAAGATAAAGAAAAAGCACTAAAACAAACTATAAAAACTGCTAAAATTAATGTATGGCAAACCTTTTGCTCTAAACTGAGTCTAAAATCAAACTCAAAACAAATATGGGACAAGATAAAAGCCATAAAAGGGAAAGCAACTACCTCAGCCCCAAAAATTAAAAATGCCATAACAAATAAAGATAAGGCAGACCTCCTAGCGAAGCATTTTTCGAAAATTAGTAGCAACAATAATCACACCAGAAACTTTCAAGAACACAAAAAACTAATGGAGGGAACCCAACCTCAAATGTTTCAAGACCAAGGAACAAAAGAATCTCACCTAAATAGCGACATCACAGTACATGAATAGAAGATAGCCCTACGATCCAAAAACGAAACATCCCCTGGTAAGAATCAGTTAGGTTACATTATCTATAAAAAACCACCTATCAATACAACAATAGTCATAATCAAACTCTTTAATAGGATATGGGATAAAGGCCAACTACCCACCAAATAGAAACAGGCCATAGTAATACCAATCCCCAAGCTAGGTAAAGATCCCAACAACATAAATTCGTACTGACCCATCTCCCTTACAAACAATATTTGCAAAATAATGGAGACAATAATCGCAAATAGGTTAAAACACCACCTAGAAACCAATAACCTACTCTCCATAAATCAATATGGCTTTCGGAACAAACGGTCCACCACTGATCAACTTCTCAGATTGGAAACAGACATCAAACTTGCTTTTAACACACATAGGAAAACCGATCACAACCTCATAGCGGTTTTTTTACACCTAGAAAAAGCGTTCGACCTAGTATGGACCAATGGACTAATGGCCAAATTAAACCAATTTGGAATAACTGGACACTTGTTAAACTGGATTGGCGATTTCCTCACAGGCCAAAAAATTACCACAAGAATAGACAATACCCATTCGGAAGAATTTTCAATTGAAAATGGAACACCGCAAGGCAGTGTAATAAGTCCCTTACTATTTAACCTAATGGTAAATGACCTTGACCTCAATGCAATCTCTGCAAAAATAAACTTGTCACAATTTGCAGATGATAGTGGCATATGGAGGAATGGAAATCCTGCCAGTAGCACAGTAGTTAAAGAAATCCAGCAGAGCCTAGACAACATAGGGAGATGGGCGGACAAATGGGGTTTCAAAATATCTCATGAACAAACTGTGGCAATCATATTCACCCCCAAACGAAATAACAACCTAGTCTATCCAAACTTCTATATACAAAATCAATTAATCAGATACGTAACAGTAGTAAAATTCCTAGGAATGTTATTTGACAACCACCTCACATGGAAACAGCACATTGAACAACTCGCCCAGAATTGTAACAAAGATCTCAATTTACTCAGGAACATCACAGGGACTGACTGGGGATCCAACCAGGAAACCCTCCTCACGATATATAAAAGCCTAATTAGATCAAAACTGGATTACAGTTGCCAAGCATATAACTCGGCTAAGCAACCTGTACTACAAAAACTTGACACTATCCAGAGAAAAGCCTTACTATTATACACAGGAACACTCCCCTCAACATCATTAGAAGAACTACAAACACTAACAGGAGAACTACCCTTAAAATTACGTAGGCAAGAACTGCTTCTCTGATACTCCATTCGATTAGATACCCACCCAGACAATCATCCCACCAAAATAGCTATAAATAAGTGTAAAGTTGTCTTCAAACCCAAAATCGTACCCATCACACCAAGTGGCAAAGTAATCCTTGAACTAAGAGAAAAGATACCTCTACTAAAAAAACAGGTAACCAACAATACAGACCAGAACAAATCACCATGGTTACAAAACCCACCAAGGATTAACATTGAAGCTACCAAATTAGGCAATAAAGAAGGACAAGAAAACTTACTAAAACCTGTACTGGTAAACAAAATCAACCAAAAATACCCAGACTATGTTAAAATATATACCGATGGATCAAAAACAAACAACCCACCAAGAACAGCAGCAGCAATAGTCATCCCTGAATTCAATATACAAACAGGATCCAGATTACCTGACTATTGCTCCATTTACACCACTGAATTCTGGGCTATACTTGAATCACTACAATGGATCAAAGACAACCAAATACCTAAAGCAGTCATTATAAGCGATTCCCTAAGCATTATCAAATCGATCCAAAATCGCAATACACACTCTAGGGAACAATTCCTCAACAGAGCATGCCAATTAATCGATGATATCACCACAGCACATAAAAAAGTCGAGCTCACATGGATACTGTCGCACAATGGAATCTCTGGCAATGAAACAGCAGACAAAGTTGCAAAAACCAAACTAGGAGATCAAAACTCTATCAAGCTTAACTATAGCTCTACAGAAGCAATAAGCTTCACACAAACATATATAGACCAAACATGGCAAGATTTTTGGAACTCCTCCACAAAAGGTAAAAAGCACCATGAAACCCCCAAAAACGTAGATAGGAACATACAGCTACCTAAGGGTACCTATTTAGAACAGAAAACCATAAACAGGATAATAACTGGAAAAACTAAACTAGCAAGCAGTTTTGGGAGGTTTATAGGACCCAAACCAGCAACTATTAACTGCTTTAACTGCCACACCACCGAAGATATACACCACATATTCAATATATGCCCAAAATATCAACCCGCTTGGAAATTATTTATCAAAAACCAAAAAGAGATTGGATCACTACATACATACCCAGAGTTACTTATGGACTCTAATAAAAATAAACAATCAGCATATAAAAATATAAATCAATTCATAGACCCAGCAGAACTTAGGAACAAAATATAATTACTATCTCCACAAAACCAAAAGACCCAGTAACTAGCTAAATAAATTTAGAAGCCACCACATAAAAAGCCATAACATGTCATTCAATTTTATAAAAGTATTAATAAATAATTCACTTACTAAGCACCTATAAAAAACTAAGGAAACCACAAAATCGGATGTCCTAGATGTCCTTAATGAACGAAGTAATCAGCTAGGATTCCGGTCCTAGATGTCCTTAATGAACCATGTAATCGGCTAGGACTCCGGTCTCTTGCTATTAATAAAGTATAAATAACATTCAATCTCTAAAAACATTAAGTAATAAATAACTTAAAGAGGTAATATCTAAAAACTTATAAATAACATAACATAGGAAACACACCCTAAACACCTCGACTAGTAATACCATAATAACCTTGATAATCTCTCTTCATACATGATTTCTACTAAGAACCTCTATAAACAGCATAGAACATCCCCCCTCCTTTTAGAACATTTTGAAAAAGAAAGAAAAAAAAGAAAAAAAGAAAAAAAATTCGCAAGAAACACCAGGCAAATGCAACAAGAAACCAGCGATGTAAAGCAAGCAGGACCGTTCCCAAGCTCTCCTTCCCACTAATGACAGCCAACCATTCAACTGTAAGGAATCTTTATGGACCCACAGATTGAGGCCAAACTATCAGGGTTCCTTGAATCCATAAAAGCCTGGGGGAGGTGGCACCATTCCCTTCCCCAGGAACAACTAGCAGGCTGCGGTGCAGTCAGAAAAAAGTGGCACATACACAATTATGCGCACGCCACTATAATTAAACTCAACAACAACAACAAATGTGCCAACAGTCTTTTGTTGAATCACAGTAATATAATCCCAAGTTTCCTTGTTTGCATTCACCATAATTCCCAGTTAATGTCACTTTCCTAGAATATTATTGAGCACTTTGTATTTCCAGAAAAGAATAATTTGAATTAAATAATTTCAGCCCAGATCAAAAACTGAACACAACAAATGATTCTGCCTGAAGATCTTATTGCAGAAATGAATCATTTCTAGATAAACAAGATTATATTAAAAAAAACTAAGACACAAAAGAAGAGCCAGGTTGTAGGACAAAAGTTCATTTCCAGAATGACCACTTAGGTGGCCTAGTGGTTAGAGCATCGGATGTGGGAAGTGACACACTGGTTTGAACACCAGCCAAGTCATACAAAAGACTTATAAAAATGGTACTACCACTTCCCTTGCTTGGTGCTCAACATTAAGATTAAGAGGTTAGTGTTAGGACTGGTCAGCCTGGTGTCAGGATAATCTGACTAGGTGGGACATGAGGCCATGTGTCTGTGGCATGATTCCTCAGTGCTAGACATTACTATAAACTGCCGCACATCAGACATCATAGTGGAATAACTGAAAAATTGTTGAAGCTAGGTAAAAAAATCAAAATCACACGCACTCACATGCAAGCTTCCAGAACAATCCAAGCTATAACTAACCAGGTTTATTACTAAAATTATAATAAAAAACATGCATGTCAACTATAATGTCCTTGACTCAGACCAAGATACTGATCCTAATATTTAACCCACACTCATAGAGAAATATAAACTATGTATTAGTTGTTTACAGAAAAACAATAATCAGTGATTCTGGTATGGTAGACAATAAACTTGATTTTGGACAAGGTCAACTACAAAATACAATTTTACATACCCCATAGCATATAATGAATTTGTACAAAAATATATAACAAAGAATGAAAATTAAACACTTGTTAAATTTTCATGCCCAGTTACTTTACATTCCTCTGAAAACATGTATTGTGTATATTGTCATAGATTTACTCTCATAGTCCCCTACATCTAGTGTATACAGACATTTTATTCATTTAGGAATGATTCATTTATCTTTAATCATAACTTCATATTTGATTTTCCACTCCTGGAACAGTTTTCAATCTTCTTTCCCAATCTAATTATTTCATTGAATGCACACCAATACTGCCAAAACATGACCATTCCTGCAATTATTTCATACTGAATGGGTGCTGTCAATCTTGCTGATAGAACAGTGGGGAATTACATGTAAACTTCATTGCTATTGTTTCTGGATCTGTCTTGTTCCAATCTGTCATTTTGGGTCAGACCAGCTTCATAACTGTAATAAAGTGGATAGAATTTAGTTCTATGTTATTGAGAGAGCACGCCAGATGGATTAAGATTACGTGATATATACAATTTTTAGATTTGATGCAAATTAAAACAGTCTTTTCAATGATGTTGTTTGGTTCTTTCATTATTGGCTCTATTTGAGATGGGATTTTGTGTGGAAGTGTGTGAAATCACATTATCCTAGACAAATCTTAAGGTATAATGAAAAATTTGTCACAAGTTTTTTAATATCAGTAACAGGTTGCTGTTGTCTAGCTTCCTCTTTTTCTAGACAGAAAATACTCCTGACCATATAAGAATTCATTCTACCATGAAGAGACTTTCTGGAAACTTCCAATGTCTTACCATTACCAGGGCCCATTCACACAAACCTTCATTCTTTTACCAATCACTACCATCATTAAATTGACTTCAAATACCTCATAGAAGATGTGCCTTTGCTTTGCATCATTGTTGCAGATTTAACATTTTCATTATGTGCATCAGATTTACTGGGAAATTACTCTTAGACTGGAATTAGCTCTGCCTCTCTCTCTCTAATTATTGGAATTTTTCTGTACATATTTTCATCACCTAATCTTGCAGGTTACACCCCAGAAAGTGGTCACAGTGTGACAATTATTGTGTTTGAGAATTATTTCACTTCTTTTTCCTGCTCAGGTAGGTATTTAGTTAATCACTATCCTTGCCTCCTTGGTATGCCCTCTCATCTTGGTTCCATTTTTTTGTTTTAATACAGCAACACATTATCAGAATTCATATTCCTTAAAGACTTTTGCTTATTTTCATTCTCTGGATGGAGGTTCCACACCAGTCTTAACTGTTAATTATGTGTGTTTAGTGAATGAATACTTTTCATTCTTAAAGTCAATTTAGAATAGTAGCCCTTATTACTGTTACTCAGGGGGCCCCGAGTGGCCAAGTGGTCTAAAGCGCTCATCGTTACAGATCACTGCAATCTCACCTCTGTCTGCATGAGTTTGAGTCTCAGGCTCAGCTAACGCTGGCATGTGAGAAAGCCTGCCAGTAGCTTCTCGTGGGTCGGTGATTCTTCCCAGGGTTTTCCAGGGTTCTTCCTCCACCAATTATACTGGCCGCCATTTATAGCCTATCTTGTGCTGAAAAATGGCATTAAACCCTACAACAACAACAACATTACTGTTACTTTATTATGGGCATCTTGCCAGCTGTTTATTTGCACTGACTTTTGACCCTAATATTCAGAATAAGTGCTCCCTACATTCTTGTTATTAAAACATTGGTATTGTTGTCATTTTAATTCTCTTAATCCAGTACTCAGCATAAGCATTGCTGACTTCATTGTAATTAAATCTCTGTCTAATATGGTTGTTTTAATTCATTTGATAAACCACACTAGGCAGGCAAGATCTTGCTGTTTAAAAGTTGTTTTGACTTAGTTCCACACAGGGACTTTTGCACTGTGTTGACATAGTTCCACACAGGTACTTTTGCACTATATTGACTTAGTTCCACATATTACTTTTGCACTGTGCTGACTTAGTTCCACACAGGTACTTTTGCATAGATGTCGCTGATGATAATTAAGTGGATTAACAAAAGAAGGAAGGAAGAACATCCAAGAGGATGCAGTAGAGAAGGTTTAATGACCTATTTCTGGCATTCTACTGCCAGATTTTCTGGATACACCCAAAATGGGGAGGAGGTGGATTTTTACTAATCATCTGCCTTTCCTCCTTAACACATTAACCCCTGGTGATGAGTTTAAGTGGCAGGAGGTAGTAGCCTACTGCCAAGCTCTGTGGCATCAAAGTCATGTATGATACTCTAAAGTGGGTGGTATTATAGAAAGGTAGACAGATGTAGCTCTACAATGATACCAAATAATCTGGAATTTCTAGTTGCACTACAAAATACAGAGGGAAAAATCTCATTTTTTGGACCCAAATTTTTTCTTTCCTAATTTCGCCTGTGGTCGGAATCCGATTTTGTGTCCGGATTTTATACTTTTTGGTCTCAGATCTAAAGCAAACTGGTATGAACTGCAAACAGACAGAGGAACCTTTGCAAAAGTAGGATAAAATGGGCATTTGGAATTTAGAGTGGTCTTGATATGAAAATAATGGGTCAATTAAGCAAAAAAAAGGAAAAAAAATCCAACTTTTACCCTTCTGCTTATGTGCAAGCCAAATAGCCAGCGAAAAACTATGTTTCTAACACAACTAGGCAGTATGTTATTGGAAGATCACCTGGAAGTTGGTGTTTTAGGATGTATTCAGAAATAGCTTTCAAAATGTGTTTCCTACTCGAATTTCAGACGAAAACAACAAAAACCTCCAGGGGTTAATGTGTTAAAGAAGTTTCTGCACTTAGAACCTTTTACAATGGAGACTACAGCCTGTCAGGAATCCCATAAGACCCAGCAACTGGGTGTTCTCCATCAATCTTCAGGCTGTGTATCTTTACATATTAATCATACATATTCACTCAGGTCAACGCTTTTTACTGAAAATTTCGTTTGTGCAGAGTAAGGGTCATCTTATATGCATGACATACATAAAAATTTGATAAATCTGGGACTACTGTTGGAAACTAAATGTTTGCAAAACATAAAAATACTGTTTTTTCAAATATCTTTTACATATTTATGCCAATATTCCCATTCCGAAATGTTTATATTGGTATGCACTTAGCCTATCTATTTCATGATGGTATACATTACAGTACTTGGAAATATAGTTATTTAGATTTAAATTATCTTTTGACAGTATTATCAGTAAATTAAATACAACCCCACAAAGCAAGTGTCTCTCAGTGTTACTTACTGTAGGTGTTTACTAGCAAGCATATTGCTTCCATTTTTGTGCAAGTCCAAACAACCCAAGTGATATTTCCCAAAATTTCAGCCCAATAAACCCTGGCTCATAAAGGCAGCACTAAGTTTGTTATCGGGTTGATATGCCTTATGATTAAAGTGCAGAGTTAATAATTGCTCAGTGCAAAGTAGAGTTCTGCAACTTCCTGTGCAATGTTTGACCATAATCCCATAGTTTGTAAAGGCTTCAGCCTATTTGACTTCCAACCCTTTGATCAAGCTGTGAGTTTGCTACTGGTTCATTGCGAAGTAATAGGGTGGTTATTTGAACTCTCTGTAATTTTGCTGCACAATGGAAATGTGTTCTATTGCAATCTTTAATTGATTTCACAGACTGTGATCAAAGTGTTGCTCATCCCAAGCTCAGTCTCTACATAAGCACCATCACCATGGAAATGGAAGGGAGGAAATGGAGCTGGATGATATTTATAAAGACTAGATGATTTACGGTGACTCACTGATGATGGAGGATTTCAGAACATTATCAGACAATGACAATGAATTCCTTAACTTTGTACCAGTTGACATTAGATAGTGACATTCATAGGATACTGTCAATCACAAAAATGTGGACTTGACTTTGACTGTTTATTTGAACGATGTGTGGAATTAACATACTACAGGATATTGTGAATTGGATCATTCTGAATTACTAGTTTTAATAGTATGTGACCTAAAAATTGAATTAATGGATTTATTATATAAATCAATTTTAATAGATTTTATTACATAAAGATGTATAAGTTGCAATAGCCATTTTATTTGTGACATATTCTACTCATTAATATAATTGTATTTTAGACTGGTTTAGTCTTTACTTTTCCAATCCATCCATAGTTTACTTTTCCAATCCATCCATAGTTTACTTTTCCAATCCATCCATAGTTTACTTTTCCAATCCATCCATAGTTTACTTTTCCAATCCATCCATAGTTTACTTTTCCCAAGTGCAACTCTCACTCAGCTGCTGACAAATTAACCCTTCAGACAGATACAAATTGTAAAATACACCCAACATAAAAGAATTAAAGTCTGTAATCCTAAAGAAAGTGTGGTGGGAGACTTATAGTCTAGTTGACTTACAATTGAATATATACAGCATCTTTCTTCCTTAAAGGTGATCCAGATTCTTTCGGATGGGAGGTCTTCCAGATTTGCACTCTGCCATTTAGTTTAGTCTCTTCACTAAGAGCCTTTTTCCAGGGTCATGGGAGTAGTTGCCATCCACTGAGTGAGGCCTCCTTTCAGAACCTCACACTCAGCGATATTGTGTTTTGATTTGCTCTAGTTTCTTCGAGAAGGTGCATTGAATTCATGCTTGTCTATTGACACTGGCTGTCTCTAGTTTTATTGGAGATTACAATTCCATTTCTCCTCTTAATGTGAACCAGGATTTTTAGAGTCCATGAGGTGCCAACCATTTCTGCCTCATGGTCTTACTTTAATCACTCCTTCCTGGAGGGCAGCATGTTGCAGCCTTAGGAGTGGGAGGTGTTGCACTTCTCTTCCCCTGGCCCAGAGTAGCATGTTGCTCCCTCCAGTTAGGGAGTGGGAGGTGTTGTACTTCTCACCTCCTGGCCCTGAATAGCATGTTGCTCCCTCCAGTTAGGGAGTGGGAGGTGTTGTACTTCTCATCTCCTGGCCCTGAATAGCATGTTGTTCCCTCCAGTTAGGGAGTGGGAGGTGTTGCACTTCTCACCCCCTGACCCTGAATAGCATGTTGCTCCCTCCAGTTAGGGAGTGGGAGGTGTTGTACTTCTCACCCCCTGGCCCCCAAATAGCATGTTCCTCCCTCCAGTTAGGGGGTGGGAGGTGTTACACTTCTCACCCCCTGGCCCAGAGTAGCATGTTGCTCCCTCCAGTTAGGGAGTGGGAGGTGTTGTACTTCTCACCTCCTGGCCCTGAATAGCATGTTGCTCCCTACAGTTAGGGGGTGGGAGGTGTTACACTTCTCACCCCCTGGCCCAGAGTAGCATGTTGCTCCCTCCAGTTAGGGAGTGGGAGGTGTTGTACTTCTCACCTCCTGGCCCTGAATAGCATGTTGCTCCCTACAGTTAGAGAGTGGGAGGTGTTGTACTTCTCACCTCCTGGCCCTGAATAGCATGTTGCTCCCTCCAGTTAGGGGGTGGGAGGTGTTACACTTCTCACCCCCTGGCCCGAGTAGCATGTTGCTCCCTCCAGTTAGGGAGTGGGAGGTCTTGTACTTCTCACCCCCGACCCTGAATAGCATGTTGCTCCCTCCAGTTAGGGGGTGGGAGGTGTTACACTTCTCACCCCCTGTCCCGAGTAGCATGTTGCTCCCTCCAGTTAGGGAGTGGGAGGTCTTGTACTTCTCACCCCCTGACCCTGAATAGCATGTTGCTCCCTCCAGTTAGGGGGTGGGAGGTGTTACACTTCTCACCCCCTGGCCCGAGTAGCATGTTGCTCCCTCCAGTTAGGGAGATGGTGCACCACATACAACAAGTACAGGAATTTTTTCTTTGGGACCTATTGCTGCAGCAACAGCATGTTGCCCAACATGACAACAATATTCTATAACATGGACCTCTCCCTCAACAGTGAGTACATTCCATTTTTTCAGTTTTTATCTGTTATCACAAGAGCATCAGCTACCCTCCTAACTTACAAATTCATATACATGATAGTTACAAGTAATGTATTGCATAACTAAAATGTAGTTGGGGGGGTAATTATGCAATACTTACCCATCACTATTGCTGTGTACCCTCCTCCTACCTCAAGTTCTTGCATAATCGTCATCTGTAAAAAAAAAAAGGACCTTCAGTGTGTATCCCAGGCCAAGTACATGGGTGGATTGCATCATACTGAAAATTCTCCACTCTATGGGAGGATGCTGTAATGAATATTTAATTTATAGTGTGTGCTTAACATTTGTCCATGATTGTAAGTTCTAAACAGTTGTTGTTTTTTATGGGGTTCAATGCCATATTTCAGCACTTGATAGGCTATACATGACAGCCAGTATAACCTGTGGAAGAAGAACCCAGGAAAACCCTGGAAAGAACCACTGACCCATGGGAAGCTACTTGTAAGCTTTCTCACATGCTCATATTGGCTGAGATCAAGAGTCTAACCCACACAGGCAGATGTGACATGGCAGTGATCTGTGACAATGAACACTAAGATGACTCAGCCACTCAGGTCACAGTTGTAAACAAAATGTTTACATGGCATTTGATAAATAAATATTTCATTTCAGTAAGAATCCATTTATTGTCAGAGTTTAGAGTTGTATTGATGAAATCAGATATGATTCAAGAGAAATTATTTATTAAAAATATTCATTGGAATTACTAAAGTATTCATTGATGTTTGGATTAATACATTACTTTGATGTTGGTGAACTTATTCAAAAACATTCTAAATTGCATCATTGTACTGTCAGGAAATTCAAGACTAGTGCAATGCATTCAGAACAGTCTATAGTTTTAAACTTGTGATAAGACATTAATGATTATTTGGAATTTAATTCACAATATAGTGTCTTTTGAATTTTCATGTATTGTAGGGAAATAAATTGGTTGTTGATTTAAATTTAATTGTTGTTCAAATTCTTACATATTTTAAGACCTAGAGTCATAACAATAGATTCACACTGAATGGATGGTGGGTTTTTGGCAATAAAATTTATAAGCCGTACAATAGGGATGGGTAATTATTGCATGATTAAAATTACTTTTATCTGCCCCCACCCCTAACCTACATATCACATGGGCAGCTGTCAAATACCCAGATGGTAGACTTTTATTTCAACACATCATTACCACTATACAACGTCTGTGCATGATTTAGCATACTGATCATGACAATCAAATCATTAAATATGTATTGAATAAAGATGATACTAGTCCCAGTACAAATGTCAAAAGAGATGTGACTGTATTTGGCACTTGTATAAGTGATGCCACTGTGAAACAAATGACATCTGATGCAGGGGTTGTCATTGCACAACCAAGATACTAACAACTAATTACAGACATGAATAGGTTGAAACCTATTGAAGTCTGCAACAGACTACTTGTAACAAATGATGCACAACAAATGATGCACTAGATGAAAATGTGATGCGAGTTGTTGATTACTAAACCAGTTCTTCATTCCATAACTGATTTTTCTTTTACAAGAATCAAACAATGGAATAGCTTGTAGCTATGCAGTATGATTCAACCAAATGCTCTTCCAATTAAAATAACCACTATTCACTTGTATTGCTCATTGTCAACATAATGGAAATCTGTTGAAGAGCTTCAAATAGCCACTGTTTACTTATATTGCTCATTGTCAACATAATGGAAACATGTAGAGGAGCTTAAAATAACCACTGTGCACTTATATTGCTCATTGTCAGCATAATGGAAACCTGTAGAAGAGATTAAAATAGCCACTGTTTACTTGTATTGCTCATTGTCAACCTAATGGCAACCTGCAGAAGAGCTTAAAATAGCCACTGTTTATTTGTATTGCTCATTGTCAGCATAATGGAAACATGAAGATGAGCTTAAAATAACCACTGTGCACTTATATTGCTCATTGTCAGCATAATGGAAACCTGTAGAAGAGATTAAAATAGCCACTGTTTACTTGTATTGCTCATTGTCAACATAATGGCAACCTGCAGAAGAGCTTCAAATAGCCACTGTTTACTTATATTGCTCATTGTCAACATAATGGTAACCTGTAGAAGAGCTTAAAATAGCCACTGTTTACTTGTATTGTTCATTGTCAACATAATGGAAACCTGTAGAAGAGCTTAATATAGCCACCATTCACTTATATTCCTCATTGTCAATATAATGGAAATCTGTAGAAGAGCTTAAAATAACCACTGTGCACTTAATTTGCTCATTGTCAGCATAACGGAAACCTGTAAATGAGCTTAAAATAGCCGCTGTTTACTTATATGCTCATTGTCAGCATCATGGCAAACCTGTAGAATAGCTTCAAATAGCCACTGTTCACTTAATTTGCTCATTGTCAACATAAGGGAAACCTGTTAAAGAGCTTAAAATAGTCACTATTCACTTACATTGCTCATTGGCAGCATCATGGAAACCTGTAAAAGACCTTAAAATAGCCACTGTTTACTTATAGTGCTCATTGTCAACATAATGGAAATCTGTAGAAGAGCTTATAATAGCCACTGTTTACTTGTATTGCTCATTGTCAACATAATGGAAACCTGTAGAAGAGCTTAATATAGCCACTGTTAACTTATATTGATCATTGTCAACATAATGTCAACCTGTAGAAGAGCTTAGAATAGCCACTGTTCACTTATATTGTTCATGGTCAGCATAATGGTAACCTGTAGAAGAGCTCAAAATAACCATTGTTCACTTAATTTGCTCATTGTCAACATAATGGCAACATGCAGAAGAGCTTCAAATAGCCACTGTTTACTTATATTGCTCATTGTCTACATAATGGCAACCTGCAGAAGAGCTTAAAATAGCCACTGTTTGCTTGTATTGCTCATTGTCAACATAATGGAAACCTGTAGAGGAGCTTAAAATAACCTCTGTGCACTTATATTGCTCATTGTCAACATAATGGAAATCTGTAGAAGTGCTTACAATAGCCACTGTTTACTTGTATTGCTCATTGTCAACATAATGGAACCTGCAGAAGAGCTTAAAATAGCCACTGTTTACTTGTATTGCTCATTGTCAACATAATGGAAATCTGTAGAAGACCTCAAATAACCACTGTTCACTTCATTTGCTCATTGTCAAAATAATGGCAACATGTAGAAGAGCTTAAAATAGCCACTGTTTACTTATATTGCTCATTGTCAACATATTGGCAACCTGTAAAAGACCTTAAAATAGCCACTGTTTACTTGTATTGCTCATTGTCAATATAATGGAAATCTGTAGAAGAGCTTAAAAAAGCCACTGTTTACTTATATTGCTCATTGTCAGCATAATGGCTACCTGTAAGAGAGCTTAAAATAACAACTGTTTACTTATATTGCTCATTGTCAACATAATGGAAACATGTAGAAGAACTTAAAATAGCCACTGTTTACTTATATTGCTCATTGTCAGCATAAAGGAAACCTGTAGAAGAGCTTAAAATAGCCATTGGTTACTTATATTGCTCATTGTCAACATAATGGCAATCTGTAAAAGAGCTTAAATGGCCACTGTTTACTTATATTGCTCATTCTCAACATAATGGAAACCTGTAGAAGACCTTCAAATAGCCACTGTTCACTTATATTGCTCATTATCAAGATAATGTCAACCTGTAAAAGAGCTTAAAATAACCACTGTTTACTTGTTTTGCTCATTGTCAACATAATGGACACTGTAGAAGAGCTTAAAATAGCCACTGTTTACTTATATTGTTCATTGTCAACATAATGGCAACCTGTAGAAGAGCTCAAAATAATCACTGTTCACTTAATTTGCTCATTGTCAACATAATGGCAACCTATAGAAGAGCTCAAAATAAACACTGTTCACTTAACTAGCTCATTGTCAACATAATGGCAACCTGTAGAAGAGCTTCAAATAGCCATTGTTTAGTTATATTGCTCAATGTCAACATAATGGCAACATGTAGAAGAGCTTAAAATAGCCACTGTTCACTTATATTGTTCATTGACAACATAATGGCAACCTGTAGAAGAGCTCGAAATAACCACTGTTCACTTAATTTGCTCATTGTCAACATAATGGCAACATGTAGAAGTGCTTAAAATTGCTCACTGTCAACATATTGGCAACCTGTAGAAGAGCTCAAAATAGCCACTGTTCACTTAATTTTCTCATTGTCAACAATAATGGCAAACCTGTAGAAGAGATTTTAGGTATTAGTGCATACATAAAATTAAAATGTCAGTGACAAATGGAACAAACTGTGTTGATGTCTTTTGTTATGCTCTGTTATGATTAATTTGCACCCAAGTATCTGTCTTCAGAAAGTATGTGTTAACCTATGTGTAGCTAGGATGACATTTTGTGTTGTGAGCATTTGTGAAGGAACAAGTTACAGAGGGACCTAAAAAAAACTAAAGGACGAAAATATATGGAAGGAGGCAAAAGTATGGGAGGGCTTCTGGTATCATTGTTGAACACTTGTTTATAATCATTTTGAAATTTACTGTGAATAAAATCTCTTTATAATGGTGATGTTTGTTTTTCTTTATAAATTATATTTAATTTCAGGATAAACTGTATTTAAGAGAATTTTGAAAACATCCCACATGGTTTCCATACACTTCACATGTGAACCAATGTACACATTGTGTATTACATCATTAATTTTTGTGCTGAATAGGAGACATACTAGTTTTATTGTTCATTGAAAATTAAGCAAGATTTCTTTTTTTGAAACAACATTTATTTTGAGAAACAGCATCAAAGCATGTGTTGTCATCATTTTTTTAATTCTTGATGTATGGGTTCGGCTCAAGATAAATTGCTGACTGTGAGGGATGGGACCAGTTTGTTTGGGGCGTGAAATGAATCATAATTAGAGTATGTTTGATAATGATCCAACAGATATGTCAGTGTAGGGTTAAGTGTAGGGAATGACAGATGACAGGGTTGAGACAAACCAGAGCAAAATTTGGGGAAATATTGGGCCATTTAAAACAGGTGTCACAAAATGATATTATCCAGAATAGTTGTTGATACAGGCAGACTAGAAAGGATTATTGTGACTTTGATGGGAATGTCAAAATTGTGGGTAGAGAAAGTTATCTTGGTTGGCTAAGCTAAATGAATGGATGTGTAATCCTCAGACTGAATTCCATGGTTTTAGTATCATACAATGAAGCTTTAGGCAGTCCAAGTTTTGCTGCTGAGGGGAAAGTCTGAGAAAAATCATAAGTAATTTTCCTTGTCAAAGGAACATGTGTCTGGAACAATTTGAGAGACCAGGAACCAAAGAAGAGACAGAGGTAATTCTCTGATGATATAGGAGTGAGTCTCAGAAAAGGCACGGTGTTGTCTCATTCATATATAACATACATTTATTCATCTTAAATTTATCTATTAGTTTTTCCATGAGTTTGGAAGCTAAGAGCTTGCATGTTGTTCTACATGACTCATATATAGCATAGTTTACGAATCTTGCTTGGTTGCTACCAGTGTTTTATAGCATGGTTGAGGAATTGTGCTTGCTTGCTATCAGTGTTTTATACCATGGTTGATGAATTGTGCTTGCTTGCTACCAGTGTTTTATACCATGGTTGATAAATTGTGCTTGCTTGCTACCAGTGTTTTATACCATGGTTGATGAATTGTGCTTGCTTGCTACCAGTGTTTTATACCATGATAAATAGATAACAATAATCAAAGCACCATAAGGAGAGGGGAGATCGCACATCATCACCACCACATGACAAAGTAATTCTGAAATTTCTGCTTATCCATAAGCCATTCTTTGATTGTTGTCTTGACAGTTTTAAGTTGACTATGAACTTTGGATCTCATTTCACCATATGAACCCTATTTATGATATATAAAGCTTATCATTCACTGAGTATAACTTTTCACTCAAGTCCTTTACTCTCCATGATTACATTTTAGAACATTGAAACCAAGCAGTTTAAACCAAGAAGACTAGAAAAAGACAACTATGCACAAATAAAATTATCTTTTGCAGCCGACACATTTTCTTTTAAATAATTCTCCAAATTTGCTTAATAGCCTATAATTACTACTACAACAATGAAATATCCAGGATATAATTTGCGCTTACATAAATTTATATAAAATAACAGATGTTGTTATGGCTCACTGATTTCTAGGTCAATACAAATATTTTCCAGTATCAGCAACATGCTGAAATAAACTAGTTGAAACATAATAAAGTTAAAACGTTTAATTCCTGTAGAAACAGCCATGTAAAATTTTGCAAACATAACTGTTTTTCTGTTTTATTTGTTTGTCTTGCCCATGTTTTGTATTTGCATTTGAGAAAGACTCATTAAAGAGTCAAAAGCGCTCAGACTAATTAAATACTAGTTTCACACTGTTCATTGTCAGTTTGTTGCATTTATCTTAATCAATCCCCGACACACAAGAGCTTCTGTTGGTGGGATTTGCATGTCTTGAATTATTTTATTATACCTACCATAATGATTTTATATGAAGGACATAATTAACAGGATTAAATAACACAGGTCCCTTTTAATAGATTTAAAAAACAAACAAACAACAAACTCTTCTTCAACTTGCTGGTACTTTATTAGGTTCTTATAAAAGTGCTCTTGGGGATTGATGTGACAGCTGATTGACTCTCTTCAAGCTTTGATAGAAGATGTTATGTATACTTAATCTGTATTTTTGAGTGGATTTTCTGAATGATTATATGTTATGTATATCTGATTTTGTCCATAATCAATTCAGTGGTCTACCTGAGTAGTAATATTTATTCTGTAAACAACATAATGAATAGCTAATATTTCTCTGATTATAGGTTAAATATTCAGATCATTATTATTAGAGATAAGCATGTTTATTTGAATCTGAGTCTTGGTCATTAGCACATTGGCACATTATAGACTACAGGAACCTCAAGACGTTAAATATTGGAATTTATTTGGAACACTGCTGAAATTCAGTTGGAACACTAAGCATTTGGACTTGTGATATAATTTTTAGGACCATTTGGAATTTAATTCACAATACTATAAGTTCTTTTTTTTTTTAATTATTCTGCGGAGATAAATTATTTTTTACAAAACTTGTTGCTTTTCACTCTTTTCTATTACAAAGTTTAAGTCATAACAAAGAGACCCAGCCACAATTATACTGTTTACATTGAACAGAATTTAAAGATTCAAAAATTAATTTCACCTGTCAAATATTTAATTGGTGTTTATTTCTTCCAATGTTGCCACCTGTTAGCATTTAGCAGAATTTTCTATTGACCACTATTTGACCCTAAATTATTCACAGTGTATTGAGAAATATTTTCTTTACAATGAAATCTAACAAAATTATGATTTCTTATTAAAACTTGCAAATTTCATGATGCTGAATGTTTGGCAGTAACTGCCATATTTGATGATAGAATGAACAATATATAAAGGTTTCATTTACCATTTCTGATCACAATTTTCTTCACAATCAGCACACAGGGGCCAAATTTTTTAAATATTATTTTTTACAAAAGCTGGATTTGTGCCAGGCACTGCATTATAATAATGCTTGCCAATTATCAAGGTGTGAGTTATCAAGGGTGTGGTGCATATGTCTTACTATTTTCATGTTTACATTTTTTTGG
Organism: Sinohyriopsis cumingii; assembly: GCA_028554795.2. Classification (NCBI taxonomy): domain Eukaryota; kingdom Metazoa; phylum Mollusca; class Bivalvia; order Unionida; family Unionidae; genus Sinohyriopsis; species Sinohyriopsis cumingii. The sequence goes on along the minus strand of CM068826.1, from coordinate 130,175,393 downwards.
GTTGCCACATGTGGGAAGACTTGCAGTTCTTGCTCTCAAGAATGCTTTTTTAAAAAGACATAATTCCATGTATTACAGAAATATTCCCCAGACATTTTGCCATTATTCTCTTAAAAGGAATGCTAAAGTATTTAAAAAGCAGACATAGGTCAGTGTATATGTTTGTTTTATGTGTTTATTTCTGCTGAATATGTTGTGAAAAATTAGTGATGCATTTATGCCAAATGGACATTTGACCCTTCAATTATGAATACATTAATAATGTCAGCTTTTTATATATGAAAGTGGAGAAAGTACTATGTATAGCAACGTTGCCATTTTGAGGAAATTTTAATCTTGATTGCTAGTGACTGTTCCTATTTCTAGGTCAGGCTGCAGTCATGGTTTCAGTCATTTAAACAAGTAACCTTGTTCTGGTGCCATTTGAGCATGGCATTTGCAATACACTTATTGGTCGTTGCATAAAGTTGTTAAGCTGTACCTTTATCAGAGAATTTATTAACAAAATTAGAATCTTCTAGCTTTCTGAATGTAGTCTATTCATAGCTGTGTTAATTATATTCATTTGTAATTTTCTAAATTATTATCTTTATGGAAGCATTTGGAATAGTCCAAATTGTTATTTGTATAGGAAAATTGTATCAAAATTTTTGGAATATTATAGTCATTCAGAATATTATATACATTTGGAATATATTCATTTGGAATATTATGTACATTTGGAATATTATGTACATTTGGAATATATTCATCTGGAATATTATATACATTTGGAATATTATGTACATTTGGAATATATTCATTTGGAATATTATGTACATTTGGAATATATTCATTTGGAATATTATGTACATTTGGAATATATTCATCTGGAATATTATATACATTTGGAATATTATGTACATTTGGAATATTATGTACATTTGGAATATATTCATTTGGAATATTATGTACATTTGGAATATTATGTACATTTGGAATATATTCATTTGGAATATTATAAACAATTGGAATATTATATAAATTTTGGGATATTATATACATGTGGAATATTATATTCATTTGGAATATTATATACATTTGGAATATTATAAATTGAAATTTGTTAATGAACATTTGAAATATATATAGTTTTTTTGTTTAGAACTTTTGGAATATTATATAAATAAATTGTTAATTGTTTAGGAACATTTAGAATATTATAAATAAATTGTTATTTGTTTGGGAACATTTGGAATATTCTAAATTGTTGTCTGTATCAGAACATTTGGAGTATTCTATTGATTTGCAAAATTCAGAATTGTTTTGTGTATAGAAACATTTAATTAATAGGTAAAGATATTTTCCCATTCATTATTGATATTAATTTGGTCTCATCAAAATAATATGAAACATAATTCAATCATTTCTTAAGAATGCCAAATTTCTGTTTTGATTTCTTAGATACACCCCAGAATTTTATTTTATTTATGTGACTTTATGTTCCTGCATTTTAATAAATTGGTAATCCACCAGGATGAAATTCTTGCCTGTTGGATTATGTTTGCTTGCTGTCCAGACTTGATTGAAATTTTTTAATTATTTACAATTTACCCCTGCAAAGTCATGTCAATTTCATCAATATCTTAATCACAAAACATTTATTGGAGTTTTTCTTTTCATGTTTACACACTTTTTAAATGACATGATGGTTTCATGAACGTTAATGGTTACTTGTGGAAGCAGTAATCAAATGCTGACATCTTTTAATCAACTAGTGCTTCTTTCCTTTCATGATTCTTTTCAAGGTGTCCCAATCCTGCTTCTCTTATTTTGTGCTCTAATGCAGACACGCAGAAAGGCACAATGGGGGAGGTATTAGTAGGATCATCTATATAGGCACAGTGTGTGGGGGATTGGGGACATTTGATTTGGATTTATTTCATACAGAGTCAACAGTTCAAATAGTTTCTCAGGTTGAATGTTTATCTTTCAGATCTTTCAAGAAATATTTGGCTTTACATGTTTGTTTAGTTGGATTGTGAAGGAAAGTATTGGTCTAAGTTCATGGGATCAACAGAAGATAGATTCAATGCCGAGATGATGGATAATGGAAAATTATTGATCCAGTGTGCCTGCTGAAAATATTATGTGAAGATAAAGAAGCAAAGAATTCTATGTTGGATAAGCTGGAATGATTTTCTCGGATAAGGCCTTCTTTCCTAAAATATTGACACTACTGCCTTCTGCATTTATTTCACATTGTAACCAGGAAGAAAATTCAGGATTATTACTTTTAGCTGTGCTGATGAAAAAGCAGAGCAGCTGATGCCATGGCATCCATCCATCATCTTCCTGTTTCAAACCAAGCAGAGAAGTGTCTTGTTCAGGTCTAGATGGTCCTAAGTGAAAATTGCATCGCACACCCACCCACCCACTCAGCACCTGATAGGGCCTTCAGCTAGCCCTCTTGAAAATCTTTTTTTTTTTCCTACTCCTCCTCAATAGACGGTCATATTAACCTTGTGGGTTTTCAGCAAACACTTCTTTTTATTATATTAGTTGGCCTAATTGAAAATTGTGCCCTTCAGACACCGAACATGGTGGCCAGAACAGACACCCAACATGGTGTCCAGAATGTCCATTTTGAGAATCTATTTATTGTTAGTCATGAACAGATTGTTTCATTTGCTGTATGTCTTTTATCTGATATTATGACAGGATTCAGTTTGCTTTATATGTCCTGTTGAATAATTTTTATTTGACAGTTTATGTAAAATATCATTATGATTGGTGTGATATTGCTTTGTACTTGTGAATGTACAAGATGAAAAAATTTATACTGGATGTATTTGTCTTCACATGGATATTGGTTAACACAAGATGCATGTAAAAACTGATATTCCAGCTTTATTACTGCCTAGACATAGGTGTTGGCTAACACCATATGTATCATATATATGTGGGTTTCCATGGTTACTGATTGTACAAAAGTGGTTCATGTACTAAGCAGTAAACATTGTGGCCATAGTTATTGCTACTTCTGAGTGCACTGTCAAAGAGATGTAAGATTTCCTGCTAAATAAATGGTGATATTTAGATTGGTCATGATTTAAAGTAAGACCTCCTAATATGGCCATTACAGTGCTTACTGTGTAAATTATATTTCGACTGTTTCTTCTGAATTAATTGTTTTATCAATATGTAGTTTTCACAGTTCTTCCAGTATGTAGTTTGTCTGATGTTACAATGATAATAATCATACCCACAAAATAGCTGCCTTGGTGACCATCTTCAAAATCATTTTCTGACCTCTTTTGATTATAATATTCTAGCTCTGTAGTGAATTTCCCAGACTTGGTATCAGGATATTTCTTTACAGTATGTGAGACAAGTTCAGTGATATCAGGGTCAAGGTCACAGTCCATGAGAAAGATTTTGTAAAGCACTTTAAAACATGCAAGAAAGTATTTTTATTACCAAATATGGAATACTGGAGTTTTTCAAGAGTATTTGAAATCATTTCAATTCTTGGCAATTAAAACAAATAAACAGTGGGAAGAAATGGACTTATGAGTTCCATAAATTTTGTTGGCCAATAGAGCTTCAGTCCCTTTGATTGACTTGTTATTTTGGAGGCTTTCACTTCAACATCGAAATGGGGTTATGTCCATCCAGTCTGTCTGCCCCAGAATTTATTGTAGTGCAGTGTGTAATGGCTCATAAAATACTTAACAGCCATGCAAAAAATTATATATGAGTAATGTAGCAAAGTCAAAGTTCATGGGTAAATGTGGAGCTAATGCATCTTGGCATCAAGGGTTGCTATAGAAACGTAATCAGTTGATATGACATATCCTGCAGCAGCGATACATGTCTTTTCTTGAAACTATATGATACATGTATATGCATGCCTTTGCAACTCTTTGCTTGGAACTCTATGATATGTTTACAATACATACATGTCTAAATTTGCAAATCTTTACTTGGAACTATATGTTACATGTAGATACATGCATGACAGACTGTTTGGATATAAATTAAGATTCCAAAATGGCAAATGAGTATTTTGTTGCCCTGAAGATAGTTTTATGATTTATTTATATTTAAACTGGAATGGTGATTAAGATGAGAAACTCCTGATTTGTTTGCATTTGAAGTAAGTTTCTAGACATTTTATTATACACAGATTCTCTTTCAAGGCAATGATGTGAAATAAAATTTGTTCTTCAGCATGCCTTTAGCATCTATCTGATTTAACTATAACTTAACATGAATAAGTATTCACTTTGGCAGCAAATAATTTTCTTGCACCATTTTGAAATAAAAATTTTGCATACAGTTTTCTTTCATAGAGTACTAGTTTTGGTTGTAGGTACTTTTTTCAAGAATGTGACCAAAAAATATGCAGAAATGTGGGGATATGAAGGCTTCATGGGATTATCCACATGCTGATTCTGTATGAAGAATATGTAATAGGATGGTCTCCTGCTCTCTTGTCTGTAGTGTGATAATGTTTGGGACCTGTCCAAGAGTCAGTCTGCATCTATGAAGGAGGAGGAAATGCCCTGTACTCCTCAATCCTATGAGAGTATGGGATCCTAATCTCCTTGATCCTGGCAGTGTATCGTATCTTCCTCTTCCCTAGAGTAGAGTACCGTAAATGGAACTCCTTGGTCCAAGGAAAGTAAGGGTGTATCGTATCTTCCTCTTCCCTAGAATAGAGTACCGTAAATGGAACTCCTTGGTCCAAGGAAAGTAAGGGTGTATCCTATCTTCCTCTTCCCTAGAGTAGAGTACCTTAAATGGAACTCCTTGGCCCAAGGAAAGTAAGGGTGTATCATATCTTCCTCTTCCCTAGAGTAGAGTACCTTAAATGGAACTCCTTGGTCCAAGGAAAGTAAGGGTGTATCATATCTTCCTCTTCCCTAGAGTAGAGTACCTTAAATGGAACTCCTTGGTCCAAGGAAAGTAAGGGTGTATATGTTCTATCTCTTATGAAGTCAATAGATGAAGTGCTATTGAAGATTCAGAGAACTTTGTTGGGGCAGACATGCCTCAATCCAGAAGGGTATGGGATCTCTTTTGCAAAATTGAAGAGTTGCACAACTCCATCTATGAATCCCAAGAATATATAGTATCTGTCTCTCCATGTAGAGAGATGTAATGGCCCTGAACAATTGCAGCAACTATCAGGTCTCATGGTTTGTTGAAGGTGCCAAAGACCGGATCACACATTCTTAACAAGGGAAAGCAGTAATCATCCATCAGACCATCATTGCCTGTTTGGTCTTTTACCAGTGACCAGTCACCTAGCATGGGCAAGTGTCACAAATCACTCACTGAACATATTGTACCTGGGCTAGTGGATTTCCGTCAGTAGCACCAAGACAGGTATCAGGCTGATACCACACCCCTACCCCATCTCCATTCTATCAATTAATCCTGTTGGTGATAGGAAGTTGGTGTATGCTTGTCTGATTTCAGAAAGAGATCAGATCAGCATTCCTTTTGAATCCTTATGGTGTATGGTGATATCCTTATGGTGTATGGGGATATCCTTATGGTGTATGGGGATATCCTTATGGTGTATGGGGATATTCATTCCAGGGAATCCAGTCTTTCTTATTAATTGCTCCATGAATGCAAATGCTTTGACCTAATGGAGCAGGTGATTGACCTTCACCTTCTGCTCCTTTGGAACTTAGCAAGACTGGAGGGGTCAAGCTGGTTTTCTCCCAAGAGAAAATCAAGTAGGAATGGTCAAGTTTCGAACCCATGAGCTCCTGTATCCAAGGTGGATGCTCTAACCACTTAGGCCACCAGAGCAGTCTTTTTTTTAGGGGGGGGGGTGGTGCTATCTAAACCGCCAGATGAACTTTGAGTGAAGCTTGCTTTGAATTTCTTGTCCTTAAAACAGTCTTCCTGAAGTCCCCATCTTCAGCAATGAGAAACAGTGAAATTCATGATTTGTTAGTGGAAAAGGATTTTTATAATTTTCAATGGTAACTATGGTCCATTCTCTCCGTTGCCAACCTGAGTTTCTGGCAAAGAATAAGCAACCCTCAGTAGCTGATGCTCTTATTTAAATTCCCAGTCTTGGCCATATCTGTGCTGGGAATGATCAAAACTTAGACTTCTTTGCCAAACTGTTTAGAGCTTTACCCTTGCTCATTGTGAGGGTGATTAGTACAGATATTGTTGGAGTAATAGAGTTTTATCTGTCTCAGATCTCAGTGGTATTAGTATGGAAAAGTCACAGGACTTTTGTATTGTGTCTCATTTGTAATACTCATGTTTGATGTTTTCAAGGGGAAAAAGGAGCAATCTGCTCTCACGGGATACTTTTTCCAGATTATTTTCAGTTGTGCTTTATGTGGAAGGAAATAATTGCCCTAAATTGACTCTCATTTATGATGGTATCAGAGATCTGTCTTGCAAACAGAGAATTTGAATGAATTTACATTGATTTCCATTGAAATATGATCCAATTATTGGCAAATTTACTAAGTTCACAGTACAGACAAGATTCATTACAGTTTGGTAAAGTCGATAATGTACCATCAAAGAAGCTTTTCTGTGAATCTCAGTTTTCTGCAACATTGCTATCAGCTCCTAAATCCATAATTTCCAAAGCTTAGGGGATATGCTTAATTGCTTGAGCACTATTCTAGTCACATAGAGTCCATTTGTGCATGATGCAGCATTGTTAAGTCACTATAGATGTAATAATCACATGACCAGTTTACTTTTCGGTTACCTGATTATTATTGCATTTGTAATGTATTTGATTAGATTTAGATTTAGTCACAGATTCTGAGGTTTTGTCATAATAGCCAATACGTATCCCAGGATAACTCTTTTCTTTGTCCATTTTATGTAACTGTTATGCTCTGGAAGTGAAATATACAAACTTTCAGCTTTCAAATTCATGTAATTGCCTCAAAGATTCAAACCAAATTTGATAGCACCTTTGCATAGAGGCCAGTAAGTTTCTGCACAAAACCAAGTTATTTCATTCCTTCCCCTTCCCTATCACTTGTCTTGTTCCTGTTTCAAACCAAATGTGAATTTGCAATATAACATTGATCCTACTCACTGTCCTTTTCCAGTTCCTGGAAAAGTCCATTTTCAATGAAGGGGTTATATGCCTAATGCTACTCATACATAGAAGGTAAAATATGTGTCATCACTAACCAATGTTTGCAATGTCTTAAGTTATAATATTTCTCAAATTATTGAACAAAATAAAAAAGGCCAGGCAGTTTAACTCTTCCATACATTCCATACATGGGCTGTATCACCCAAAGTTATGGAAAGGCACAGAATTATTTGGAGTTTGTCAAAAATAATGACTTGCATCACACCTGTCGTCTGAAAACATAGACTTTCCCATGTATATATAGATGCCATGTGAGCAAAGAAATTCCTATTGTAAAAATTTGCAAATGGGTGACAATAGGGATAGCAATTATAAATTGACAATAGCAACGGCTAAGTTTTTTGCAGTTTTTGTATCATGTAGGCTTTCCATTTATAAAATCAATTGAGGGAAACAAACTGCTGGGGTGGGGTGTGGTGGGGTGGGGGAGTTAATGTGTCATTTTTAACTTCAGGCTTTGGTAACAAATAGTTTATCATAAAATCTGAGTGTGCTGACAGAAAGACACATGATGTGAGGGAATGACATAATGTCTCTAGTATAGACTTTGGGACAATGATAGGTCTTTTTATGTCCATGGAATGTACTTTTACACTTCTCTTTTGTATTGTGCCTAGTGGTTAGAGCATCCACCTCAGAAGTGGGAGGTCGTGGGTTCGATCCCCAGCTGAGTCATACCAAAGGCTTACAAAAATGGTACTAAAAGCTGCCTCGCTAGGTGCTCAGCATTGAGAGGTTAGTGTTAGGACTGGTCGGCCTGGTGTCAGGATAATGTGACTGGGTGGGACATCATGCTACATGTCTGTGGCATGATGCCCCAGTGCTAAACATCACTATAAACTGCCACACTGCAGACATTGTAGTGATATGACTGAAAAATTGTTAAAGCTATGTTAAAGATCATAATCACAGACACAATCTTTTGTCTTGTACTTTCTGGCAGTAGAGTGTTTAAACAATTGTGAAATATAATGACCAAACAAATGCATAGATCACTGTTGGGACCTTATATCCAATTTCGAACATGTCAAGTCTGCAGATGGCCATTTGACAAACCTGAGTTCATTTGTCAGACATGTCCTGCAAGTACAGTGAATTTAGGATCTCTGGTATGCATGTATCGCTTGGATATATTCATAAAAAGTGTATGTTCATTGTGTAGTGCTTGATTATGTGAATGTCTTATCATGCCAGTGTGTAGAGCTTGATTATGTGAATATCTTATCATGCCAGTGTGTAGTGCTTGATTATGTGAATGTCTTATAATGCCAGTGTGTAATGCTTGATTATGTGAATATCTTATCATGCCAGTGTGTAGTACTTGATTATGTGAATATCTTATCATGCCAGTGTGTAGTGCTTGATTATGTGAATGTCTTATAATGCCAGTGTGTAGTACTTGATTATGTGAATATCTTATCATGCCAGTGTGTAGTGCTTGATTATGTGAATATCTTATCATGCCAGTGTGTAGTGCTTGATTATGTGAATGTCTTATAATGCCAGTGTGTAGTACTTGATTATGTGAATATCTTATCATGCCAGTGTGTAGAGCTTGATTATGTGAATATCTTATCATGCCAGTGTGTAGTACTTGATTATGTGAATGTCTTATAATGCCAGTGTCTAATGCTTGATTATGTGAATATCTTATCATGCCAGTTTGTAGTGCTTGATTATGTGAATATCTTATCATGCCAGTGTGTAGTGCTTGATTATGTGAATGTCTTAACATGCCAGTGTGTAGTGCATGATTATGTCAATGTCTTAGCATGCCAGTGTGTAGTGCTTGATTATGTGAATGTCTCATCATGACTGTGTAGAGCATGATTATGTGAATTTCTTATCATGCCAGTGTGTATTGCTTGATTTTATAAATGTCTTGTTACATCAGTGTGTAGCACTTGATTATATAAATGTATTGTCATGTCAGTTTGTGCTTGATTATATAAATGTCTTGTCATGTCAGTGTATGTTGCTTGATTATATAAATGTCTTGTCATGTCAGTGTGTTGTGCTTGATTATATAAATGTCTTGTCATGTCAGTGTGTGTAGTGCTTGATTATATGAATGTCTTATTAAGCCATGTCAGTATGTAGTGCTTGGTTAGTTAAATGTCCTGTCATGTCAGTGAGCAGTGCTTTATTATATAAATATCCTGTCATGTCAGTGTCTAGTGCTTGATTACATAAATGTCCTGTCATGTCAGTGTGTAGCACTTGATTATAAAAATGTCTTGTCAGTGTGTAGTGCTTGATTATATAAATGTCTTGTGATTTCAGTGTGTAGTTCTTAATTATATAAATGTCTTGTCATGTCAGTATTAAGTGCTTGATTATATAAATGCTTCATCATGCAGTGTGTATTGCTTGATTATATAAATGCCTCATTATGTCAGTGTGTAGAGCTTGATTATATAAATGCCTCACCATGCAGTGTGTAGTGCTTGATTATGTGAATGTTTTGTCAGTTTGCAGTGCTTGATTATATAAATGCCTCATTATGTCAGTGGGCAGTGCTTGATTATATAAATGCCTCATTATGTCACTGTGTAGTGTTTGATAATATACGTGCCTCATTATGTCAGTATGTAGTGCTTGATTACATAAATGCCTCATTATGTCAGTGTGTATTGCTTGATTATATGAAAGCCTCATTATGTCAGTGTGTATTGCTTGATTATATAAATGCCTCATTATGTCAGTGTGCAGTGCTTGATTTTATAAATGCCTCATTATGTAAGTGTGCAGTGCTTGATTATATAAATACCTCATTACATCAGTGTGTATTGCTTGATTATATAAACGCCTCATTATGTCAGTGTGCAGTGATGATTTTATAAATGCCTCATTATGTCAATGTGCAGTGCTTGATTATATAAATGCCTCATTATGTCAGTGTGTATTGCTTGATTATATAAATGCCTCATTACATCAGTGTGTATTGCTTGATTATATAAATGCCTCATTATGTCAGTGTGTATTGCTTGATTACATAAATGCCTCATTACATCAGTGTGTATTGCTTGATTATATAAATGACTCATTATGTCAGTGTGTATTGCTTGATTATATAAATGCCTCATTATGTCAGTGTGCAGTGCTTGATTATATAAATACCTCATTATGTCAGTGTGCAGTGCTTGATTATATAAATGCCTCATTATGTCAGTGTGTATTGCTTGATTATATAAATGCCTCATTATGTCAGTGTGCAGTGCTTGATTATATAAATGCCTCATTATGTCAGTGTGTATTGCTTGATTATATAAATGCCTCATTATGTCAGTGTGCAGTGCTTGATTATATAAATGCCTCATTATGTCAGTGTGTAGTGCTTGATTATATAAATGCCTCATAATGTCAGTGTGTATTGCTTGATTATATAAATGCCTCATTATGTCAGTGTGTATTGCTTGATTATATAAATGCCTCATTACATCAGTGTGTATTGCTTGATTATATAAATGCCTCATTATGTCAGTGTGTATTGCTTGACTATATGAATGCCTCATTATGTCAGTGTGCAGTACTTGATTATATAAATGCCTCATTATGTCCGTGTGTATTGCTTGATTACATAAATGCCTCATTATGTCAGTGTGCAGTGCTTGATTATATAAATGCCTCATTATGTCAGTGTGTATTGCTTGATTATATAAAAGCCTCATTATGTCAGTGTGTATTGCTTGATTATATAAATGCCTCATTATGTCAGTGTGCAGTGCTTGATTATATAAATGCCTCATTATGTCAGTGTGTAGTGCTTGATTATATAAAGCCTCATTATATCAGTGTGTATTGCTTGATTATATAAATGCCTCATTATGTCAGTGTGTATTGCTTGATTATATAAATGCCTCATTATGTCAGTGTGCAGTACTTGATTTTATAAATGCCTCATTATGTCAGTGTGCAGTGCTTGATTATATAAATGCCACATTATGTCAGCGTGTAATGCTTGATTTTATAAATGCCTCATTATGTCAGTCTGGTTGATTTGTGTCATCAGATTATTGAACAAAATTTCAATAAATCTGTGTTATTGTTATTACAAAAGAAAATGAAGATGCAATGAAAAATAAATACACATAGTGATGATATTTAATAAATCCAGTAAATATACAATAAGACAATATATTTATGAAATCATAAAGTTGAATTCACAGCAACAATCAACACCTTTATGATGCTTTTACTGTATGTAATTCCCAGTTATTATAAGTTTAGGATACTGACTATGTATTAGGCTAATAAAGGATATAGAATCTTTAAAATAATGTTAACAATTAAGCAACGTTCTCATACATTTGTCGCTAATGGAATTAGAAAGCAAATTTGAAATTTATAGTATGGTTGCAAATTAGTCCATTGAAGGTACAGCATGGCATACTTTGATATATGGCTAATAATGAATATATAACCTTCATTTATTTTGTAAGAAATAATAAAAACTTTTTAACATTTCAGTAAGGTTCTCTTACATTTGTTACTGATGATATTAGAAAGCAAACTTTAAATTTATAGTACATGTTCATGAAGTTTCATTTGAAGGTGCACCATTGTGTACTTTGTGTCAGTAATATCCAACCAACTTGCTAGTGATATCACAACAGTGTCAAGATAAAGTCGTTAAATTAATGTTATTTATGAATTATTTCCTAAACTCCCATGATAAATAGAAATGCAAGACATTATAATATCAAATCTGGTGATATGACATGTTTTCATGATTCTTGGCAGATCCTCTTTTCAGATGCTGAAATTCTGTTCTCAGTTTTTGCAAATTTCACATGCTGTTTCATCACATGCACCTTTACAAATTGCTATGATGGTTATTTGTAAAAGCAAAAATGCTGTATGTTTGTATGTGTCAACCATATAGATCTTTTAGAACAGGTAGCAGAATTGATCATGCCTTGTTGCACAGTGAATGCATGTTGAATTTTCTCATGTGATTGGTCTCAGCAGTGGCCAATAAGAAAATGATTTTACCTTTGACCCAGGGAATAAAAAAGGGCAAAGTCTGATAGCTAATAGCAAAGTTTTGCTCCACTTCATCCATTTGTGTGATCCAAACTGTAAATGCCATCTCAAAAGCTACTTTGAGAAATTAGTCAGAATTTTTTGGAAGGTATCCTTGCTTCAGACCTTCTAAAATTATGTAAATAATATGGACCTGTCATTAGGCATGATTGCTGTTTCTAAAACATAGGAAAACTTTAGAGAAAAATCATTTTCTTAAAATTGGCTTTAAAAAATGAATTTTTTAAGAACATTTAGTAACAAAAGACATTTACATGTAACAAAAGTTTATAAGGTAATTGCCAGGAAGTGAATATTTTGAGCCAGTTTTTGGATTTTACATTTATGTTTGGTACTCCATAATTGACTTATGCTTAGCCACTTTTATAGTTTATAAAATCAGTGTTTATGATAAGATTTGAATGATATATACCATCTCCTCAGACATGTTAGCCTTCACTAGATGATACTGTTAGGATTTGACCTTGGACATCGTAGCCTTCACTAGATGATACAGTTAGGATTTGACCTTGGACATCGTAGCCTTCACTAGATGATACAGTTAGGATTTGACCTTGGACATCTTAGCCTTCACTAGATGATACAGTTAGGATTTGACCTTGGACATCTTAGCCTTCACTAGATGATACAGTTAGGATTTGACCTCATACATGTTAGCCTTCACTAGATGATACAGTTAGGATTTGACCTTGGACATCTTGGCCTTCACTAGATGATACAGTCAGGATTTGACCTTGGACATATTAGCCTCCACTAGATAATAATGTAAGGATTTTACCTCATACATGTTAGCATTCACTAAATGATACAGTTAGGATTGGACCTTGGACCTATTGGCATCCACTAGATGATATAATTAGAATTTGACCTTGGACATATTAGCATCCACAAGATGATAGATTTAGGATTTGACCTTGGACATATTAGCCTTCACTAGATGATATAATTAGGATTTTGTCTCAATGGTTTGTATAGTTTGCCTGTCTAAATTGGCTTTCAGAGTGGGAGAGAATTGTATCAGTGCATGTGACTTGGCCTCTGGTCCATTCTGTGTTTCCATAATTTCTCAGATTTCTCAGTTAAATTTTAATTTTTTGTAGTATATTTGAAAAGAAAGTGAATTTACAGGTCAAATGATATTATTTATTATGCCTATAATGCTGTTGTGAAATATATCCATGAAAATTACTTGAAATTCAATCCATGCATTTGAATAATCCAAGTCTCATTTTTGTATTGATCACTTAAATTAATTATTGATTTTGTTCATTAAGTGAACATTGTGGAAGTTAAATCTAAATTTAATTTTCGAAGAGTTATCCTAAAATTGAATGACAGAATTAAGTTTAATTATTTAATGATATACATTATTATTCAGTAAATTATATCATTTTAAATATAAATTAGTAAACTTTAGTTGATTTAAGTCACAAGCAAATGTTAGGGGTCATATCTTTTGTGTCTGTATTGAATTTTCTTAAAGTGTGTTAAAACCATACTTATTTTATTATACTCTCAGTTCAAGAGGCATGCATTTTTTATGGGATTTTCATTCATTATTCCTCCATCGACCTCTTTTGTGTATGTAACTTTGTTTTCAGTATGGGTTTGAAAATACAACCTGTAGTGACAAAGCAACTTTGATGAAAATGAGAATCACATGCCAACCAAAACTAAATAGTTTTGACAATATTTTTCGCTGTGTGTACAACTGGTATTATATAAGTTGCTTAAACAGTGGTTTGTTCCATGATATAGTGTGATTGATAGAATATAGAACATGTGTTTGAGACATTTTTCAGCTGCTGTATTTGGTGTTTTTGTTTAATTTGAGAACACCAAACGCATACAACATCATTGGTGTTCAAATAGAATTTTGTACTGTTAAGGTTCTCATCTCTGTCACCAGGATACTACTCTTGATATAGAACAATGAATTTGATGTTAATCTATTTAAAGAAAATTATGATTGAATTTGTCATTATGCCCATTTGTGGTCTTGCACAAAGTTTCTCGATCACCACCTCATCCAAAATGTATCTTGAGCTGTGAAAGAGGTGAACGACAAGAGAAGCTTGAATGTTGAATGTTATTTTCTCAGAGGCAATGAGGTACATTGTTGTTCAGGGTAAACTGTATATTGTGTGTGGAAAGGGAGGGAATGAGAGGATAAAATTACTTTGTAAGAGAAAGTTTCAGATTATCTAATTTTTTCACCAAAATTTCATCAGTGTGTTTTGTACATAAATTTGCAGTTTTACTAGTCATACATTATATTAAAATAATGCATGCTGGGATACTTTCAAATTTGATCTGTTGAGCAGTTCTTACAAAAAGTAATTTCAAGTTTATTTTTGTTTAGTTACAGTAGCTATAGTTAAAATATGTCAAATTAGCATAATTTTTTTATTTTTATAGAGTTTCAAGTCAAAATGCTTTCTTTTAAATTTGGTCCAATTCTGTCGATTGGCTTTTAAGATGTGATTTGAAGGCTTTTTTCTATATTTTGCAGTGGTGACCATACTTGATCGCTGATAAGCACCATTTGATACAATTTTAACGAACTTCATGTCAATCTGGAATTCTCTTTGCCTGTCAAATTGGCTAGTCTCCATCAACCTTCAGGATGCTTACCTATGCATCCATATTTCCTCTACACTGCAAATATCTCAGGTTTTGCTGAGACCAGGAAGATTTTCAATTCCAGGTCCTACTGTTCGGAATTTTTTCCGCACCCAGAGTTTTCACCCAAGTTATGGGATTAGTAGCAGCTTACGTAAGATTACCTGGAACACCAATTCTCCAGTATTTCAGTGATTGGCTGATCCAAAAGGCTAAGGTCCAGTCCCTTAATGAGAGTCTGTTCTCATTGGTCAATGGTAACTCAATTGGGTTTTTGCCCAACCTCGAGAAATTGACCTTACACCAGAAGGTAGATCGCTCCGCCTACCGAACATGTGACTTGACAACCTCTTAACCTCCGACAAACATTCTGTGAAAATGGCGGGCGTGATAACATTAAAGGACACACTGTACTAATTCAACTCCAATAGTAAACATATGGAAACTCCATCATAATCAAAATTCAATAACTTAAAATTTATGGGTGCTGATGATGGAACCTATAATTCTCCATGCACATCTAACCTTGGTGTAAGCTTATGTGTGGAGAACACCATATGAGCCACGGCATTTTGTTTACATACATGTGCATGAAACACATGTTATTGATTCTGCACCAAATGAATCAGGTGCTACTTTCATTATTGAGTACTCCTGAGTCAAGCCTATAAGAATGCTAAAATTGCATCAGTAGAAATTTGTCTATATTTTTTTAAAATTACATATAGGATAAGCTCTCAAAAAATAGTTTTACTAAAATTTTAATTTTCATTATTAACCAATTATGGACCACCAAACCCGTAAATACTCTATTATTTCTTCACTCATTTCTAGACTGGTTCACAGTTCTTCCATATAATTAGTACCGTGTGTCCTAAAAGATATACCAGACGATAGTGGTGAGCAATATTTGCCATATGAAACAACATTGAGACAGAGACAGAAAGCGAGAGCATTTATCCATCGCTTGCACTTCTCTAAGTTATTTCAGTATGCGGAGAACTCGCCCCATGGAGAACTCGCCCCCATGTATCTGGAGAAGTCGCCCCAGAGTGGTTGGAGAAGTCGCCCCAATTGGTTGGAGAAGTCATCCCAAAACTTGTCACCCAAATAACCTTTTTATAACAGAATTAAGTAATCTTTTACGTGATTCATATTTATAGTTTTATATATACACGATCACAAAAGATATATTAACTAAATTAAAGCAATATCATAGTAATATTTATAAGGACAAAATTAAGTCTGTATATAAGCTAATGAATGACGACAGTATAGTGATTAAAAAGGATGATAAGTCAAACACTATTATTATTGTGAATCAAGATGATTATGTTAAAGAAGTTGAACGTCAATTAGAAATTAAATAAAAAATTTCAACATGCATTAATGAGATCGCTAAAAATAATAATTCCGTATGTGAGGAATTTGATACTTTCCCTCTTAACATACGTACACCTCAAAAATAATAATTCCATATATGAGGAATTTGATACTTTCCCTTTTAACCTACATACACATCAATTCTACATATTACCCAAAACTCATACAAATCCTGGCCAAAATTTACCTTTAAATTTTCCAGGACGACCCATTATATCAGGTTGTAATTCATATACTGAAAACCTATCCAAATTTATTTATAGTGTGTTACAACCTTTAATAAAATCACTTCCTTCATACATTAAAGATACAACTACTTTCATTAAAAAATCGAAGTCTATTCCACATCTATCTGATAATTTCAATACTGGTATCATTAGATATAACATCACTATATACCAACATTCCGCATGCAGATGGTATTGAAGCGTGCAAATATTTTCTTGATAACAATCCTAATAATAGCACACTATTTAGTGAAGATATTTGTAAAATAATAAAAACTTATCTTGGAAAATAATTATTTTCAATTTAATAATACGAATTACATACAGATAATGGGTATTAATATGGCTCATATATACTGTTCCCTTTCATGGGTGAATTAGAAAGGGATTTTATTCAAAACGAAAAGTTTAATTCATCTCTTTGGTTCAGATTTTTAGATGACATATTTATGATCTGGAAACATTCAACTGCAGAACTGGAAAAAAATTATTGATCGCCTAAATAATTTTCACCCGACGATTAAATTTACTTATACTGCATCTAGTACGCATGTTTCATTTTTAGATGTAAATGTAATAAAAAATATTGATAACACTGTCTCTACAAATATTATTAAAATGCATATACTGATTTGAAGAGCAGAGCAAAAGGGACAGATAACACTTATTATTCATAAAGGACAGAAGCAGAGTTGATCAAATGGAAAAGTTTAAAAATTGCACATTTTATAAATTTAATAAGTTATTAAGTTGAAGAAAAACAAAAATAAATAAAGCCTTAACCATGTGGCGACATCTCAGAATTACTATATATGATCCTTGGGGCGACTTCTCCTGGCGAAGTGGGGTGACTTCTCCGAACCTTTGGGAAATTTGTAAATATATACAATAGCCGAGTCGATATCGACAGAAGCAGCTTGTCGGAGGAAAATGACAGACGTAAACAGTGACTGGAGGTGTGTATAATAGCGCTCGCTGATTGGTCAATCGAGCAGAATGATTGACAATTGGCGATAGGTCAATTGGGACTCATTCCATCACAAAACTTTGTTTATGTTGGGATGAATTTCCTCACAGTAGAACTTGATCAGAGTTCCACCAGATGGAATAGATTGAATCCTGGCTCTGCTAGAGGCACTACAAGCAAAAGCTTAGAGTCAATAGTCTCACTAGGTACATTTGGATTTAGAGCATTTGTTATAAATAATGCATTGGCATTCTCCTCTTTGCCACCTTCTAAGTATGTTTAATACATTGACTGTATATATATATATATATATATATATATATATATATATATATATATATATATATATATATATATATATATATATATATATATATATATATATATATATATATATATATATATATATATATATATATATATATATATATATATATATATATATATATATATATATATATATATATATATATATATATATATATATATATATATATATATATATATATATATGTATATATATATATATATATATATATATACATATATATATACATATATGTATATATATATATGTATATACATATGTATATACATATATGTATATATATATATGTATATATATATATGTATATATATATGTATATATATATATTTCTATATATCTATATATATATCTATATATCTATATATATCTATATCTATATATATCTATATATATATATATATATCTATATATATATATATATATATATATATATATATATATATATATATATATATATATATATATATATATATATATATATATATATATATATATATATATATATATATATATATATATATATATATATATATATATATATATATATATATATATATATATATATATATATATATATATATATATATATATATATATATATATATATATATATATATATATATATATATATATATATATATATATATATATATATATATATATATATAGTGAGAACACCCAGGTAAAGTGACTTCTTGCCATAATTATCATAATCAGTGTACATGATGGATGTATGAATGGAAAAAAGATTTCCATTTAAAAGCAGTAAAGACAAATGTTTTATGAATTTTTCCCTAATATCCCATAAGATAATCACCTGAGATACAATAAGCAGTAAAGACAAATGTTTTATGGATGTTTCCCTAATATCCCATAAAATAATCACCTGAGATACAATAAGCAGTAAAGACAACTGTTTTATGAATCTTTCCCTAATATCCCATAAGATAATCACCTGAGATACAATAAGCAGTAAAGACAAATGTTTTATGAATGTTTCCCTAATATCCCATAAGATAATCACCTGAGATATAATAAGCAGTAAAGACAAATGTTTTATGAATGTTTCCCTAATATCCCATAAGATAATCATCTGAGATACAATAAGCAGTAAATACAATTCAAATGGTGACAGCTGCAACCTGAATATCGCAGCCAGATTCTATGTAATACTGAATAACAATTTTACAATGTTAGGATGCCATGATTGGCAAAAAGCAATTTTAACTCAAACTAAAATTTGCAATTATACACCCACGACATGCAACTTCTCCATCAAGAGTTTTGGGACTGGTATTGGATTTACATTAATGAATTGAAGTACTGGATTTTATCACAAAATAATGTGCTCATGAGTGTATTTATCGACTAACTAATATCGCTGACAGTCAGGATAAAAGCTAAATTAGTCTAATGGTGACACTCATTTGTCAGGCACACGATGAATCAATCAAAGCAGTCAACATGTGAATTTAAACAGCTGTGATTAGAGTGCAAGAATATTATGAAACACAGTTTTTAACGGATCTAATCTGAATGTCCAAAAATATCAAAACTTTAGTCATGCTTACAGGAAAACGGAATTAAAATGTTTTATATACTCACTTCCAGAAGCAGGCAGTATTAATTTGCACAGTGCAATTGCTTGTCCAAGCTTAATCTTCATCCTTGGACAAGTATTAACTATTACTTACTTCAAAATACCAGTAGATGAAACCTGCTGTGAATATAACATAAATGAGAAGAAAATTTACTGTATATTTCATGAGATATTAAAATATATCATTGAGAAAAAAATTGATCTTACCACAGTGGTGATAAAAGTATTAACACCATTGCAGGAAATCTGAGATAAAATGGAAACACATCTCATGTTATGTATGTTATTGACTCCTATATTCACATTCTTAGGTCTGATTCATTTTTCTTTTTCCTTCCCTCATTTGCTCTCTCCCCCTCCCTTCCTCTATGTCAATCAGGATGAAAAGAGCTTAATAGAGGAGGGGCCATCAAAAATGCCTAAAAACGAACCCAAAATGAGAGCAAGAAGGTCTTAAGTACAAACTAATTTAAAATAGTTTTCCACATGCATCATTGTAATTCAGTGACTGAACTTTGATGGCCTTGTTCTACTTGACATTCTGGGTCACCTTACCTGTTGCATTCTACAATAAATAGTAAAAACAATTTTAGGGCAAAACTCTTGATTAAATTTTTTAAAATGTTTAATTAGTGATTTTAGCTCATAACAGTCTTGCCACACCACAGCAGTCAATACTTTTACATAAATTGGATGACTTTCCAGTGGCCAAAGTGATTAGAGTATTTGCCTTGGATTTGGGCGCTTGTGGGTTCAAACCCTGGTCAAGTCATACAAAAGACTTAAGAAAATGGTACTAGCAGCTGCCTTCCTTGGTACTAACATCTGTCTTCCTTGGCGTTCAGCATTAAGAGGTTAGTGTTAGGACTGGTTGGCCTGGTGTCCAGATAATGTCTCTGGGTGGGACATGATATTACATGTCTGATGTGTAATACCCCAGTGCAAGATATCACTTTAAACTGCCACCCTAAAGATATCATTGCAATATGACTAAAATTGTTAAAGCTATATTAAAAGCTCCAAAAACACACAAACACACCCTAAGGTGTAATGAAATATTATGCACTGCCTTTTTCAACTTGGAAGACACATTTGAAAAGTTTAGAAATATGATCTGATGCACAAAAATCAACATTACGTTAACCTAAAAAGTTTTAAAACTACACTTAAATTTTAATGACCTGTTCAGGTCCAGACGCTACAAGGAGGTCAATGGTTTATTGCTAGATCTAACTTGACGTGGGGCCCGGAGTGGCCAAGTGGTCTAAAGCACTCTCCGTTACAGATCACTGCCATCTCACCTCTGTCTGTGCCAGTTCGAGTCTCGGATTCAGCCAGTCTGGGTATGAGAGAAAGTTTGCCAGTAGCTTCTCGTGGGTCAGTGGTTCTTTCCAGGGTTTTCCCGGGTCCTTCCTCCACCATTAATGCTGGCTGCCATGTATAGTCTATCATGTGCTGAAAAATGGTGTTAAACCCCACAACAACAACAACTAACTCGACATAATATTTTTTAAGTCTACAGTGTGGTCTCCATCATTTACCCCACCATGACATGACATGACACACTGGTGACAATCATTTCCCATTCAATGACATGACACATTGTGGTAGCAATCATCTCCCACACCATGACATGACACTGTGTTGGATATTATTTCCCCAACCATGACATGAAACACTGAGGTGGCAATCTTTTCCCTAACCATGAAATGACACACTGTTGTGGCAATCATTTCCCACCAGAACATACAATTTTGTGGTGGCTATCATATCTCCCACCAGGACATGATACACTGTGATGACACTCATTTCCCCAACAAGGACATGACATACTGCAGTGACAGTCATTTCCCACACCTGGATATAAAATACTGTGGTAGCAATCATTTCCCCCACAAGGACATGACATACTGTGATGGAACTAATTTCACACACCATGACATGACACACTGTTGTGGAAATCATTTCCCCCACCATGACAACTGTGGTGGAACCCATTTCTCCACCATGACATGACATGATGGCCAGTAAATGTAATTATAATGTTTTCTGCTTTTATTCCAAGAATATTAATATTCCTTTCTGTGCATGTCTGTTATAATCAAGTTTGAAAATGATGCCTAATATGGGTACAGATGTGCATTGATTGCAAACCAACATGTTGGCTGAACTGTTTCACATGGTCACTTCATATTAATTTTTAAATGTAGACAGGATGAGAAAACCCATGCAAAGGGCAGTTTCATGCTGACATCTACACCAGTCACTAGAATCACTACCAAACACTAAACAGTTCCTAGACTTTGATCTAGATGACACAGGCAATAAAATTAACACCCCTCCAGAGTGTCAGGCAATTACATGCTCCATCAATCAAGACCATTACACCATATTGATTCCTCCATTTGTGTACCTCAAAAAACAATTAGCAACTTGGAAGCCCAAAATGAAGAATTAAAACAACAGGTACATGCTATCAAGTCA
This sequence comes from Sinohyriopsis cumingii, assembly GCA_028554795.2. NCBI lineage: Eukaryota > Metazoa > Mollusca > Bivalvia > Unionida > Unionidae > Sinohyriopsis > Sinohyriopsis cumingii. The sequence continues at coordinate 130,153,595 of CM068826.1, read as the reverse complement.
GCACAGGTAAAGATTAATGAGCAAGTAACCTCATGTGAAAGAGTAATTCAGACAGACTCACAAATAGCAACAATGTTAGATTTAGACACAGACAATCCCAATACCAGCAAAAAGAAAATGTAATGTACAAGTAACAGCTGATACCTAAAATAATCCTGCATTGCTAACAACAGTACCCCCCCCCCTTTCAGTCATGTGCCACACCTGCAACAGCAACAAGGGTACACCCACACCCATCAGCTCAGACAGGTCCAACAAATAATCCAAGTCATGCACAGCTCAGCCAGAACCATTAACTGCACCTCCCATTGCTCAGACAAATGTGTCAACATCAGCTCCATTAGCTCACACAACTGAGATACCAATTTCAGCATCCCTTCTGCAAAGAGATGTGTATAAAATACCAGAATTCAACATACAGGAATTCACCAGCCAGAAAAGATAGGACTCTAATAATTGCCTCCTCAATAGTGAAAAAAAATACCAAGGAGACTTCTTAAACATTTGTAGTCTCTTAGAGGTGCAGTAACCAACATCACAGACAGAATAATGAATACAGTCCAAACCAAATAGAACTAAATTATTATTTTAGTAGGTGGAAATGATGCCAGTGATGGAAAGTTACTAAATCAAATCTGATCTCACTAAAATTTCACTGAAAGTTTGGGTGAGATTTTACTACAATTTTGTTTCTGACCATTATATAGTATTTTACTGAAGTTTTCACAATTTTTCACAGACATTTCAAAAGGTTCAAATGAAATAATGTATATGAATTTTACAGCACTTTATTAACCACCATAATATTTCATTATACATGAAATAAAATTATACAGATGTCATAATATATGACAGCCACAAGATATGGAAGTTGCACTGCAGACTCAACTTTTCAGTGTACAAACAACGATGCTGTTGAGATTGCTTGAAGGATCCATGAACAGCTGTGACAAACATTTATCATGATATAATTACACTGATTTTACTCAGAATTCTAACACGTCCTTAATATTTTGCTAATATAAACGTAATATCACACACAACATTTATAGATGATTCTACTTTAAGGTGATGAAAATATGAACATCTTTGATACACATGGGTATCTGGCAACAGCATCCACATTTCCTCACCAGTGATCTATGCGTTATACATTGTCCCTACTTAAATTCTGGAAGTGAATCAGATTGGAGTTACATAACTTCAAAATCATCCTGGTTCAGTGCCTTCTCATTTAATATGTTAGCCGCTACTGTTGAGCTGGTAATTATATATAGTTCAAATCTTTATGGCAAAAATTGCAAAATGCTAGTCCTGGCAGTCGGTTTTCATACAGATTGACCAATTATGTTACCATTGACTTGCATTCAAGCCATTCTCATTCCCACACATTTTTCAAACTGTTATTCACACTTGTATCCCACTCAAACATTTTGAAACGCCATGTTTGTCAGGCATGCTCATTCCCTTCAGTTTCCATTATGCAAATATTCATTGGGTAACTACAAAACATTTGACCAATCACAAAGCTCTTTACAGTAATCATCTATTAAATAATATACAGAACAAATACTTATTATAAGGATAATTGTTGAATTGGACCAGACAGCATCTTTTTATAAAAGAGTTTTGGAGGCTAAGCCTGAAAAAAAGGTTCATATTGAGGAAAATCAGATTCAGGTCAGGAGAAGAGCATAATTCTGCTTTAAGATGGAAAACAATCTTGTTGTCTGAGGGCAGTAAAATCCAATTCAAGTTAAAAATAATAAAGAGAAAAAAACAAGAAACAAAAATAACATTAAAGATGTGGAAAGAAGTTATTGTTCCCAAAATGAACAACAAAATTACAGCTATCAGAATAGGGAAATATAAATTTTGCTGAAAATCATTCAAAATGTACAAGAAACAAAGAATAAATTATGTTAAAATGGAATAAAGGTTGGTTTTTATATAAGTCAAGAAATGTTTTTCTTATTGATATTTTTCATTGAAATTTCAGTGATATTACATCATGATATCTCACTGACATATTTTCAGAAATTTTGGCAAAATCTCGATGAAATTTCAATCACACTATCTCACTGAAGAATTTTCAGACATTTGGCAGAGTTGGTGAAGTTTCAATCACAAAATCTCACTGATATTTTCAGACATTTTGTCCAAATCTCAATGAAATCTCACTGAAATTTGGGGGAATACCATAAGTTTGGTGAGAAAATAACATCTGAGTGAATGTGACTGAAATTTCAATCCTACAGGTGATGTATTTAGTTTTTGAATCTCTACAGAGCTACATAGTTGTTGTTGTTGTTGTTGTTGTTGTTGTAGGGTTTAATGCCATTTTTCAGCACACGATAGGCTATACATTGCGGCCAGTATTAATGGTCGGGGAAGAACCCAGGAAAAACCCCGGAAAGAACCACTGACCTACAATAAGCTACTGGCAAGCTTTCTCACATGCCCACATTGGCTGAATCCGAAACTCGAACCCAGGCAGACAGAGGTGAGATGGCAGTGATCCATAATGGAGAGCGTTTTAGACCACTCTGCCACTCGGGGCCCCAGAGCTACATTGTATTAGAAGATATTGAAGTTCATGTTCGTGCACTCTGATTGTTTATTTATAATGCCTGGTATAGTTTTTAATGCAGTTAACTGTGCAGTTTGTTTTCTATCTCTGTCATTTACTTTGTCATTTCAGAATCAAGCATGACTAAGTATGCTAAATGCAAGAATGCAGCCAGTCAAGAATCTCAGGACTGATGTATTGCTTATGCAAAGTGTACATCATCACCTACAGACAGCATGTGTGCCAGTTGATTGGAGAACATATGGTTGACAGATCTGAGGAAAGCTGCAAGAAACTAGGAGTGATGTGGGAAATAAAAGGACCAAGTGTACTGATGTTTTGAGCATACAAAATCAAAGGAATGAAAGTACTGATGTTTCGACTGGTCTTGGTGGGATGCCATTACAGCTGGAGAATTTTTATACTTTTGGAGAGTTTCAACCCAATCCTAGGCAGCCCAGGTGGCTTAGGTCTCCCCACATGTATGAGCAAGGCCTTCAGGCCTGAAAGTCTGGGTGCATTAGGTTTATATATGACTTCAGTAACCATTTCTATATCATTTCATCTTCCTCCATTGTAGCTGAGAATTTTGACACTTTGGGGAAGTTTCCATCCAATTCTAGGCAGCCAAAGTCCTCCCAAATGTCTGAGCATGGCCTTTGAGTCAGTATGTCTGGGCAATATTAGGTCATGAACTTGATCACCTTGTTTTCACCTTAGTCAAATGATGGATGATCAAATCAATTGCATGTTATATATAATCTTGATATATCGTGTATCAGTAATGTATACTCTCATGAAACTCCAGTTGGTTATTTATTGAAAATAAATCTTATAAAGGTTATTTGGGCATTAATGTCATTAACTTGCATAAATACTGTGTTATGTATGTTTAATTTGTATTGTTTGTTGTCATTTTTCCAATGATTATATGTTATGTGTATCTGTAGTTTGTACTTGACCTTTGTCCAAAATCAAATTAATAGTGCACCTGACCAGTTACAATTTTTGCAAACAACATAATACTTAGCTAATATTTTTCTAAGATTATTGATTAAATATTCAGGTCATTATTAATGGAGGTAAACAACTTTACTTCTACCTGAATGTAGGATATTAGGTTTTCACTTGGAAATTCCAAAAACTTGTTGACAACTTTGAATGTTGTAAAGAGGAGACTGACCTACATCCTGGATAACATTATTATTTTTGTGTCTTCGCTTTTTATATCAATGTTGTTTACTTAAAAAATTACTACTTCTTGCCTTAACATCTGAAGCAGAACCATTCTTATTGTTGTTTTCAGTTTTTTTTATATGGGTGGATTAATTTATTCAAATTATTTTTCACTGGAATTGCAAAGTGCTCAATATTATTCTTGGACTAAAACGTTAGTTTGGAATGTTAGTGAATTCGGACAATGACATTTTGGATTATATTATTGAGATACATCAAATGACTGTTAGCACATTGCCACATTCCAGGTCATTGGCACATTTGAGACTACAGGCACATCAACACATTCATTATTGGGATTTATTTGAAATACCACTGGAATTCAGTTGGAACTATTTGGACTTGTGATAGTTAGTGACAAAACAATAGATTAAATATTCAGATCAGTATCAATCGAAATAAATATGTTTACTTCTATCTGAATGTAGGATATTTGTTATTCACTTGGAAATTCATAAGCTTGTGAACAACTTTGAATATTTTAATAGAGGCAACTGACCCACATCCTGGCTCTTTTATTGTGTCTTAGCTTTTTATATCATGCTGTTTACTTGAAAAATTACTCATTCTTGCCTTAACATCTGAAGCAGAAACAGTTGTATTGTTGTATTCAGTTCTTAATTTGAGTGGATATTTTTATTCAAACTATTATTCACTGGAATTACAAATGTTTAATAATATTCTTGGACTAAAACATTAATTTTGAATTATAGTGAATTCAGGGATATTTTGGATTATATTACTGTGATACATCAAAAGACTGTTAGTATATCACCACATTCCAGGCCATATGCTTGTTAATATGTTCAAGACAACAGGCACATCAGTGCATTGAGTATTGGAGTTTATTTGGAACACAACTAGAATTCAAATGAAACTTCATACATTTAGACTTGTGATAGAACTTTTTGGACTGTTTGGGATATAATTCACAATACTGAATGTTCTTTTTAAAATTTCACTTTGTATTCTAGGGAAACAAATTATTTGTTGAATTTTACAAAACTTATTGGTTTTTGCTCTTTTCTGTTACTTATTTTAAGACCATAGAGTTGTAATAAGTGTAATTATTGTCTCTTCTAAGATACATTGTCCTTAACGTGTGTACTTGAACCAGAGTATGAAGATTTTATGATTAAAAGTTTGTATCAGTGAAGTAAACCTGAATAATTCATTTTATTGTTCAGCCCACATTACCCGTTAAGATGAACTTCTGAATTGAAAAAATCTCATTTGTAAAATTTGAGAACTTTTTCATTCATTGATTATTAGATATGCCCTAGTGAAGTGTCAGCAGCCTCTTGGGGTAGTTTTTGCAGTGAATTGTAATTGATTATTAAGTGTACCCCAGTGAGGTGTCAGCAAACTGGCCTCTTGGGTAATTCTTACATTTAATTGTAATTGATTGCAAAGTGTGCCCCAGTGAAGTGAGTTTTTGCTGTGAATTATAACTGATTATAAAGTGTGCACTAGTGAAGTGTTAGCAAACTGGCATCTTGGGTAGTTTTTGCTTTGAATTATAATTGATTATAAAGTGTGCTTTAGTGAAATGTTAATTAACTGGCATCTTGGGTAGTGTTTACTGTGAATTGTAATTGATTATAAAGTGTGCCCCAATGAAGTGTTAGCACACTGGCATCTAAGGTTGTTTTTGCTGTGAATTGTAATTGATTATAAAGTGTGCCTCAGGTAAATGTTTGCAAACTGGCATCTTAGGTAGTTCTTGCTGTGAATTGTAATTGATAATAAAGTGTGCCTTAGTGAAGTCTTAGTATACTGGCATCTAAGGTAGTTTTTGCTGTGAATTGTAACTGATTATATAAATATATTATATAACTGGCTCAAAAAAACAGCATAGAACACCCCCCTTTTTAGAACATTTTGGAAAAAAAACAAAACCAAAAACGCAAGAAACACCAGGCAAATGCAACAAGAAACCAGCGATGTGAAGGAACCAGGACCGTTCGTGAGCTCTCCTTCCCACTAATGACAGCCAACCATTCAACTGTAAGGGACCTTTATGGACCCACAGATTGAGGCCAAACTATCAGCGTTCCTTGAACCCATAAAAGCCTGGGGGGAGGTGGCACCATTCCCTTCCCAAGGAACAACTAGCAGGCTGCAGTGCAGTCAGAAAAAAGTGGCACATGCACAATTGTGCGCACGCCACTATAATTAAACTCAACAACAACAACAATAACTGGCATCTTGGGTAGTTTTTTTGCTGTGAATTGTAATTGATAATAAGGTGTGCCTCAGTGAGATGTTTGCAAACTGGCATCTAAGGTAGTTTTTGCTGTGAATTGTAATTGATTATAAAGTGTGCCTCGTGAAGTGTTTGCAAACTGGCATCTAAGGTAGTTTTTGCTGTGAATTGTAATTGATTATAAAGTGTGCCTCAGTGAAGTGTTTGCAAACTGGCATCTAAGGTAGTTTTTGCTGTGAATTGTAATTGATTATAAAGTGTGCCTCAGTGAAGTGTTTGCAAACTGGCATCTAAGGTAGTTTTTGATGTGAATTGTAATTGATTATAAAGTGTGCCTCAGTGAAGTGTCAGCAAACTGGCCTCATAGTTTTTTCATTGAATTTTGGAAAGCAATATGTTGCCAGTTATTTTTCAAAAACCTCTAATTAGGGCCAGGGACCACTTGACAAGACCATTTAGTAATCATATCTTTCTGTCCATTCCCCTTTTACTTTCCATCAACAACTGAGTTTATGTGAGACAACTTAAATGGGATTTTACCACATTTTGGTATACAGCTTTATATTGATGAGACCTCAAAAGAATTTGATTTCCATCATTTCATGAGATAATCTACAGTATGTTTTCCATCATTCCATGAGATAATCTACAGTATGTTTTCCATCATTCCATGAGATAATCTACAGTATGTTTTCCATCATTCCATGAGATAATCTACAGTATGTTTTCCATCATTCCATGAGATAATCTACAGTATGTTTTCCATCATTCCATGAGATAATCTACAGTATGTTTTCCATCATTCCATGAGATAATCCACAGTATGATTTCCATCATTCCATGAGATAATCTACAGTATGATTTCCATCATTCCATGAGATAATTTACAGTTTGATTTCCATCATTCCATGAGATAAGTTGCAGTATGATTTCCATCATTCCATGACATAATTTACAGAGTTTGATATCTGTCATTCCGTGAGATGATTTACAGTTTGTTTACTGTCATTCCATGATATAATATAACATAATTTACAGAGTTTGATTTCCATCATTTCATGAGATAATTTACAGTTTGATTTCTGTCATTCCATGACATAATTTACAGAGTTTGATTTCTGTCATTCCATGAGATGATTTACAGTTTGTTTACTGTCATTCCATGATATAACATAATTTACAGAGTTTGATTTCCTTCATTCCATGACATAATTTACAATTTTATTTCCATCATTCCATGACATAATTTACAATTTTATTTCCATCATTCCATGACATAATTTACAATTTTATTTCCATCATTCCATGACATAATTTACAGTTTGACTTCCATCATTACATGAGATAATTTACAATTTTATTTCCATCATTCCATGACATCATTTACAATTTTATTTCCATCATTCCATGACATAATTTACAATTTTATTTCCATCATTCCATGACATAATTTACAGTCTGATTTCCATCATTCCATGACATAATTTGCAGTTTGATTTCTGTCATTCCATGATATAATTTAACATAATTTACAGTTTGATTTCCATCATTCCATGAGATAATTTACAGAGTCTGACTTCCATCATTACATGAGATAATTTACAATTTTATTTCCATCATTCCATGACATAATTTACACTTTGATTTCTGTCATTCCATGACATAATTTACTGGAGTTATGTACTTGATTCCCCATTTTCCTGATTGTGGTTAGCACACCATAACTTTTCAGATGTTTATTTCATTTTAACCATGATAGTGTCTGGATTTAATTGATTTTCCTTGACCTCATTTACAGCAGTTATGCCCCCTAATTGACTATGGTTTCTGCAGCCAAACTTTGCAAAGATTTAATGGAGTTTATTTTTATAGACATTTTGAATAAGGACCAGTTCAAGCATTCCATGACATACTTTTCACACTCCTGCACCCTGATTATCTTTCCTCTTGACTGCAGAAGAATTATATGAATGTTGAGATTTTAATAATAATAATAATAATAATAATAATAATAATAATAATAATAATAATAATAATAATAATGCCTTTATTAAAACATAGTAACTTGATTAGTTCAGTACATCTAATTCCATTTGAAGTTAAGACATTGCTGCTATTCAACTGTAGATGCGGGGGTACAGTTTATTTTAATTAGCACATTGCCATGTGAGGTGCATGAGTGGACATTGTCTTACTGACAATTTTTCACTGTGTGGGAGGATGTATTCACTTTGAATGGAATAGATGTTTTGGTATGAAAATGAAAAGCTACAAAATATCAATGGCTAAGTATTACTTAATTAAAATTAGTTTTACCCCCACCCCTTTAAAAAGAAGCTACATGTATCCTTAAAATGTTTTGAATCTGTCCAAAATGGCATTGAATTTGTCTGAGATACCAATTTTCTTCTTGCAGAGTATTGACAGTGGGGAGGATATAAATTATGTCCTTCAAATAATGTTGACTCTTGGAAAAAATGTACTGACCAAAAATGCTACAGCTAATACTTATTAACTTAAAGCAGGTGCATTTGAATCATTCAATTATGGACGAGGTAACAGATACTGGAGAGGAAGAAAAGAAATGAGAGTACTTACTCAGAACCCATAATGAAGGTTAAGTAAAAAATTCTAATTTTATATTAAATTTCTGGATGTAAGACAGCAAAGTATTTTAATTCAGATTGTTATTTTCTTTCACTAATTCTCTGGCTCACTCCTAAAATAAGTATTTCCAAGTATACACACTTGCAGTGCACATGTAAATTATTATTTCATGATGTCAATAAACTGGGTTTTGAGATTACTTTCTGCAAATTTACCTGCACTCCCCCCCCCATTGCATGCTTATCTGACTTTGGTGAGCAGGGTTGTTTGCAATGCACACATCACCGATAGCTCAGTATTTTATATAACTTCAATTAGTCAGAAAGCATGATCATTTTTTGTCTACTTTTTCACATTAAAAATGTGCAGATTTTTATACCTAAAATTTCATTGAAGATTGCATTTATTTTTATGACAACATGTAAAGAAAAAATGGCACATAAAAAATTACATTCAGTACATTGCTATATACGGTAGTATTAATTTTGATGGCCTGTCTTTATATTTTCTGTCATAAGCCATCATGGAGGAAGGCTGCCATCGCAATGAGGGATATTAGATTATGTACACAAGAAAATTGGATTCTAGTAGAAATGTGAGCAAGCAATTTGATATTTTAGGTTTGATTATTTGATATTTTAGGTTTGGTGGCATTATTGATTCAAGAGTCAACAGTTGCAGGACTAGTGTCTCACTTGCTTCATTATTAGATCCATCATACATCCTCAGCAATGTCCATTACTTCGAATAAACCTTAAAGATTGTAGGCAGCACTACAGTTTAAATTGTTTGCATTTATTATAACTTAAGAACTAACTGAGATCACACATTCTAATGGACTTTCATAAATTAGTCCATGTAGAAGATTTTGCTTACATTATTTGAGAAATAAGAGTTTTAAGGCAATTTATTCTGAACAATTTGTTAAAACTTCTCAATTAGATCAGTATGTGAGTCTGTTTGGGGATTTCTAAATATGCAGACAGTTGAACAGAAAGGGCTATTTATACCAATAAAGACACAATTTTTGACTTCATTATGATCATTTTAAGGTATGGTTTCTTTTCAAGATATATTTTACAGTGATGAACATATATGAAAATAGAAAGTTCATGTGAAAATCTTCACTCATCAGGCACTGTCCATCTTATGAGAAGAAGACATCTTCGCTAATTGGGCACTATCCATCTCATGTGAAAATAAGGCATCTTCCCTAAATGGGCACTCTTCATCTCACATGCAAAGAAGGTATCTTCCCTAAATGGGCACTCTCCATCTCACATGAAAAGAAGACATCGTCCCTAAGCTGGTACTCTCCATCTCATGTGAAAAGACCTTGTCACTAATTGGGCACTCTCCACCTCATGTGAAAAGATAACCTCTTCGCTAATCAGGCAATCTCCATCTCAGTGAAAAGATGACATCTTCACTAATCAGCAATCTCCATCTCATGTGAAAAGACCTTGTCACTAATTGGGCACTTTCCATCTCATGTAAAAAGATGACATCTTCACTAATCAGCAATCTCCATCTCATGTGAAAAGATCTTGTCACTAATTGGGCACTCTCCATCTCATGTGAAAAGATGACATCTTCGCTAATCAGGCAATCTCCGTCTCAGTGAAAAGATGACATCTTCACTAATCAGCAGTCTCCATCTCATGTGAAAAGACCTTGTCACTAATTGGGCACTTTCCATCTCATTAATATTAACCTTCCTTTATAGCAACATAGTATGCAGGATTACTATGGAAAATTTGTGAATAGCTATGCTTTTAGATTTCAAACAGATAGGGTGAATTTCAGCTAGACGTATAAGAACAAAGTAAACACACATTGTAGCTGTTAAGTCACTTGTAGCCTCTATCTTGAAAAATCTTTACAGTAAATTTTGTTCTTCATTGAAAACCTATGTTGTTATATGGAATATTGCATGGAAATGTAAGCAGTAGAGAAATACAATGCATGTAAACTTGTGTCAGTTCTTTTGGCTAAATAAAATCATCAGATCAGTTCATTTGGTTTTGTATCTCCAATGTATTTGGAAACATTCATTTCAAAACAATAGTGATATTAAAATGACTACTTTAAAAAATACTGAATTTAATTTGACGAAAATTTGAAAGACATCATAGCATAGATGACATTAAATTTTATGTAGATAGCACCAATCAACCACTAAAGGAAAAATACATTTATACAACTTAAATGAAATTACTGATCCAGTTTTGACCAACATTTACAAAAAGCATTTTTATATAATGGTTTTTTAATAGTGGACAGATTATGCTTATGTTGAAACCTTGAAATAATTATTTTCATAATGTATACAGTTAACAGAATTGGAAGAAATTCAACAGAAAGCTTTCTACTGATGCAGATTTGATAGTAATCAGCTCTTGCATTTGGATGTAAGACAGATTCAGCCATTTGAGTAATCTCAGGTCCATTTGAATAATCTCTGACCTAGTTGAGTCCATCTGGGTAACCTAATTTCCATAGATCTTTATTAACTGACAGGACAAACTAATGGGTAACAATATAGATCAGTGGAGTTAGAATGACTAATGAATTACTGAACTGTAAATAATATTTGTTTTATACTGAGCTGCATGCATGATGTTTTAACTTAATTTTCTTTTAATTGTTTGTGTTGATTTTTTTCAATTAAATTCAAAGAAGATTTTGGTATTTATCTGATAGTTTTCTAGTTTTTAATTATACCCTGCATGAATATTGCTAATTAGACCCTACATGGATATTGCTAATTATACCCTGCATGGATATTGCTAATTATACCCTGCATGGATATTGCTAATTAGACCCTACATGGATATTACTAATTAGACCCTACATGCATATTGCTAATATTGCTAATTAGACCCAACATGGATATTGCTAATTATACCCTGCATGGATATTGCTAATTATACCCTGCATGGATATTGCTAACTAGACCCTACATGGATATTGCTAATTATACCCTGCATGGATATTGCTAATTAGACCCTACATGGATATTGCTAATTAGACCCTACATGGATATTGTTAATTAGACCCTGCATGGATATTGCTAATTAGACCCTACATGATATTGCTAATTAGACCCTACATGATGTTGCTAATTATACCCTACATGGATATTGCTAATTAGACCCTACATGGATATTGCTAATTAGACCATACATGATGTTGCTTGGGTTATCCGTGACATATTCAGAGTTTTACAGCATTAGGCAAATGTTATACAAAAAGTGGATGAAGATGATGTTGTGTAAATTAAGATACAGCTTTCCTGTTTTGTTTAGTGTGCTTAGGCTTTGAAGTCATGACTACAATTTTCCATGGCCATAGCAGCTATTTGCACCATGTTGCATGGACAAATTAAATTACATGTAATGAAGACTTTATTGATGCATTCACTGATTTCAACCTGGGAACTGCAGTCATATGATGATCTTAGTGAACTTGGAACTTGATTGGTCATTTGCTCATTACGTAGAAGATATGCTTTTATTGACAGATAATGAGAGGTCTGATTGGATGCAAAGAGGTCTTAATACCATTGAATGACTGACAATGGTTGCAATCAGGTCAGGAAAAGAGGACATTATTGAATTACTTTAAGTTCAGAAATCACAATCAGGAGAGGTTAAATGTTTTTCAGTACTCTCAATACATGTAAATTAAATCAGCCTTGGTTAATAGGCATGATATTCCTAAAGAGAGTAATTTGCTAATTTTCATCATTTTTCTCAGATCTAGTTTGATAACAAATTATAGCTGAATATGCCCTGTAGATTCAATTTTGGCAAGTTTACCATGAAAATAGGGAAAGAAGCTTGCCGATGTTTCTGATTGCTTAAATACACATCATTTCAAATGTTTCGTATAAATACTACCATGCCTGTTGATATTGCATAGCTGGTACTTTTCAGTGTAGAAAATACCTTGAACGTATAATAAGATATCTTCCAACTACAATGGTCA